>CM076569.1:942152216-942483383 GCA_034641835.2 Pinus albicaulis
TGTATATTATTTGGAGTTAAATACAAACTATGATTATTTGTAATGGCTTGTAGTTGTAGCATGATGCATGCATTAGATATTTTATTCCAATTTTCAAGAGGGTCATAACCTATTAGGAAAGAACTTATTTTTTCATAAGAGGCATTCCTAGAAAAAATTGGTCAAGAGGCAAATCTGCAAGACAAAATTATAATATATATTGTGACTTCTCCAAATCTTGAAAATTATTTAATGGTTGATACTTCACTAGTCAGTCAATAATGCAACAGCATTCAAAAACTAAAACATAGTGGTGACTTGCAGGTCATGTTTGCATTATGCTAGTACAAGCTTAGTCTATTCAAAGGCCTACCATATGCAACAAAAGAGATTTGCAGAGAAGCTTGCCATGTGCACTATTGGAATTGTAGGACAAATGAAATAGTTAGTTTATATATCTTCAGCGATTTTGAATTAGGAAAGAAGCCCTTAAAATGTACATCCATCATAATACTAGGCCGAGTTAAATCTACTCAAGTGTGTTGCTACTTGCACACACTTGTTATTTATTTTGCCCGTTTTAGGCCTTAGAAAACTTACATAGTAAATGTATAAGAGTTCCCAAAATAAGTGTCTAAGTGAGATGGAAGACATGTGAGAAAATTCAAGCTGGCCTATCCATGTTCACCCATTATTGGGCTTCTTTAGGATTAATAGTTGAGGAAATTTTTTCAGCATTGTGGGACTAAGAAAGTATGCCAACTTGTAAGATTAAATAACATTTCAACACCATGAGAGTCATATAGAATTGTTGAACTGATGCTAAAAAATTTAGCATAATAATAAGAGACAACTTAGCAACTTCTTAGTATCATGTTGCATGAAGAATTGACTCGAACCTAAGTTTTTGAGGCAACTGATATACTTCCCAAATCATGTCCTTTAGGAGACAAAGTTTTTACATTGTGTGTGTGAGAGGGTGAATGGGTATCATGTTCACATGGATTGATACATTAGTCCAATTTATATTTTCTTATCTTTTCCTAAAGGCTAATATCAGTAAATGCGAACATGAGAGTGGGTGCCCTCACATTTGAAGAGACAAATCTAGAGGGATTGTGTTAAAGACAATTTAAGTTCATCATTCTACCCTCATTCTTAATGGAAATAAACATTTCATATAATTCATGTCATATGTGCCCAAGGTTTGAAAACACTAAAGTTTAAACTCCCAACATATCCTTTATGAGAGTGGGTGCCCTCACATTTGAAGAGACAAATCTAGAGGGATTGTGTTAAAGACCATTTAAGTTAATCATTCTACCCTCATGCTTAATGGAAATAAAAATTTCATATGATTCATGTCATATGTTCCCAAGGTTTGAAAACACTAAAGTTTAAACTCCTAGGATCTCATCATTCCCTCTAGTTGAAGGAAGAAGAAATTTGAAAAGAAACATTGATCTCCTATAGTGACTCGTACCTTTCTTATTTCACCTTTTCACTTGAGAATTTGATGGCTTAGGATTTGAACCTCAAATTAAGTGGTAGGTTCAACATATAATTGAGGTTGTTTGACCTTTTGGGAAACTATGCAACGATGAGTGCTTTCTATGTCCAAGATTATAATGATCCATTTTAGATGAATCTCTTAGCTTTCACTATCTTAAGATTTTTGAATATTGATCTTATTAGAAATTGTAAGTTAAAGGTAATTTTTATTGAAAAATATAGCACCCCTATGGAATCATAGGTATGGGAACCTCAAATTGACCTATCTCTCTCAGTTGGCATGAGAGAAACTAGTATATGGACTTCCAAACATTCTGTAGAAGATCCATAGAGTTTGCAGAGCTTGTCAAGCAGGGAAGCTACGTTGAATACCATTTTATGAAGGAAAATATTAGAGAGCGTAGAGGGTCCTTTAGTTGGTACTTTCAGACATATGTGGAGAATGAACATGACATCAACCACTGGTGCTAGGTACTTCCTTCCGTTTGTTGATTATTGACTATTGATTGGATGCATTCATTGCTACTGGGCGGTCAGCCCTGAGTTGTTGTGCTTTGACTGAATATTATTGCTATGGGAATTTTATATTCATGCATACATTATATAGTTGTTGAGACTTTTTATATTTAGGTATACATATTTTTTGTGAATGTGTACTACTACTAAGGATTTATTGAAGAAACACTCACCAGAATAGCAACCCTAAGGGAAAAAATCACCCTAGGACACTAGATAATATTGGATAATAACTATTGATAAATATTAGGCCTGATGATGTTAATTGGTTGATGCTTGTGTTCAAAAATACAAAAGGTTGTGGAAGTGTGGATGTGATATCTCAGGGGAAACTCTGTAGCTATGACAGTGGACTACATTCCCCAACTATTTATAGGCCTATCACTTACAGCCTTAGGTGAAGAAATTCCAGATGGTTTGGATCACTAGCACTTGTGGTGGCCTATTAATGGTTATGGAAGACTATGGAATCAATATTCCTTAAAATATAGAATTGCAGATCATGCTTCCCTTGTGACAAGTTTTCATATATCCGATACAAACCTTTAACAAAAATAATTTGGACAATAGTATGTGCTCTCATGTGATGGAAAAATGGGAGTTTCAAGAAAGGGGGGTAGTATGTGGTTGGATAGAGTTCACAAACATCCTCTTCAGGATGGCTACACATATCTTGTGGCAAATCATGTCCACTGTTGCATCAAAATTTATGACATTTTTCATTTTCAAGTACCCAGGTTCTGTTGTAGCCTAGCAATGACAAGATTCCATCCTGCAAACATTTTGGTTTTGGGGTTTCCTAGTTTTGCATGATGACTAATCACATAGGAAATGACCATTGTATCCATGAGGTGCTTTGAAGGTTGCATTAATTTACTAATTTCCACTTAAAGCCTTATTTTGGCACATGCCACAATAGGAGAGGAAATGAATAAGCTCTACTGAGCATTAGCTTAGAGTTGAATAAGCTCATTTGAGCAGTAGTCTTGATTTCTTAGATTCATAGGCTTTAATGTCTTGTTCTTTCCTTTATAAGGGCCAACCTTTTATGTAGTGATGATATTTTTTTTGAACGTGGAAGCTAGTTTCATATGTGCATGAAATGATTTTGAGGTTCTCATGCACTTCTATGAAGAACACATTCCCAAGTTGGAACCAAGTGTTGTCCACCAATGAAAAGGGACTGCACATTTGATTTTCATCACATTTGTAGAGTAGCATGATGATCCCAAATTTCCAAAATTTGGGAATATGTAAAAATCCCTTTTCATCAAGCACAACTACATGCACATGTTTGAAAACATCATAGACTATAAACACACGGGAAAGACCATCAGCTAAAGCACTATTGTTAGGCTACATGTGGTAGATTTGTGAGCTCATCTCTTGGATGAATTGTACTTTCTTGAATATTATAGCTAGCAATAAAGGTATGATAAACCATCACCCACTATGAATCTTATGAGGGAAGACTTAAGGGAAAACCACAGTTTTTTAGATGTTTCACCGCCTTGATGATAACAAGAAAGACATGCATATTGGTGTGTAAAGAATTTCTGTGAATGATTGTTTTGACATATCTAAAGGTAGAGCCACTGAAGAAGAGGAACACAGAGCTGGAAGGTTAAGGACTGTAGTGCACAAAGTTACATTTCAGAGATGAGAATTAGATGACTGAGATACAAGTTATTCCAATCATGAAGACAGAAATGCAAGACAGTAATGTGAGGTTGCTGCCCAAGTTTGATAGTAGTTCAAGGTAGTTTGTGTTATCTTCTGAGGTATGACAACAGTTTTCCTAAGGTATGACATGATGTAACCTTAATCTGTGTTAGAAATAGCAGTGACCTTGATCACATGACAAGTGATATGTATATGATAGTAAGCCTGATGTATAACAATGATCTTGATATTTATGATATATGTTAGTCATCAGTATTTTTAATTACTTATAGATGACTATAGATTTTTTCTATATTTCTAAAAACAACATTCTTTGAACATTGTGAGCTTTAGAAATCTCACTGCCTTCATTATCCTTATAGGAAAATTTTCACTATTCTATCAACCTTGTCATTTCATGGTCACCCTGCCACTCCTAAAAGACTCCTTATGGGCTTGTGCCACTCATATCCATCCTCTTTTCCTACCTATGACCTCATTACTCTATTTTTCCCTTGCCCATAACTCCACTTTACATATAGGGTTACCTATAGCCTAACTCATTCCCATGATCCCCAAGTTCCTCAAGCATTGAAGGTCTCAAAACTATATCTGTAGGCTCTTTAGATAAATCAAATACATTGGATTTTGGATCTTCAATACAACACTTTGACAAATACTTTGTTTTTCACTTGAAGCCTCCAAGCCAATTCTCAATCCAAGTTCATGGTCAAAGGAGCATCCCACTAGGTCACTAGGGTTTCACCGGTTGTAAGGTCATAATTGGTGTTTCAAACACTATTTATCCTTTTCTAGAAGATGGCTTAGATGTAATAGAATATCATCACATGGTTATCCAAGAAAGATCTGAATGTTTCCAAAGAAGGCTACCCTATCAGCTCAAAGAAAGCAAGAGGTAAATGCAAAGAGTTTAACGCTTCTGCAGGAGTGTTGAAATTTTCATTAGCTGAAGGTATTGGTAAGGTATATGGTTTGCTCCTAAATCAAGACAACTCACAACAGAAGAAAGGGAAACAAGTTTGTCTTAAAGAGAACTCGGGTTTTGAGCCTGATAGCCCAATTAAATGCGAAAACACCAACCACTTGCAGAAATGACCTGAAGGAGACACATAATGCCAAACATGAAGAAATTCTATCAGAGATTTTTGATGAGATAGGGAAAAAGGTGAGGTGAAATGGAAACAAATTAATGAACTTGAAATGGCTATAGAGAACTTAGAAGACAACATTGATGATTGTCTTAAACACTCCAAACATCTAGGGTTTTGGGAAAATGGCCAGAAAAGGTAAAAACCATGAGTTGAGATCCATGGTGGAAACAAGAGAATACTTTGAAGATGCCACTATGTGATCATATCCCAAACTTTTCTAATGAAATTATCACTCCTCCATCATTTTCCAAGAAGTCATTCCAAAGGACAAATCATTTGCCACACCTAGGGCCAGTTTTGATCCAAACCATGTTTCTAAAAAAATAGAGATGAATTTGACAAAAGTGAGAGAGGTTTTTGTCCATAATACATTCGAGAAGAAAAACCTCTTTAATATTTTACACAGGTGTCATGGTTTTCGAGAAATGTCAAAAATATTGGTGTCATAGGAGAATTGCTGCACTTCTCGAGTGACCTTGGGAAAATCAGGTTTTCTGATAACTGGGGTGTCCAAATGACTTACGTCATGAATAAAATGATAACTAAACTATAATTTCAATGAGATATCATGAGCTCAATTTGGAGTTGAGGAAGGCCTCCAAAAGTTTCCTACACCAGCAATCTACATTTATGCGCCATCATTCAACACTTTTTGACCAGTCTTAGCAAAATCAACTTTTGACAAGTCAAATCAACTCCAATCAGTGAAAAAAATGTATATTTGGAAATTAGACAGGATAATATTTCCAACGAGATATCATGGACCCAATTTGGACCCTGGGAAGGGCTCCAAAACTCAGCTTCCAGATACCCTATTTTCCCAGTGTTGGCGTTGTGTGCCAATGAGGTGGCGTTGCGCCCCTAGCAATTTTTTCCCATGTAAATTACACAGGAACTGCACACTTGGGAGGTGGCATTGCGCACCTGGTAGAATGTTGCACTCTTGGCTAGGAGGGCCTTCAAAGAAAAACCAACACTCAAAACACCTCTAATTTCTTCCATGCCTCTGCTAAATGGTCTTCCAAGCATTCTCAAGGGTAATTACATGTTATAACCCCATATTTAAGAGATTTTGATGATTTTTGATTGAATGATAAGAAAACCCTAGGAGGTTACCATAAGACTTAAAAAATGACATTACTGTTGAACCTCATTCTATTGACCTATAAATAAAGTCAGTGATTGACAAGGGTGCTTACATTAGTTTAAGGGTTGTCATCAAGTTATTTAGCCTCTCATTCAGCCTAACATACTTACACCCTCACTCATTCATCTCATTCAGAAGCAGTCTGTCATTCCATTACCCTCTTCCATATTATTTTCATTTTCAGTCCTAGGGTTTCAAAGGAAGAGTGGTCAAGATGTCAAGAGAAGGAGACAGTGGCAATGGAGGAGAAGGTCATATGTCAATTAGAGAGAGAGAGAAATGAGGCAGAGATTAGTAGTGATGATGTTGGATGTAATAAGGTAGAGAGAAGAAATGATGATGGATATAGGTCAGAAATCTAAGATAGCAGTGAGGCAAATAATGATGAAGCATTCATGATGAAGATGATCTCCATGAGATAGAGATTAATGTTGACCTTGTTGATTTAGATGATAAGCATGATAATGAGGCTTAAGAAGGATATGGTGGAACCAATGAGGTAAAATATAAAGGAAATCTTGGTAACCTGGCTGGTCCATCCCCTACAAGCATCCAAAAAATCATCAACAAAACAAAATCCAAGTTTGGGCACATTTTTACAAATTTGAAATTTTGACTATTTTGAAGGGCCAAAGGCTTCGCGCCACTGGTGTTGCGCTCTTATTTGTGGAACTCAATGAGGGTTTTGTTTATATTTTTTTGTTAATATTTCCAAGGACATCACTCACAGAAACTTTCAGCTCATTTGGAGCAAAAATGGTCCTCCAAAAGTGCCAAAAACACCCAAACAATCACCTGTCTGCCCTATTTTTAGAATTGGCGCTGCACCCTTAGCAGTATTTTGGAAAACAAATGGACACCAAATGGAAAAATAAAAGCATATTTGGAAACTAGACTAGACAGGCTTTCCAATGAGCTATCATAGAGCTCATTTTGACATCCGTAAGGCCTTCAAATCTTGGTCACAAAACAGGAAAATTTTCCAGTGCAGACGCTGTGCCCTTGGACCTCAGTGTCGTGCCCTTGCCTGCAAAGTCAAAAAAAGACACAAATTTACTGAAAAAAATATATTTTTGAGAACTTTTAAGGCAAATCACTCCTACTTAGCTCAGAATTTATGTTTGAAGTTATTTTTCATTTATCAACTTAGATATTTTGTGCCTTGGGCCTTGCATGGTCTTATAGGACAAATTTGGCATTTATGAGTAGTTAATGGTCTCTAAAACCCTAGTTATGGTTTTGGTCCTCTTTGTAAGTTAAATATTGCATTTAGGGCTCTTTTACATGTTGGATTATTATTGAGAACAATATCATAGACTTGAAGATTGAGGAGAAATTGGCTTTGGATTTTGTGGATGTCTTGATGTGCATGAAAATGGAGCAAGCTCACTTGCAGGATTCATGAACATAGTTAATGGTCATGTGTTTCTTATTTAGTGCTTGTTTTATTATGTTATCATTTTGTTTCATCTTTCTCATGCAGTAGGAAAAAAATTTTAGGCTAAGAAATGTTGTTTAGAGGCACCTTAGCTCTCCCTGCTCTCTATTGCTTGTATGTTTTCCGCTGCTAGGTCAGATTAGAAAATCCTTAAATTCTCTCTAGTTCCACTTATGCTTGTTTATCTTAAAGTTTATTTGATGAAGCCAATTTTAAAGTAGTTCATGGGTAGCCCTGCTCTTTGATATAACTTAAACATTCTTTTTAAGGTCTTTGCTTTGAAGTATTGCTGATTATGTTTAGCTGAAGAGGTTTATGATTTTCCATGCCCTTTTTTTCATATTAAATAGTTTCTTTGGAGGTGTTTATGGTTTGATTAATGAAATTAGGAGTTCCCTACTCTTTGATCTCTGCTATATGTTTATCTTAAATGTTTTCTTTGCTTTAAGGTGAAATCACTAGAAGACTTACAAGTTTCTTGCCTTCTATGGTTCACTGGATTGTTGTCTTAATGTTTACTTGCTAGGGTTTGGTCAAAGAAGCTTATGGTGTGCCCTGTCTTTGGTTATTTCTTTATGATTACTAACCTTAAAGGCCATTCTTGTTAAATTATTTTTCAAAGTATTCTTAACTTCCCTTTGCACCTACTATGTTCACAATTTAATGTTCAATTCATTCACATAAGCTTTTAGATCCATTTGGCTTTGTTATACTTTCCCTCCAAGACACCCTTGACTTATTTTTGTACCATTAAAGACCTTTTGCAGACTCCATAGCCCAATGGTTTAAACCTCTCTCACTCTATCTATTCTTCTTGAAAACCTACCCAACCAACCAACCAAACAAACAAACCCCAATCCTTATAACTAGCCGAAAATCAAAACCCTAAAATCTATCAAGTTACATCCTTTACACAAGTATAGAGAGAGCCCTCTCAGAGTCCAGGAAGGCTAGCTCCTAGGAATCCAAAGACTGGTTTGATGTTACCCTTGTACATTTGGTCTTTCCAATCTAACAAATTACAGGGACCTAACATAATGGCGATCACGATGGGAACTCTAAGTCAGTGACATCCTAAGTATTCCTTAAGACCTCAGAAAACACAAAAAACATCCTTATATTGGTATTTAGTTGTTGACGGTGGACAAAAAGTACATCCTCAAAACAGTAAGCATCATCCACCTAGTGACTCCACTGGTCTTCAGTAGCCCTGTTGACCCCCACTAGTTCTCACATAATCCCCTAAGAATGCATTAATCAATCCTAATAACACTGATGGTGGACAACAAAGATGAAATCATCCACTTGACGACTCCACAACTCTCAATAGACCCAAAGACTCCACTGGTAGAAGAATCTAGGTTTTTTTTTAAGATGCAGTAGCCCTTGTTCTGACTAATCAAAAATGGATCCAAGGATACAACGCAGGTATGCTCCAATGAATAGAGATCACATCCCGAGATTCCCACACAAATTTCCTTAGATAAATTGGGACAAAAACCTACTTATGTTTCAAGATGAAAATTTTGATGACCCTTTGTTACACCTCATCAAGTTTCATATACATATATGGGGTTTAAAATTTAAATGGCATGAGGACTGCCTTATGAAGATGTTCATGCTAAAATTAGAAGGGAAGGCAAGGGAGTGGTATGAGGGTCTAAAACCTGGTAGTTTTTTTTTGTTAAAAGATCTCCACAAGGTATTTTATGAGCATTGTAAATAAAATTCTCCATCTTTATCATTGGCTGAAAATTGTTGTGATAAATCTCAGGATATCATACAATACCTTGTAGATATTGATGAAGATTGGGAAATTTTCATCCTGAAGATCTCTTAGTATCATTTCATGAATTTCATTCTCAAATAATCTGTCATAACAGCCAAGAGGAGTTGGTTGAGGATTAAATCAATCAAGAAATGGAAGAAAATCCACAGGATCTCTCTGAAGGCGCAAGTGATGATTCACCATCCCTTCTAGGTGAGGCTCAAGAAGACATTCAGCCTCAGAATCAGCCTTCACAAGAGAAATAAAGCTACTGTAGTTATATCCAAATAAAGAGAAAAATGCCTCCTCTTTTAACTGAAGAGGAAATAAATCAGATTCTAAACATGCAGCCAACCTCTAAACCTTCATGTGAACAAAACATTTCTATTCATTTTCCTGCTAATTCCAGCTACCAGAGATCAGAAAATGGATTTGTATATCAATTTGAAGAAAAAAAATCTGATAATCCAATGTGTATAATTGGTGACATTATGTGATGTCCCTTTTTCAGGAACTTGCTACTCAATCGAGAACATCTTAGATGTTCCATTTTTCCTTCTTCAGTGAGACACTGTAAGTCCATTTTAGAGATTGAATGTTGGGGCATTTATAGGATATGTCTCATTCAAATATGGGAGAGATCCTGAGGCTAGTTGGCCCTTCACAGACTCTGCCTATGGATATGCAATATTCCACTTCGGGAATTTCTGCTACAGCTGCCCATGAGGACACTGTATAGGGAAGCTGCTACATAAATAAGGCTATCCAATGCTGGGATGCCCTAGAACATGTATAATATAATTTCCCTTCAGAAAATGAGCTCAAATAAATAACACTAGATGGGTTATTCAAATCTCCCCAATCTAGGTCTCCATAATAATGCTCAATGAAAGAGCTTACAGCAATATGCAAAACATAAATCTAGAACTCTGCAAATCTGAATGTACCATGAGAGGGTAAATATTATAGCCATAATATTATTATTATATCAGCAATAACATACAGAAATATCATGAGGAACAAAGCCCCCAAGCATTAGAACTAATCTCCAATGAATAGACAATGTAATGCCGGAGTAGCTGCAGCTACACATAAATGCTGGAAAACCATAATTGCGTAGTCTATATGAGAGATGTAGCTGTTGAATGTATAAAAAATGATGATAGAACTGAAGGAATACAAAGGAATTCCCATACATGAGAAACTAGGTTGAATATAGGATTTCTAGCCAATCTCAAGGAGATTGCTAGAAATGCTAGACAAAATACAATAGTGACAAATAAATTGTCACTGCAGCTAGAACAAATGAACATGAGGTTGTGGCTGATCTGAAATAATGATGCCCTCCTCTGATAATGCCTTCAAGGAAAAGGGGCTGATCCCCTTCCACTCAGAAGCACTCCTCCTGATGAGCTCAAGAATCTCCCTCAACACTGCCTTCATGGAATAACGTAGTTCCTCCAAGTGACTGCGCAGTGGGAGATGGTGAATGAGTGGCTTGATGCCACAGATCTGAAATTAAGTCCATGAGCTCTCTCTACAGCTCCTCCAAAGAAGAAATCCATCCTCCTCTAAAAATGCAAGTAGGGAAGAACTCTATGAGTTCCTCTGCTGTTAACCCAACTACACATCAAACTGCTACAGGAAAACACTACAAATAAAGGAGTAAGCTTGGCCAAGTGCTGGAATGAGGAAATGAAGCTCAAATCCTCTCCTCCCATGAGGAAGAGGTGGGGGATCCCCACTGGGAATACCCCCAGTGCTCAAGAGCACTGCAATCCTGCTAAACAACTCAAATATGCAAGTCCTTGACCTCTCTTACAGTGGGGAAATTCTATACTCTGAATAGATCTCCTCCAATGGATATTTCAAGGGAAGGGATGATCCAATCCTTGAATATCTTTCCCTCCAGCTAGTAGTGCAAACCCCACTACAATTCTGCTCAGAAATAACACAATCAAAGGAAGGGACTGAATTGTGAATGATTAGATGAGCTGTTCTTGATGCAAAGATATGTAAATTTGATGTGAAATCTCCTACAGTGGCCTCCTAGATGCAAATAAGGTCTCTCCTCTAAAATCAGAGCTCAGGAAGTGATGCTATGGAAATCTCCACTGCAACCTAGCAACACAATGTTTCCTGCACTGCTGAAAATGTTGTCCTGAAGGGAACTGCTTTGGCCTTGAACGATAATGTGGAGGAGATGAAGAAAAAACCTTCAAGAGGCTTCTCAAGAATGAGTTAATCCTAAACAGGAGTTCCCTTCTGCTAAACAACATAGCTATATCAGTTAAGCAACTGAAGAGAGCAAGCAATTTTAAATATTCATGAATCAGCAAAAATGGTTGTTTCTTCCTTCTTTTATGCCAATGAAGGCTCCTTGGCCATGGACCCCACACATTAGGGTTTCTTCCTCCTCAAGAAATTGTGTTGTCTTCCCAAGCAAGCCACACCTCCATCTATTGTGTAGTTTGAATTGGTCAACATGACCTAGCCTCCTTGCAATTGTCCCTTTTCACACATGGGTGTGCAAAACTAGCTCTAATAATGCTTCTCTTTCATTTCTTGAGGGATTTTATTAATATTTTATTTATGAATGGGTTTCCTTGCTCATTTTATTCACTTTCTAGCTTAAATAGCCAAAATTAATGTTCCAATTAGCTTTATGCTAATTTGGGAACATTACAGTCCTCCCCTCCCAAAGATTGCTTGCCCTCAAGCAAGTGTGAGGTTAGAACTGAGTTATTCCTACTAGGGAATTTCACATATCTGTAGACAAAGTATACAAAGGGCCAAGAAGCCTCCAGATCTCACCCTTCTTTAGAAGGTGACATATCCGGTAAATGCCCCAGTAGTCCATCTCTGGCACAGACTTGTGATATTTCTGAAAAAGGGACATCACAGTGGTATTAGAGCAAGAGGAGGCACAAGCATAGTGGAAGAGTATTGCTCTTTGATCTTGGATTCCAAGAAGCACATTCTTCATGGGAGGAGCTATTCATTTGTAGCAACATTATGGGATGAGTCTTTGACAAGATTCATGTCAAATATGGGAGCTTTGAGATGGCAGTGGCCCTACTCCAAAGGCCAGTAGCGCTGTCACTTGAGAGCTTGAGTTACTTGTTGGAGTATCTTCCAAGCCACTTCACAAGTGATGTATTTTGGAGGCATGTATATTATGAGCATGAAGGAGTAATGGATGGAAGCATTCCTCACTACATTTTTACTTTCATGGCTTGGTTGCACAAGCACAGGAAGAGGAATCTACATGCAAAAATTTTGGGTTCTTCTTTCATGCATTTTCATGCATATTCTTCATTGATGGAGGAGTCCACTTGGGAGGGCTTCCTAATGGATGTATATCAGAATTTGGCTAGATTCATAGCCCAAGGGATGATGATATGGTTGGCACAACCACTCCCCTACTATGTTCCAGTAAGGGGAACTTTTCATTGGAGCCATTTCAGCTCAAGGCCAAAGTATATGATGAGGGAGGTAACTTTTGTGACATGCTTTGTACTATCTTATCTTATGAGCAGTATTTCAGATCAAGAGGGATCCTTCCTTCTTTCACATTGTATTTTTTTGTACTTGTGGCTCATTTCAGCAAAATGATGGCCATTTCAGCAGTTGTTTGTGGGGGAAAGCCACATAGTTTTGGTGTGCACCTTTGGCACCAAATTTGTTTTTCATGATATAATTTTGTAGAATGGATGTGGCAGAAAAAAAGTGGCTGAAAATACACTTGTTACATTCTATTTTGAGGCAGGTTAATGATGCCCTGCGCTGGTTCCATGCATGGGACCAAATTTCACCTCCTTCCTCTCATAAGTTTATGCTTCCACATGTTTTTGATGGGACGTTGTTTAGAGGAAGCATCATTTTAAAGAAGGAAAATAAATTGAAGATGCCCATTCGGAGTATGATTCTCCCTACTTTGCATGTTGTATGTCTCTGGAGGAGCAATGGGCAGCCCATGATTTCCAAGCTTCATCTCTTTCCTTCATGTGGGAGGAGTTATTTGGAGAGTTCGGAAATTTGGAGGAGGCATTTCATGGTTTGAATGATTGATGGGGTGGCTTGGGTCTCTCATGAAGGCCATTCAATTTAGCCATATATCAGCAGCAGCCCCACATGTATCATGAGGAGGGAGAGACTCATCGGGTGGATGTGCCCTTTGGGAGAAGAAGACCTCCATTTATTTTGCAGCACATGCTCCAAGGGGAGTATGGAAGAAGATATGGTCACCATGTTCAGCCATGAATTTCTCCATGAGGGGGACCATATGATTGTTTGTATACCACATGTTGATGAATTCCAGCTCATCACATATGTGAGGATTTGGGCCAGCTTGATTTGCAGCATTGGAGGAGAGGTCTTCGGAGGATCTAGACTTCATCTTGCCTTTTGAAGGGAACACTTTTGCAACCCAAGTTCAGCTTTCACTCCACATTCATCATGGGTGGAGAAAGGGATGGCGTGGGGTAGGCTATAAAGCTTACCAAGTTCAGAAATTCAACCCACCTATTTCTCATGAGCACAAGGTGGAGGATTACTTTCAGGAGTTTCCTAGTTGGAAGGTGACTCATTTTGCTTGATTTCTTGAGGGTGGAGGATCTACAGGAGGATATTTCAGACTCCATGCCTTGAGTGGAGGACATTTTTGTAGTTCATCCTTGCTCTTGCTTGAGGTCAAGCAAGTTTTGGGAGGGGAGGACTGTAATGTCCCAAATTTTTCAATAAAGTATTTGGGACATTGATTTTACTTTTATTTTAATAAAAGTGAATAATTGGGCGAGGGAACCCATGTAGCAATTTAATAAACAATCCTAAGGTGAAAAAAGTCACTTAAGTGGCTTAAGATAACAACCCCAAGTGTGAAAAGGGCCAAAGGAAAGTGAGCTAAACCATGGTTGACCAAAGTCAACAACGTACCCAAGAGGGGAAGCTTGTAGAAGAAGATTACGTAGTTGGAGTGAAGGGAAATTTGAAATGAGAGAAACCCTAATGTGAGTGGGGTCCATTCACACATTTCATAAAAGATGAAGGAGAGCATTGTGGAGAGCATTTTTGGGAAAATAGAATTCAAAGTTGAAGCTCTCTTCAACTTGTTGATGTTTAGCACAAGAGGGATTCCTGTTTAGGAATGACCTTCTCTTCCATGGGAGGTCATGGAGAGATTGTTCTTAATCTTCCTCACAACATGGCTTAAGGCCAAAGTAGTCATCTACAGCTTGCATTATTCTTGCAGCAAGAGAACGCTGGAGTTGCTGGTGTTGTAGTGAGGGACCTTCATCATCTCACTTCTGAAGTTGTTCTTTAGAGGAGAAGCCATCTCTTCCTCTAGGATATCAGAAAAGGAGTTTTCCAGAGCTCATATTGCAGATTTGGCATCAGGCCATATGTTTTCTCTCATGCCCAGCGTAGTCCCTTTCTCTTACAGCATTATTCTCAGTGAGGATTTGCAGGTGGAGCTCATTTTGTGCACTAGTGAGTGTAATCTTCAGGAAGGAGATCAGATCCTTCACTTTGGATATCATTGGAGGAGGTTTCATTGTCATTGCAACATCTATTTCCATTCTCCTATTTTGTATTATATTTCAGCCGCAATAGCTGCCCAGCTACTCCGGCATTTTGGTGTTTTATGTCTTTTAGCCAATCCCTTAGAGGATTGTTGTAATAATGTTTTCTGGGGTTGAGATATTGCTCCCCCATATTTATTTGATCTTGTATCGCTATATCATTTCATATATATCAGTTGGCAGTCATTTTCCCTCATAGACTGTGTAGTTAGAGAGTAGCTGGATGTATGTAGCAGTGTATTCTCTTGTTTCATGTACATTCCCTATTGAGGCTAATTTGAGGTTACCTTGAGAGGAATTTTCCTCAAGGGATTTGTATTACATTTGATGCTACAAATTATATATCAGATTTTCACTCTTCTCATATTCTATGAGTCATTGTTTCACTACTGCTACTTGTTGATGTTTTCATGCTGCTGAAGATTCTTGTGGGAGATCTGAATAACCTGCTTAAGGTTATTTCTTTGAGCTTATATTCTGTAAGAAGTTTGTACCTAACATATTCTAAGGCATCCCAAAATTGGATGGCCTTATTTTCATAATGGCTTCCTTATACAGTGTCCTCATGGGCATCTGTTGCAGAAATTCCTTGAAGGGAATTATTAGCTCTTAACATGTTCTATTGGTAGAGACTGCTAGAGGGCCAGGTAGCCTCTGGCTCTCATCCTTCCTTGTGAAGGTGAAATATCCAGTAAATTCCCCTGTAGTCAATCTCTGAAATAGTTCAGTGTTGATTGTTAATACTCCGGGAGGTGGAAAAAAATAGGAACATCTAAGATGTTCCCGATGGAGCAGAAATTTCCCCATAATGGATTTCCATTGGAGGAGATCAGTCCTTGACCTCTCTTGATTCCTGTAATGTCCTAAATGGGGAAATTTCTGCTCCATCGGGAACATCTAAGATGTTCCTATTTTTTTCCACCTCCGAGAGTATTAACAATCAACACTAAACTATTTTAGAGATTGAATGCAAGGGAATTTATTGGATATTTCACCTTCACAAGAAAGGATGAGATCCAAAGGCTACATGGCCCTCTAGCAGACTCTGCCAATAGAACATGTCAAGAGCTAATAATTCCCTTCAATGAATTTCTGCAATAGCCGCCCATGAGGACGCTGTATAAGGAAGCCATTATGAAAATAAGGCCATCCAATGCTGGGATGCCTTAGAATATGTCAGGTACAAACTTCCTGCAGAATATAAGCTCAAAGAAATAACCTTAAGCGGGTTATTCAGATCTCCCACAAGAATCTTCAGCAGCATCAAAATTTCAACAAGCAGCAACAGTGAAAAAATGACTCATAGAATATGAGAAGAGTGAAAATATGATATATAATCTGTAGCATAAAATTTAATACAAATCCCTTGAGGAAAATGCCTCTCAAGGTAAGCTCAAATCAGCCTCAATAGGGAATGCACATGAAACAAGAGAATACACTGCTACATACATCGAGCTACTCTCTAACTGTGCAGTCTATGAGGGAAAATGACTTCCAACTGATATATATGAAATTATATAGAAATAAAAGCTCAAATAAAGATGGGGGAGCAAGATCTCAACCCCGAAAAACATTATTACAACAATCCTCCAAGGGATTGGCTAAAATACATAAAACACCAAAACGCCGGAGTAGCTGGGAAACTACTGTAGCTCAAATATAATACAACACAGGAGAAGGGAAATAGATGCTACAATGACAATGAAACCTCCTCCAATGATCTCCAAAGTGAAGGAGCTGATCTCCTTCCTGAAGATTGCACTCACTAGTGCACAAAATGAGCTCCACCTGCAAATCCTCACTGAGAATAATGCTGTAAGAGAAAGGGATTGTGCTGGGAATGAGAGAAAACATATGGCCTGATGCCAAATTTTCAATATGAGCTCCGTAAACCTCCTCTGCTGATATCCTAGAGGAAGAGATGGCTTCTCCTCTACATAACAACTCCAGAAGTGAGATGATGAAGGTCCCTCACTGCAACACCAGCAACTCCAGCGTTCTCTTGCTACAAGAATAATGCAGTAGCTGTAGATGACTGCTTTGGCCATAAGACATGTTTTGATGAAGATGAATAACAATCTCTCCATGGCCTCCCATGGAAGAGAAGGGCATTCCTAAATAGGAATCCCACTTGTGCTAAACAACAACAAGTTGAAGAGAGCTTCGACTTCGAATTTTATTTTCCAAAACTGAACTCCATGATGCTCTCCTTCATCTTTTATGCAATGTGTGCATGGACTCCACTCACATTAGGGTTTCTCTCATTTGAATTTCCCTCCGCTCCAACTATGCAACCTTCTTTCTTAGGGTGCATTGTTGAGTTGGTCAACCATGTTCTAGCTTGCTTTCCTTTGGCTCCTTTTCACACTTGGGCTGCTAACTTAAGCCACTTAAGTGAATTTTTGCACCATAGGAGTGTTTATTAAAATTATACATGGGTCCCCTCACCCATTTTATTTATTTTATTAAAATAAAAGCAAGATTAATGTCCCAAATATTTTATTGCAAAATTTGGGACATTACAGTCCTCCCCTCCCAAAACTTGCTTGTCCTCAAGCAAGAGCAAGGATGAAATGCAAAAATGTCCTCCACTCAAGGCATGGTGTCTGAAATATCCTCGTGTAGATCCTCCATCCTCAAGAAATCAAGCAAAATGAGTCACCCTCCAACTAGGCAACTCCTAAAAGTACTCCTCCACCTTGTGCTCATGAGAAATAGGTGGGATGAATTTCTGAACTTGGTAAGCTTCATAGCCTATGCCACGCTTCCCTCTTCTCCACTTAGGTTGTATGTGGAGTGAAAGCTGAACTTGGGCTGCAATAGTGTTGCCTTCAAGAGGCAAAAATGAAGTCTATATCCTCAAAGATCTCTCCTCCAACGCTGCAAATCAAGCTGGCCCAAATCACCTCATATGTGATGAGTTGGAAGTCATCCACATATGGAATCCAAAAAACATATGGTCCACCTCATGGGAAAAAATCATGGTTGTACATGGTGACCATATCATCTCTCATACTCCTCTTGGAGCATGTGCTGCAAAAAGAATGGAGGTCTTCTTCTCCCAAAGGGCACATCCACCCAATGAGTCTCTCCCTCCTCATGACACATGTGGGGCTGCTGCTGATATATGGATGAAATAAATGGCCTTCATGAGAGACCCAAGTCACCCCATCAATCATACAAACCATGAAATGCCTTCTCCAAAAATCTGAACTCTCCAAATAACTCCTCCCACATGAAGGAAGAGATGAAGCCTGGCAATCATGGGCTACCCATTGATTCTCCTGAAACATACAACATGAAAAGTAAGGAGAATCATACTCCCAATGGGCATCATCAACTCATATCACACTCTCCAAACAAGCTCCCCATGAACCAATAAAAATCTGCAATGCATGGAAGAAAAATCAATAGAAGCAAGTTGTCTCATGACAACCGGAAAGTGGATCATTGTTCCACCAAGGGAACCTACGCAGAGCACTCCTGGCCTACATCAAATTGAAAAATAACAAGTGCTTTACAGCCACTTGTTTGCTGCCATATTCATCCTGCAAGATGTGATCATGAAAACAAAATTTGTTGCCAAAGTGCACACCAAAACTATGTGGTTTTCGCCCACAAACCACCCATAAGATGGCCATCTTCCTTGCTGCAATAGACCATAAGTATAGCTGAACATAATGTAAAATAAGGAGGGATCCTCCTTGATATAACATGCTGATCATAAGAATAAGAGAGCATAAGACAAATGGTTACCTCCCTCATTATGTACTTTGGCCTTTGAGCTGAAATGGCTCCAATGGAAAGTTCCCCTTACCGCAACATAGTAGGGGAGTGGTTGTGCCAACCATTTCATCATCTCTTGGGCTATTCATATAGCCAAATTATGATATAAATCCATTAGAAATCCCTCCCAAGTGGACTCCTCCATCTATGAATAATATGCATGAAAATTCATGAAAGAAGAACCCATAAACATTGCATGTAGATCCCTCTTCTTGTGCTTGTGCAACCAAGCCAAGAGAGTCAAAATGTAGTGAGGAATGCTTCCCTCCATTACTCCTTCATGTTCATCATCTACATGCCTCCAAAATACATCACTTGTGAAGTGGCTTGGAAGACACTCCAACAAGTAACTTAGGCTCTCAAGTGACAACGCTGTTGGCCTTTGGAGTAGGGCCACTATCAACTCAAAGCTCCCATCTTTGACATGAATCTTGCCAAAGAATCCTCCTATCATGATGCTACAAATGTAGAGCTCCTCCCATGAAGAAGGTGTTGCTTGGCATCCAAGATCAAAGAGAAATCCTCTTCCACTATGCTAGTGCCTCCTCTTGCTCCCGCAACATGCAAACAAAATTTGAGCAACAAGAATTTTTGCTACTCCCTCACACTTCCACCATACCCAATCTGAAATGGAAACATAATGAGTGGTAAGAGTAATGCCACCCTATCATGATGAATCCATACTCTCCCCTTTGTCCACCAAGTGCAATAAGTGTGAAATGATCCTAGGACGTATGGGTTATGGATCCTCCACATTTCCACTGGGCACACATCATCCATCAGGTTTTTCTCTTTGGTGTAAGTGTCCTGCCTCTTGTTACCTCTTTCACAAGAGTTACCATTGTTCCAAAACAATTTTCTCCTTTTGCATTTCATGGGACATTGAAATTCAATCTCCTTCATGAAATAATTTCAAAACCCCACCCTCACATGTGATGCATGGCTCATCAATAGCATGAGGGTGATGAGGGTTTCTTTCCTCCAAAATGGAACAGCGCAGTGAAAGTCCCTCCTTAAGACAATCAAAATGCAATAGTGTAAAACCCTCCATAATAGATGCAAACTCGTGCATACCTTGGGGAGATCTGGAAGAATCTTGCTGCAAGAGTCTCTTCCTCAAGTGTGCTGGCTGCCTCAATAACTGAAGGTGGAGGCTGCTCCTCCATGAATGTAACAACACTGGCATGTGCCTCTGGTGGTGAGGGCTCCTCCCTCCTTTGGCCAAATCTTCTGCTCAAGATCTAAGAAAAATCAGCAAGAGTAGAAACCCTTGCATGCCTCCTATGGCTGAACCACCAAGTTCTTTCCTCTTTCTGCTGAACAAGTGTGAAAAAGATAGAGCCTCTTGGAAGAATCTATGGTTTTTTCCATATTCAGTAGATAATCACTTATATTTTTGAATTCCAAGTGTTCTCCATGCTTCCGCTCTGCTCCTCTGTGAGAATAGGAAGTGCATGGTCCTTCCTCTTCTCCTTCTTCTGTTTCCTCAACCTCCTTGAAGAGGTTCTTGCTGGACCCAAAACTGATGAGATTGATCTCATATTCTACATCATTCTGGCCTCTTCTTCTCTGAAATTCAAACTTCACAGGCTGAGCCAAGTTCGAAGCTCCGATACCACTGTAATGTCCCAAATGGGGAAATTTCTGCTCCATCAAGAACATCTTAGATGTTCCTATTTTTTTCCACCTCCGAGAGTATTAACAATCAACACTGAACTATTTCAGAGATTTAATGTAGGGGCATTTACTAGATACTTGACCTTTACAAGGAAGGATGAGATCCAGAGGCTACCTAGCCCTCTAGCAGACTCTGCCAATAGAACATGTCAAGAGCTAATAATTCCCTTCAAGGAATTTCTGCAATAGCTGCCCATGAGGATGTTGTATAAGGAAGAAATTATGAAAATAAGGCCATCCAATGCTGGCATGCCTTAGAATATGTCAGGTACAAACTTCCTGCAAAATATAAGCTCAAAGAAATAACCTTAAGCAGGCTATTCAGATCTCCCACAAGAATCTTCAGCAGCATGAAAACTTTAACAAGTAGCAGCAGTGAAACAATGAATCATAGAATATGAGAAGAGTGCAAATATGATATATAATATGTATCATCAAATGTAATACAAATCCCTTGAGGAAAATGCGCCTCAAGGTAAGCTCAAATCAGCCTCAATAGGGAATGTACATGAAACAAGAGAATACACTGCTACATACATCCAGCTACTCTCTAACTGCGCAATCTATGAGGGAAAATGAATGCCAATTGATATATATGAAATTATATAGCAATAAAAGCTCAAATAAATATGGGGTAGCAAGATCTCAACCCCGGAAAAAATTATTACAACAATCCTCTAAGGGATTGGCTAAAATACATAAAACACCAAAATGTTGGAGTAGTTGGGCAACTACTGCAGCTCAAATATAATACAACATAGGAGAAGGGAAATAGATGCTGCAATGAAAATGAAACCTACTCCAATGATCTCCAAAGTGAAGGAGCTGATCTCCTTCCTGAAGATTGCACTCACTAGTGCACAAAATGAGCTCCACCTGCAAACCCTCACTGAGAATAACGCTGTAAGAGAAATGGAATGCATTGGGCATGAGAGAAAACATATGGCCTGATGCCAAATCTGCAATATGAGCTCCAGAAATCTCCTTTTTTGATCTCCTAGAGGAAGAGATGGATTCTCCTCTACAAAACAACTCTGAAAGTGAGATGATGAAGGTGCCTCACTACAACACCAGCAACTCCAGCGTTCTCTTGCTACAAGAATAACGCAGTAGTTGTAGATGAATTCTTTGGCCTTAAGCCATGTTGTGAGGAAGATGAAGAACAATCTATCCATGGCCTCCCATGGAAGAGAAGGGCATTCTTAAACAGGAATCCCTCTTGTGCTAAACATCAACAAGTTTAAGAGAGCTTCAACTTCGAATTCTATTTTCCAAAAATGATCTCCACAATGCTCTCCTCCATCTTTTATGTAATGTGTACATGGAACCCACTCACATTAGGGTTTCTCTCATTTGAATTTCCCTCCACTCCAACTACGCAATCTTCTTGTGCAAGGTTCCCCTCTTAGGGTACATTGTTGACTTGGTCAACCATGGTCTAGCTTGCTTGCCTTTGGCCCCTTTTCACACTTGGGCTGCTAACTTAAGCCACTTAAGTGACTTTTTGCACCATAGGAGTGTTTATTAAAATGCTACATGGGTCCCCTCACCCATTTTATTTCTTTTATTAAAATAAAAGCAAGATTACTGTCCCAAATACTTTATTGCAAAATTTGGGACATTACACATTACTTATATTGATGATTTTCCAAAGTTTGATCAATACGATGATGATTATTTTCTCCAAAAACAATATAATCTTGTAGAGAAATCAACAGTTGGTTTGTGGGAGGAAGTTCAGTTTCATCAACTTGAAAATAGTAATCAGCTAATACATATCAGCTATGACACTGATGAGGAAAGTCTAGAAAATTTGGAAGTAAGTGAAGGATCTCTGACTCTTTGTTCTGCTCCATTTCAATCCATCAGAGATAACTTTCATGTGATTATAAATCAACTTTCTTTCAATTTTTATGTTGAGGTCGGGGAAGATAATGAACTTCTTGAGTAAGTTGTTAATAAGAAGCCTTTTCCTGAAATGGTTGAGGAAATCATTTGCGACATAGAATTATCCTTAGCTCCAAATTTGCGACCACCAATTTCCATTGAATTTCAAATTGTAGATGAAGGCTTGGAAATTGATAATCACAGGAGAGTTGCTGCACTACCTTCTCAGGAAGACCTATTGCCAGAAAATGCTCTTAATGATATTCTTCAGATAAATTTCAGCCCACTCAATCAGAGCATATCAAATTTTCTAGAGGAAAAAATTGCAATATATGATAAGGCTGCTAGTACAGATGATTATAAAGAAGGGTAAGAGATTCTTTCTCAAAAGAATCCCAATCTTAACAAGTTGGAAGAAGGAATGGTCATGGATACAACTGGTTATTCAAATCCTCAGAGCTAGGTATTGTTTCAAGATCCCTTTGTTGTTTTCTTAGATAATTTTGAAGAGGGAGTAAAATATGTCAGGAGCAGTTTGATGTAAGGTTTAAAGGAAATTTTAAGCACCACTGTTCAAAAAAAAGTGAGGTGGGAGTGGCCTTTCTACTTTTTCAGCATACTCAAAGAGCTGAACAAATATCACTTATGGAATCATCTACTTGATTGGTTATACTAGAAAAGGGAGTTCACCAAATGAATATATGTCATATGTAAGTTAGATTAGGATAGATAGGTATGCAAATAAGCCTAGCACTATGAGCATATTTCTAGTTTTTAGTCTTAGAATGCTGATCTTAAAAAGAGAAAAAAACAAAGAAAAGAAGAAAAATAGGGTAGGTAAAAATAATAGGTACAACCCCATACCAAAAAAGAGTATTTATGAAAGTGTGCAACCCTAAATGCCACTACCATTGAAGAAAGAAACTCTTGTTCAATCATCTAGCCTAATCATGACTGAGCATGTTTTAATTTTCTGCTGATAGGTTAGTGAATGAAGACTTGTAAAACCATTTAAGCTTGGCTTATTAGTAGATTAGATTAGGAAAAGATCCTGGTTCCCAAAGCATAAATCTTAACCAAAGAAAAATGAGAGGGATGCATAACCAATTTTGAATTATTAGCCCTCAAGTTTCTAGTTTTCACTTGTACAAAAATAAAGTTTGTGTGTAGCTTGTCCAAAATGCCACAACCCATGAAAAATCAGATTTCTTAAACTTGGTTTGATCATTTTTTAAATTTCATGTTAGTAGGTTAGAGAATGAAAATCTTTCAAACAGCTTAATCTTGACATATTAGTAGACCAGGTATAGAATAAAAGAGTTCATCAGCCTAATCTAAAATATTCAATGACATAAGGGTAGAAGTAGATAGTTTAATACTTTCAAAAGAAAATAATGTCAAGGGTTTCCCAATCCAAATGCACCCAAGTGAAGAGAAAATGTTAGGCAAAATATGATGGGTAGGTGGAACTGATATTGAAGCAATCATATCTTTTTCAATTTTTGAGATCATAGCTTCAAGAGAACATCAGTAAATGAAGGAAGAGGGATCTTCCAAGTAAAATTAAGGTACTGATATTCAAAACTCAGAGATATGAACTCTGAGGTTCTTGACACCTCTTGAAAAGGATTTTCCCTCCCCAAGTGGAGCCACTGTTATTCATCATTATTTTTCATTACTTATAGATGACTATAGATCGGTTCTAGATTTCTAAAAACAACATTCTTTGAACATTGTGAGTTTTAGAAATCTTACTTCCTTCATTATGCTTATAGGAAAATTTTCACAATTCTATCAACCTTGCCATCGCATGGTCGCCCTGCCACTCCTAAAAGACTCCTTATGGGCTTGTTCCACTCATATCCATCATTTTTTCCTACCTATGACCTCATTACTCTGTTTTTCCCTTGTCCATAACTCCATTTTACATCTAGGGTTACCTATAGCCTAACTCATTCCCATGATCCCCAAGTTTCTCAAGCATTGACGGTCTCAAAACTATCTCTATAGGCTCTTTTGATAAATCAAGTACATTGGATTTTGTATCTTTAATACAACACTTTGACAAATACTCTGTTTTTCACTTGAAGCCTCCAAGCCAATTCTCAGTCCAAGATCATGGTCAAAGGACCCTCCCACTAGGCCATTAGGGTTTCATAGGTTGCAAGGTCATCATTGATCTTTAAAATACTATTTCTCCTTTGCTAGAAGCTGGCTTAGATGTAATAAAATACTAGCACATGGTTATCTAAGAAAGATCTAAAAGTTTCGAAAGAAGACTACCCTATCAACTCAAAGTCTGCAAGAGGTAAATGCAAAGAGTTTAACACTTCTGTAGGAGTGTTGAAATTTTCATCAGCTAAAGGTATTGGTAAGGTAGTTGGTCTACACCTAAGTCAAGACAACTCACAATAGAAGAAATGGAAACAATTTGGTCTTAAAGAGAGTTAGGGTTTTGAGCGTGATAGCCCAATTAAATGCCAAAACACCAACCACTTGTAGAAATGACCTGAAGGAGACACACAATGCCAAACATGAAGAAATTATATCAGAGATTTTTGATGAGATAGGGGAAAAGGTGAGGTGAACTGGATAGAAATGAATGAACTTGAGAGGGCTATAGAGAACTTAGAAGACAACACTGATGATTGTCTTAAAACACTCCAAACATCTAGGGTTTTGGGAAAATGTCCAGAAAGGTTAAAAAGCATGAGTTGAGCTCCATTGTGGAAAAAAGAGAATACTTTGAAGATGCCACTATGTGATCATATCTTAAAATTTTCTAATGAAATTATCATGCCTCCATCATTTTCCAAGAAGTCATTCCAAAGGACAAACCATTTGCCACACCTAGGGCCAGTTTTTCTTCAAACTATGTTTCTGACCAAAAAAGAGATGAATTTGAAAAAATTGAGAGATATTTTTCTCCATCATAGGTCCTAGAAGAAAAACCTCCTTCATAATTTACACAAGTGTCATGGTTTTAGAGCAATGTCAAAATACATGTGTCACAGGAGAATTGATGCACTTATATAGTGACCTTGGGAAAATTAGGTTTTCTCATAGCTGGAGTGTCTTAATGAATTTCTTAACACATCACATAATAACTAGACTAGAAGAGCTTTCCAATGAGCTATCATGAGCTCAATTTGGAGTTGAGGAAGGCCTCCAAACATTTCCTGCACTAGCACTCTGCATTTCTGCACCATCATTTAGCACTTTTTGACTAGTCTTGGGAGAATCAACTTTTGACAGGTCAACTCAACTAAAATCAGTAAAAAAATATATCTATTTGGAAATTATATAGGATAATATTTCCATTGAGATATCATGGGCCCAATTTTGACACGGGAAGGCCTCCAAAACTCAGCTGCAAGATGACCTATTTTCCCAGCATTGGCGCTGCGCACCTGGGAGGTGGCGCTACGCCCCTAGAAATTTTTTCCCATGTAAATTACATAGGAGATGCACGCTTGGGAGGTGGTGCTACACACCTAGCAGAGTGCTTTTCTCTTGGCTAGGAGGACCTTCAAATAAAAACCAACGCTCAAAACACCTCTAATTTCTTCCATGCCTCTGCTCAATGGTCTTCCAAGAATTCTCAAGGGTAATTACATGTTATAACCCCATCTTAAAGCGAGTTTTATGATTTTTGATTAAATGATAAGAAAACCCTAAGAGGCTACCCTAAGACTTAAAACTTGACATCACTGTTGAACCTCATTATGTTTGCCTATAAATAAAATCAGTAATTGACAAGAGTGCTTACATTAGTTTAAGGGTTGTCATCAAGTTATTTAGCCTCTCATTCAGCCTAACATACTTACACCCTCACTTATTCATATCATTCACAATAAGACTGTCATTCCATTACCCTCTTCCATATCAGTTCCATTTATAGTCCTAGGGTTTCAAAGCCAGAGTGGTTAAGATGTCAAGAGAAAGGGACAGTGGCAATGAAGGAGAAGGTCAAATGTCAATGAGACAGAGAGTAATGAGGCAGAGATCAGTAGTGATGATGTTGGCAGTAATAAGGCAGAGAGAAAAAATGATGACGAAAATAGGTCAGAAAGCCAAGATAGCAGTGAGGCAAATAATGATGAAGCATTCATGATGATGATGATCTCCATGAGATAGAGGTTAATGTTGACCTTGTTGATTTAGATGATAAGCATGATAATGAGGCTCATGAAGAATATGGTGGAACCAATGAGGTTAAATATAAATAAAATCTTGGTAACTTGGCTTATCCTTCCCCTAAAAGCATCCCAAACATCATCAGTAGAACAAAACCCAATTTTGGTAACATTTTTGCAATTGGAAATTTTGATTGTTTTGAAGGGCCAAAGGCATAGCGCCACTGACGCTGCGCTCTTTTTTGGGGCACGCAATGAAGGAATAGTTTACATTTTTGTGTTCGTCGTTCCAAGGAAATCACTCACATAAAATTTCATCTCATTTGGAGCAAAACTGGTCCTCCAAAAGTGCCAAAAACACCCAAAAAATCACCTTTCTACCTATTTTAAGAGTTGGCGCTCCACCTTGAGCAGTCTTGGGAAAATGAGTTTTTGGGCAGGAAAATGGACACCAAATGGAAAACTAAAAGAAGATTTGGAAACTTTGAGTTGTGAGGAGTTTTTGGCTTTGGAGCATTGTGAAGGTTTTGAACTGAATATCAATGAGACAAGCACTTTGCAGGATTCATGAACATGGCTAATGGTGATGTCTTTCTCATTTTGTTCTTGTTATCTTATGTTTTACATATTGTGTCATCTTTCTCTTTAAATAGAATAGAAATTTTAGCTTAAGATATGTTGTCAAAAGAACCTTAAGTCTGTATGCTTCTCTTGCTCTCATGTTTTCTTTTGCTAGGTCAGATTAGAGAATTCTTAGTTTCTCTCTAGTTTTACTCAGCTTGTTTATCTCAAGGATGATTTAATGAAGCCCGTGTCAAAGAAGTTTATGGTTATTATTGCCTTTGGTATGACTTAAATTTTTTTTTTTGAGGTCTTTACTTTGAAGTATTGCTAATTAGGTTTTTACTAAAGAGGTTTATGGTTTTCCCATGCCCTTTTGTCCGTTCTTGAATGGTTGCTTTGAAGGTCTTTGTAGTTTGATTAAGGAATTTAGGAGTTCCCTGTTTCTTGATCATTACTATATGTTATCTTAAATTGTTTCTTTGCCTGAAGGTGAAATCAATAGAGACTTTATAAGTTTACTTCTCTCTAGGGTTTGCTGGATTGTTGTCTTAATTTTTACTTGCTATGGTTTGATCAAAGAAGTATGGTATACCCTATCTTTGGTTATTTCTGTATGCATAATGTTCTTAAAGAATTTTCTTGTTGTAGTATTTGTTAAACGATTATTAACTGCCCTTTGCACCTACTTTGTTCACAATTTAATGTCCACTTCACTCACACAAGCCTTGAAGATCCATTTAGCTTTGTTATACTTGCCCTCCGAAACACCCTTGACCTATTGCGATACTTTTCAAGACCTTTTGTAGAATCCATAGCCCAATGGTATAAACCTCTCTTACTCTATATGTTATGCTTGACAAGAAACTCAACCAAACAAAACAAACAAACAAACCCTAATCATTATAACTAGCCTAAAATCAAAACCCTAAAATTAACTAAGTCACATCTTGTACACAAACATAGAGAGAGCCCTCTCTGAGTTCAGAAAGGCTAGGTCCTAGGAATCCAAAGACTGGTTTGAAGTTACCCCTGTACATTTTTTTTTCTAGTCTGACAAATTACGGGGACCTAACAAAATGCAGAAACCCCGCTCCATTCAATGGTAAAATCACTTTTTCACTTGGTTTTACTATTCCAGCAACTAGTTTGTCCTATTGCGCACTAACTTTGCGCTCTTGACGCACCTGTATACGCATTCCCTCTGCACATTATGCAGATAATTAGATTCTCATTCTCTGGCCATGTAGTCATTTGGTAGGCACATATTTGTCCCTATAATTCTTCAGGTGACTTCTGTTGAAATACCTGGGAAGACCCTCACCGCCCAACATGTTCAAGTGCACCACAACTCCATCAGTGGTTTATTTCACATTGCATGGCCTCAACTAGTGCTTCCTAAACTTTACTGGGTGGCTTGCAGACTAAATATCATATAAAAAAACCAAATAATCTTCTTTGAATGCCTTCTGTCAAATGTGTCTATGATGCCAAGACTTTTGCACTTGCTAATGAAAGTTAGCAATGAACTGATCCTCCTGTAAGGCAACCAGTTGTTCAAGACGTTCCTCCATGATGTCAGGCCAAACCATATTAGTGAGTGTTGCAATGTGTAGGTTGGGGAAAACATATTCCATTGGCATGATTGCTTCTTGCCCATAGACCATCCTGAAATTTCCTAGTCAAATTCTTGCATGTGGTCCTATAAGCCCATAACACAGAAGGGATGCACACCTCCCAATCATTCTAATGTCAATTACAGATCTTTGTGAGCGCATTCTCCAAAATTTTCTTCAAATATTCTAACACACCATTCACCTGAGGGTGGTAAGGAGTACTCTTCTGGTGATGTATCTGAAATTCCTCTGTGAGAGGTTCAATGGTTTCATTAACAAAGTGTGTACCCCTATCACTCATCAATATCTTCGGGCACTCAAACCTAGTCAGAATATGTTTAAAAATTAAATGTGCAACAACATCTGCGGTATAATACTTGACTAGCTTAGCTTCTTCCCATCTGGTTTCACAATCTGTAGCAGTGATAATGTAGCATGTGCCAGTCTTCTTCCTGAAGGATTCATAGGTACAACAAAATCTATAGCCTATTTTTCAAAGGCCTGCAGGGCCATCTGTGGTTGCAGGGGAATTTCATCTTTGCATGATGGCTTCTCTATTCTTTGGCATGCATCACAAGCCTGACATTACGCATGTGCAACAATGTGCAATGTGGGCCACCATAACCCAACACACAACACCTTATGCACAACGGCCTTCCCTGCATAGTGCCCTCCTGTCACTGCTCCATGAGCCTCATCCAAGATGTCCTATTTTTCATGTTCCAAAACATACCTTCTTAATATTTCATCTACTCCCAGCTTGTACAAGTGACCAGAAATCAGGGTAAAATCAGTTGCGCATGAAACCAACTCCTTATTTTGCTACACCGAATATTCAACGGGCACACTTCAAGTGGTAATAAAGTGAATAATATCAGAAAAAATTTCATCAACCACCTTAATATAAAAGAGATATGCATCAGGTAGTCCCTCCACTAGACTAGTTGGTTCCTCCCCATTTTCGATGTGTGACAGGCGATCAGGTCCAAAATTCAATCTTCCAGGCTTCACAATCATTTCAAATTCATATTCTTGAAATAGCAACAACCATATACAATTCTTCGCCCCCAACACAGGTTTATTGACCAGGTATTTCAAAGCAGAATGATCAGTGAACATCTTAAAGTGCACTCCTAGTAGATAGTGCCTCTATTTTTGTAGATCATAGACCATGGCCAATCTTTCCCTTTTTTTGGTGGAGTAGTTGCACTCTACACTGGAGAGATTCCTACTAGAAAAATCAACGAGGTGATCAATGTAACCTTCTCCTGGCTGTGCTAAAACAGCTCCAAGTGCTATACCAGATGCATCCACATGTGCATGGAAGACCTTGGACTAGTCTGGGAATATTAGAATAGGTATAGTAACCATATTTTCCTTTAGTAGCTCAAAGATATTTTGACATTCCTCATCCCAGAAAAATGACACATCCTTCTACAATATTTTCTCCATAGGCGTAGTGATCAGAGCATACCCCCGAATGAATTTTCTATAATATCCGGTATGTCCCTGAATGGAGAGCAAATTTTTTTCATTAGTGGGGAATTCTAGGTTTATAATAACTACAATCTTGGTCGGATCTACCATCAACCCTTACTAACACACAATATGGCTCAACAAAATTCGAAAAGGAACGAAGAATATGCATTTATTCAAGTTAAGAGAAATTTGGTGCTTCCTACAAGGGTCCAGCATCATGTGCAGGTTGGACACATGATTCTTTACAAGCCCAAACACAATCCAGTCATCAAAATAAACCTCCAAGAATTTGTGCATGAATTCTTTGAACACATCTATTACTACGCGCAAGAAGATATCAAGTGCATTCTTCAATCTAAAAGGCATGACTGTGTATTGGAAAGACCCCCATTCCATTGCAAAGGTGTTCTTGCTTCAGTCTTCTAGCACAATTATGATTTGATGATACCCTGAAAATCCATTGGTAAAAGAATAAGCCTCTTTTCCTCCCACATTATCTAATATCTCATCTGAAAAAGGAGTAGGGAAGGGGTCATGCACACATGCATTGTTGAGCTTGCACAGATCTACACAAATCCTTATCTCTCCCTTGGTCTTGTTTTCTTGAACCATGGGGGCATCACTGAAAAACCAATATTATATCACGTGTGTTCATATTGGGGTAAAAAAAATTAAAAAACCCAAAGCATTATATTTGATATATAACTAAGGATTAGTGGGTTTTATTTTTATTATATAGGAAATATAAATAGTTTGAGGTATTGTTTTTCAATTTTTTGGGCCAAGTAGGCTTGTTTTGCAGGTTTGGAAAGGGAGAGTGCATGCATGAGATATCATTTTCTGCACATTGCATAAATTGAGGGATTTGCATGAGGGATTCGCATTGCAGCAAGCTAGTGTTTGGCAAGGGAGAGCGGGATTCGCATTGTAGAAACTAAGGGATTTTCATCACAACAAGCTGGTGTTTTGTTGAGTATTAAACTGAGCATTTGAGAAAATAGGGAAAGAGGATTTGACTGAGAAATAGCTTGCATTCGACAGATGTAGTGAGAGAGGGAAATATCATTCATCTTCAGATATGAGAGGGCCGATCTGGAGAGGGCTTTCGACTGTGAGATAGATTTGAGAGGGCCTTTGAAGGAGTTCACCCCTCGAGCAAACATATGAGCTTGATTGAGTTCAACGGATTGAGAATCTTGCCTAAGGTATGACTCTTTCTTGGTTTATCAATCTTTACTTTTGCTGGGGGGGTTATTTATAAGTTATTTATTTACGACCTGCCAAGTTCGGCAGTGAAGGTACTCTATTACTTAAACCAGATGCATGAAACTAGACACTTCCATTATTCGAATATCTTGCATTACATATGTAATAATGCTTGTTACTTGATTGAACTAGAGGTCAAAGGTCCTTCCACCCAACCATTCCAACCAACATTTTCTGATAGGGTGGCATTTCTTACCATAGATTGAGATTGTCAATGGAGTATAATTTGCTAGTGATTCAAGCTATCTCTTTGGAAGATGCGGGATGATAGAGTTCCACCCTATCCTTTCATTTATCAAGAAATTTGAACAAAGATATTTTTACATACTCCAGACTTTTAGCCACATGATGTGATCCTCTTCGTTAATTATTTTCATTTCTAGGTTTTGTTTTTGGGAAAGGCATATATTAGTTACAAATAATTTATTTTTCTATGAATCTTGTATATACGTTATCTGGCCTTATAATGACTCTTTTATATTCCAAGAGGTTTCCTATCATATTAAAGTCTCAGAGTATTCTTTGGATATTGTTGATGACCTTGGGAGGGACATCATATCTTTTGCTTAGGAATTTTTCTTCTCTATGGAATTGACATGTTGATATACATTGACTAAGGTGCCAAAGGATTTGGTACCAATCACATGAAAGCGGATTGAGATAGACCATCTATTGGATATGAAATTAGCGAGTTTCACCTTGCTATCATTCCAAGGATTGGTTAGGCTACTAGAGAAGTCTCAAGATCTAATTCCCATTGCCTTGCAGCTGTCCCAAATTCCTGGTGCCATCTTTTGAAGATATACCTTTGTGCATATTGTTTTTGGCATGAAGAGGATGTTAAAATTTTATTTTTATATTTTATAGTCATTTATTTCTATTTTCTTTGAGAGTTCAAGTCCCTATTACACAAGGTGATATTTGTGTTTTGACCCACTATTTCAAGGTTGTCTCTAAGGGCCACATTCAAAAAACGTTATAGATGATAACATGGTTTGTGATGTATTGTATTTTCCTTTAACATTTTTCGAGGATATCTCATAGTTAGGATTTTCCTCCAGGTTTTCTAGGAATCCATCCACATTTTTATTGAAGTTTGATCCCTTTTTCTATGAATTTTTAGTTCCCACTTCTTGGGTATACCCATACCCCTCGGTTTGGACTTGTGCCAAAATTTAGATTCTTTTGTGCAACTATTGGGCGGTCTCCTTTTTATTTTTTGAGTTATGGCATCCTTGTAAGATCGATTGCAAGGGGTGTCCCTTCATTAAGTACAAAAATGGTGCCTCCTCTCTAGGAAGGGGTGGTGTGGACATATAAGATTAGCTATGTGACTTGTTTCCTACATTGGTTTAATTGTCATGTATTTTAGTTGCTAGTATGTGCATCATTTTGTAATCCCCGCGAGTCATGACAAAGGATTTTCTCTCTTGTTGTGAGTCGCTTAACACTTTTCCATATTTAACAGTATCTGGTAATCCTCTCGATAGTTTGGATGTATGGCACCCTATTGTATGGATAAGTAATGGCATGACATAAACTTCATAGGCAACCTTAGTGTGCAACATACTATCTAAAACTGGACATATCATCCAAAAGTACAACATCATTGCATGAGATAGCATTGCAGTAAATAAATTGATTGTTTTCACCATGGATGGTATAGGTGAGGTCATTGGTTCCCACACTACCTTGTTTTACCAGTAGATTCTTTAGCTGGTGTAATGCTTCCCTTCTCCCATTCTCATTCTTCTACTTCAGCGTTAATACCTTTAAGCTATATTCAAGATATCATATTGGTTGCATACACCACATTACTTCTATAGATAACATCATCGAATGGAACCAAGAGATATGAATTCCAGTTTTGGATATTTGAATCCCCTCAAAATATTGAGAAAGTGTGTACTTGTTGCACGTCTAATTAATGAATAAACAATCACCATCTTTTTCCAACTAAATTGATCATGGTGGTTGTGAGGATTATATCTTCTAATAGCTCTCTTTGTTTCAACATATTGTTTTGAATGTTTTGAATATTAGTAATTGATTGTCTTGAAAGTCTGCCAGTATTTCCCTCTTCCATACTATGTGGCCATAAAATTATGGCACCAATGTAAAAATCACATTGAAATGAGTAATTTTTTTTCTTCTTGAAGAAATTATTTTATGTTTTTTAGCACAAAAGTTGCAAATCTGTAAGTTTTCTTGGATATTCATAAAGAAATTAACATATTTTTGAATTTTTAAGCACATATTGGAGATATCTAATTTGATAGTTGAGTTATGGCATCCTTGTAAGATTGATTGAAAGGGGTGTCCCTTCATTAAGTTCAACAATGGTGCTTCCTCTCTAGGAAGGGGTGGCCTGGAAATATAAGATTAGCTAAGTGCCATGTTTCCTACATTGGTTTAATTGTCATGTATCTTAGTTGCTAGTATGTACATCATTTTGTAATCCTCGCTAGTCATGACAAGATATTTTATCTCCTGTTGTGAGTTGCTTAACACTTTTGCATATTAAAAAATATCTGGTAATCCTCTCAACAGTTTGGATGTATGCCACCCTATTGTATGGATAAGTAATGCCAGGACATAAAATTCGTAGGCAACCTTAATGTGCAACCTACTATCTAAAATTGGTCCTATCATCCAACAATAAAACACCATTGCATGACATAACATTGCAGTAAATAAATCGATTGTTTTCACTGTGGATAGTATAGGTGAGGTCATTGGTTCCCACACTACCTTGTTTTACCAGCTAATTATTTAGCTGATGTAATTCTTCCCTTCTCCCATTCTCATTCTTCTGCTTCAGTGTTAAGACCTTTAAGCTATATTCAAGCTATCATATTAGTTGCATTTCGCACATTACTTCTATAGATAGCATCATTGAATGGCACCAGGAGATATGAACTCTAGTTCTTGATCTTCGAATCCCCTCAAAATATTGAGAAAGTGTGCACTTGTTGCACATCTAATTAATGAATAAATAATCGCCATATTTTTCCAACTAAATTGATCACGGTGGTTGTAAGGATTCTATCTTCTAATACCTCTCTTTGCTTCAATATCTTGTTTTGAATGTTTTGACAATTAGTATTTGATTGTCTTGAAAGTCACCAGTATTTCCCTCTTCCATACTCTGTGGCCATAAAATTGTGGCACCAATGTAAAAATCACATTCAAAGGAGTCATTTTTTTTGTTCTTGAAGAAATTATTTTATGTTTTTAAGCACAAAAGTTGCAGATATGTAATTTTTCTTGCATATTCATGAAGAAATTAACATATTTTTGAATTTTTAAGTAAATATTTGAGATATTTAATTGTATAGTTTAGTTATGGCATCCTTGTAAGATCGATTGCAAGGGGTGTCCCTTCATTAAGTCCAACTATGGTGCCTCCTGTCTAGGAAGGGGTGGTTTGGACATATAAGATTAGCTATGTGCCATGTTTCCTACATTTTTTTAACTGTCATGTATTTTAGTTGCTAGTATGTGCATCATTTTGTAATCTCCGCGAGTCATGAAAAGGGATTTTATCTCTTGTTGTGAGTTTTTTAACACTTTTCCATATTAAACAGTATCTGGTAATCCTCTCAATAGTTTGGATGTATGCCACCCTATTGTATGGATAAGTAATGATAGGACAGAAACTTCGTAGGCAACCTTAGTGCGCAACCTACTATCCAAAATTGGACCTATCATCTAGCAATACAACACCATTACATGACATAACATTGCAGTAAATAAATTGATTGTTTTGAACGTGGATGGTATAGGTTAGGTCATTGGTTCCCAGACTACCTTGTTTTACCAAAAAATTCTTTGGGTGATGTAATGCTTCCCTTCTCCCATTCTGATTCTTTTGCTTCAGTGTCAAGACCTTTAAGCTATATTCAAGCTATCATATTGGTTGCATCTCCCACATTAATTCTACATATAACATCATCAAATGGCACCAGGAGATATGAATTGCAGTTCTTGATCTTTCAATCCCCTCAAAATATTGAGAAAGCGTGTACTTGTTACACATATAATTAATGAATAAAGAAGCACCATATTTTTCCAACTAAATTGATCATGGTGGTTGTGAGGATTATATCTTCTAATAGATCTCTTTGCTTCAATATCTTGTTTTGAATGTTTTGACTGTTAGTATTTGATTGTCTTGAAAGTCACCAATATTTCCCTGTTCCATACTTTGTGGCCATAAAATTATGACACCAGTGTAAAAATCAGATTGAAAGGAGTCATTTTTTTCTTCTTGAAAAAATTATTTTATGCTATTTCGCACAAAAGTTTCAGATATTTAAGTTTTCTTGCATATTCATGAAGAAATTAACATATTTTTGAATTTTTAAGCACAAATTTGAGATATCTAATTGCATAGTTGAGTTTAGTTATTGGCTTCTTGGGGGCATAAAACCTATAATACTGCACATAATCACTATTATGAGCCCAATGTTGAAATGGAGCTAACATTTTTCATCTTGTAGTTTGATTGTAATCAGCCACACAAGTGAAAAAATATGCACGTCACAATTTTTTGGTGGTTGAAGGGAGTAGATATAGTGGAAGTTTAAAAGTAAAAAACCTCAATGAGGCAAGTTATACAACCCTTGATTGTAAAAACCCACCATTTTTACATCTAGTAGGAGTGTGAGATGGAAACCTTAAGAGGTGACTAGATCTACATGTTGCAATCAGTGTTTTACAGCAACAACTAGTGCAGCCCTCTCATCTCATTTTGTAAATAACATAGCAGAGACCTATAGCTTGGAATTTGGAGATTAGAGTGAAGAAGGTAGCATTTATGGTTGGAAAGGCACCTCAAATTTGGTGTAACTTTTCTTTTAATTCCTAGACCTTATTTTTAATGGTGAACCAAATTTGTGGTGAAAAAGTTAGGACTTGGATATTTTTTATTAAGGCATATCCATGACATTCAATTTGACATCTATTAAAGTGATGGGTCTCATGGGACTAGAAATAATCTAAGTACAAGACATTGTTGACAAACAATGTAAATTACTAAATCCTTCCATTCACACAGACACACTTTCACTGCAATTAAATATCAACAATCTAAGTACAAGAAATAGTTGACAAACAATGGAAATCCTTCCATTCACAAACACACATTGTCATTTATATGATAGATCAAGCACTGCCCTTATCCATTGGTAGCTCCAAAAACATAAAAAAATATGTTTATCTCTCACAAGCCCTAGATACTAGTGAAAAATAAATTGAATAAAATGCATTTCATACTAGCGAAGAGTAAAAGCTATGAGGGTTTGGTTTTGACCTCTTTAGGACACAAAAAAATTGATGTAAATAAGGCCAAAATTGAGGCAGATCTAGGGCCTAATCTTGCTTATAATTTTTTCAATTTTGGACTCAATAAATCAACTCTCAAACATGTTTTAGTACTCTATTTTATTTTTGTCTTTAGTTCCATTTGAGGAATCCATCAATAGTGCATTTTGAATCAAGGTGTTTCATCACAATAATAAGATTTATTCATGTTTTTTGGAGCATTGAATTGAAAGTGCATACCTTGCTTCCTTGCTCTTTTTTTCAGAATAAACCAATATGTTTGTGGAATTTTTCTTACTTTTTCTTTTATTTATGTGCAAAAACAAATGGATTTGTCTTATAAAATTGCTACCGAAGAAGAGAAATTTGTCATTGGCATTGTCAAGTGTTGAGAAGGTTTTACATTTGCTGAAATCCGTTATGAAATTGTGGATGATGAAATCATTGAATACCCTTTTGATTTTATCCAAGATGGATTAGCTTTAAATCCAAAGCAAGAGAATAAATGGAAAGTTTATACAACACTTTTAGGCATCAAGAGGAAACTAGGCACATTTGATGTGGAAACAAAGGGTTCAAATGTAGTGGAAACAATACCAATCTTTGAAAACATTCAAGAGAATGTGGAGGAACCTATGCATAAACAACAAAGAGTTGATAATATGTCTTTGTAAGTGGAACAAGCCACAATTGTTGATCCTAGTGTATTGGTATCTTGGGAAAAAAAGTGAAAAGTTTAATGGAAGCATTTGTTAATGAGAAAATTACTCTTAAAGTATATTCAGAAAAGGGAGAATCTAAAATAAATATCCATTGTGAAATTTATGGCATTGATTATGGAAAAGGTGATGTATCCTTGGTAGCACAAATAATGTGAAACTTCAAAAATCATCATATGAAAACATGATCCCATCAACAACGCCTTTCAATGCCAAGTAGTAGTGAAATTCCTTCATGTAACAAAGTACAAAAAACAGCAGTGGTTGGATATCAATTTCATATCAATCAAGCAATCAAACTTCTAGATGATGTCAACAAGACACAGGAGCCTAATTTGTTCAAGGTGGTGGAAGTAACACTTGCAGGCTATAAGAACATGAAAAAAGTGAGATTTGAATGTACACGATGCAATAAATGGTTTTTTTTATAGTTGAAAAGTGGTAATATTGTCAGTTCTCTAAATAAACACATGAAATTAAAGAATCACACTAATAATACTACAAATGAGGCTTCACATCAGGATATTGGGTTGAGGAGTGGCACAGTTGGGAGACCTAAGAAGCCTATGAATGATAAGTCCCAACAAAGTTTTAATAGGTTCTTAGTGCCATCATCGCCATCAGTATTACATAGGGGTTCTACAAGTGCAAATACTTATACTTCAAGTTTGTTAATTAGTGGTTAATTAATAGTTTATAATAAACTTGAATATGAATTTGTATAGTATTTTATCTATATTACTTCTAATTTTTTTGTTTTTTATTGTGTTGTCATCTTATTTTAGCTCAGTTGTCTCCCTTGTTACTACAATTTTGGGGGTATTGGTATCTTTGTATTGATAGAAATGGGGAGAGATTGGAAACAACGGTTCTAATGGATGATCAAACGGGTGGAAAATTATGGGCCATAGAGAAGCATACCAAGATCATGCTATGTTTTGAGGGTATTGAATGTCGTATTGATGGTACATATAGACATATTCATTGCTAGAGGGGTTCTAAAACATGGATACCATTTTATTCATTAACATGTAGATTTTTTAAGTTGGTTCCAGAATATAATGACTTCAGGATCGTGAATCAAGGTGCACCAATAAAAGAAGTGAACGAGATACAGGAAAAGGTAGAAGATTGGACTATTTGACTCAAAATGAATTGAAAAATGTCGCAGGGGTTACAAATGCTAACCATAGATCAACAATGTGAGCTCTTTGGTGGGAGAGGAAAAAGGTTGCTACACTCTATATTAGAATGAGATCTCTAAGGATTTTTTTTTTTTGAATCGACAGAAAGGAAGGATGTCTTTAGGTTTTGTAAGGATGTGTGTGAGCCACATAAGCAAGGAAAATTACAAGGTAAAGATGCAGTTTGGGATTTTTTCAAGGATATATTTCATAACTTGATTCATGCAAAAGTAGGTAGAAGGTATAGTACATCCACAAAATACCTTTATGAGATGATCAAGTTACGGGGAGGTCCTAGATTACATAACTTTATTAGCTTGAATATGGATGGTCCCTCAATATCTATAAATTTAAGGCAAGTTAGAAATTCATTGACATATATCACAGGGGAGCATGAGCACATTTTTGAGGGAGTCATAAAAATTTATTCTTCTTATAAATCCAAACATGGTATATATGGACCAATTCCTACACGCCTTGCTGAAGATGAAACAACTGTGAAAAAATATCTTAGGTGGGTAGCAAAAACTGATACACTGGTGGGGTTTTATGGTTTGAAAGAAGAACATCAATGCCAATCACATTTATTGGTGACAGTTGGTGAGGGAGATGCAAGCTATGAGATTATAACAAATTCTTTTAAAAACAATTTTTTGGGGCATTATGCACATGTTATTATTGCAAACCATTTACATGAAAAAATTCTTTTTTTGGTTGTGTTTGTTCATCCTACATGCAATAAATTCAATGAAAATTTTTCTTATCAATAATGGGAAAAGGTAGAACTTATGTGGAAGAAACATGTATAAAAAAATTTGGGACATATTGTTGGCAATTCCTCGGATGGGGATAGTAGAAGATGTAGTTTGGGATTTTTTCAAGGATATATTTCATAACATGATTCATGCAAAAGCAGAGAGAAGGTATAGTACATCCACAAAATTCCTTTATGAGATGATCAAGTTATGGGGAGGTCCTAGATTACATAACTTTATTAGCTTGAATCTGGATGGTCCTTTAATATCAACAAATTTAAGGCAAGTTAGAAATTCATTGACATATATCCCAGGGGAGCACAAGCACATTTTTGAGGAAGTCATAAAAATTTATTCTTCTTATAAAGCCAAACATGGTATATATGGACCAATTCCTGTACGCCTTGCTGAAGATGAAATAATTGTGAAAAAATATGTTAGGTGGGTAGAAAAAAGTGATACACTGGTTGAGTTTTGTGGTTTCAAAGAAGAACATCAATGCCAATCACATTTCTTGGTGACAGTTGGTGAGGGAGATGCAAGCTATGAGATTATACCAAATTCTTTTAAAAAAAATGTTTTTGGGCACTATGCACATGTTATTATTGCAAACCCTTTACATGAAAAACTTCCTCATTTGGTTGTGGTTGTTCATCCTACATGAAGTAAATTCATTTCAAATTTCGTTTATCAATAATGGGAAAATGTAGAATTTAAGTGGTAGAAACACGTAGAAAACAATTTGGGACCTATTGTTGGTCATTCCTCGGATGGGGATAGAAGAAGAAGACAACTTATGTTGAAGGATTATTCTTCAACACCAGGTCTTCGATATCAAATTCCTTGGGAAGGGTGGAGGCTAATTGGGTTGTACAATGGTTGCAATGTAACAATATTGCATGACCAAGATTACATCCACAACGTCAAAAAGCTTTTGAATCCTTTTTTTAGTGGTCACTGAGAATTGGATTTAGGAAATGAGTACATAAGTTTTGGCCATGTCAGAATGTTTTATCACACTTTTAAAGTGGATGATCACAAGATTAAGTGTGAATATATAGAGAGGATGGATCGAAAAAATTGGGGTTTCGCACAACGCATTGCTTCAAGGCATGTTCAGAGGTGTTTGAAAGAGTTGAGAAGTACACCAAGTGAAAATTTACAGAGGACACTAGCTACAGAGACTTACCTAATGATTGTTGCTGACTACATTGACATATTTATGTCTCATAATTTGAGCCTTTGGGAAAGAGTGTGAAATGCTTCATGAGTTCATCATTTCTTCACATTATGGTTATGTTGGGTAAAAAAATAATGTCATACTAATGTAAACATAAATTTCATCAGCAAAGAGTCATATCAATATGTGAGAATTTCTTCCCATTTTGCAGTTTTGTTGATGACATTGTTTCGAGATCAATACTCTGACTTGCCATGTGTTTTTCACTTGACTGGGTCAGATGTATGTGAGAACTTCTTTAGCAAATTTGGTGGGATGGTTGGAGTGGAGAGGGCATATGATTTCATTGACTTTATTCATGATGTTGGAACCCTAAATAGAGTTGTTGAAGAAGAATAAAATCCCTAAGGGCTTTATTTTAATAAATCCCGTAAGAAGCAAGAAAACATTTGGAATAAATTGCATGAAGAAACAATAAAAAACATTGACATATTTTTGCAATATGATTCAATATCCACATATGCTAAAATTTCAGAAGCCCTTAAGATTGGATTGAAGGATGCATAAGACATATAATCAACTCTTGGAATGAAACCAGAAAATTACACTCAATGTTCTTGGTGGGTTAAACCATGGACATAGGATAAATATTATCCAACATTCCAAATTGTGGATGAAGTAATTGATGATTCTCCACTGAGATGTTCCAACGCTATATTTCAATCTTAATCTTAATCAGTACACAATGAAAGTGAATTTCAAATAATGGAAAGTGTAATATTCCTTAATTAGCATGTAGCTAATTGGAATATTAAAATATAATTTTTATTATTAGTTAGGAGAATAAGAGGGTAGGGATATCCATAAATATCTTTATGCAGAATATAACCACTTCTCATGTGAAAGTGGATCATCTTTTCAGCTTAATAAAGCACCCTAAGGTGTGAAAATGGGCTACAACATGTGGATTGGGTCAACTTTGACCAAATCAACAACATTGTCATGGAGGAGTGGACATTTATGGAGAGACAACACAGTTTTGGAGGGAGATATCGTGCATGGAGATAATGAATTTAATGAGTGGGGTTTAGGGTTAGAAAGCTCATCACTTATATAAGGAGGAGGATGATAGCCATATTGGGCATGTTATGTTTATGTATTTTGATACTTGATTATATGGTCTATTTAGACATATAAGCTTTTTTCAGCTGTTTAGATAAGATTGCAGTGTTGTTTAGCACAAGGTGTTCCTGATTGGGAATCCCTCCTCTATCATTGAGAAGCCTCATAGAAAGCATTTTTCACTACATTTCCACATTCAGGCTTTAGGCCAAGATTCAATCTTGTGGTACAACGTAGTTTCTGTTGAGATATGTTCTGAGTTGCAAGGTGCAGCAATGGAAGATTGTATTGGGTGTTTTCTAAGCTATTTTTGTAGTGGAGGAAGGTTTCCTTAGATTGAGAGGCCAATGAAGGAGACCCTTGGGATTATTGACATATTTTGTATCAGTCCAAGGTGATTTTATCCCCTACAGTGCATTTCCAATCTAGATATGAGTTATTTTAGTGAGCTGTTGCAGGGGTAAGTTCACTGCTCCATTTGGAGTGTCTGCTTTCCATCGAAGGGATAAACCCTTTATTGAGAGAATCTTTTGAAGGAGTTCTTTCATATCTACATCAGATTCAGCCACCTCCTTCTATGTGCTTCAGTTGCAGTGAATCTTCAACCCTAGGGCTTTAGATCCACCATTTATATTTTGTGCATTTCTGGAAAACCTTCCTGGGTTGTCTTAGAAAAGTGTTGAGGAGCATAGATCTCCATTTTTGGCCTTGTTTGAGCGTTGTAATAAAAAATCCATATATTTACATTTTCTAGCTGATGTATTCGATATAAAACTGCATTGTACTTTCTTCAATGTTTTGTGTAGCAGTGTATTACATGATTTCGGTGCTTTTGGGAATTGGAGGCTTCTTTTTCCTATCTTGAGGGATTGATCCCCAAGATCTTGTCCTTATTATTTGTTGTTATATATAATACCATGGATATATCATTTGGCTCATATGTAATGTGTTACAATTTTCTACCATTTCCATTGTTATGAGCTATATTCCTTCTTTTCCTATTTGGGAATATTACAATGATATTAGAGCATAATCTTGGCTCAGCCTGTGAAGACATTGCATCTATGTTATCAGAAGAAGAAGAAGCTTCTCATAGAAGAGACAAAGGAAAGTCTCCATTATTTGGAGAAATGGAGGGAGAGAAGTTTTCATAACTTCTTCTCCAAGCTATGCATGATCTTAACAGAGAAATCAAGGGAATGAGGAGGGAAAGACATGAAGATCCCTCAAGAATATTTGCACATGAAGAAATCTCCAGATATTCATATTATGGGTGTGATAATTCAGCCACACAATCATATCTACAATTCTCTACCATGCCTATGTTCACAGCAAGAGATATGGAGGAAGGAGATGTACCAAAGGAGGATACTCTTGGTGACTATCTTCAAGAGTATGAATCCCAATCTCAGAGATTCAAAGATCATATAAACTTCAAAGGGTTTTGCAATATCAAGGAGAATAGAAGACCTAGAAACCATGATAGAAGCACAAGGTGCAAGAAACATGATTTGGGTAGATTATTTCTATCTACTTTTGATGGGTCACCTAAATGTACAGCTAGGGTTTGGGTGAAGGAGCTAGACACCTATTTGCAGCAACACCAAGTTTCAAAAGATGAAGCCATTAGAGTAACAACACTGTGTCTTGAAGGTAAGGCTTATGCGTGGTGGTTTTATGAATCTTCTTCATTAAATAATGCAAATATATATACTTATGCAAGGTTCACTAGGAGGTTAGTGAAAATATTTGATGAAAAACATTTTGAAACATCCTTGGTTGAGCTAGCCAAGCCTAAACAATGGAAACCTTTGCACGGGTTGGAAGGATCTATAAACCCAAATCCATTTCAAAATACTATTGAGGTGGTTAAAAACTTGTATAATACCTTGCTAGAGGTAAGATCCCCACTCCAAAAAGAGCTCTCTTCTCAAAAGGAAGACATGGAGATCTATTTTTCAAAAGAGGATCTAAACAAAAAGCCTCTTAATGATGATGAGGCAACCTCCATTATGATGAAGGGGAAGAGAAGGTAAGAGGTAACAATGTTGTACAGCAGGAGCAGATCTAGTACCTCATGGAGAGGGAGATGGAGCAATTACTCTAATGAGAGAAATTCTTGTACCCTTGCAAGAAGTTCCAAAGAATCTCACATGTGGAGATCAGGTCATGGTCCATGAGCAGCATGTTCCATCATTTATATATTGTGATATCTTAAATATGAAAGAATAATATAGGGAGAAGGATCAACATCATATGACTAGGAACACACACCCCTATGTATTTGAGAAGGTTGATGCACAAAAGAGGCAGGCTGATTTACGCAGTAAGAGAAAGGACAAAGAAGTGCACTCATATATGCAATATACTCTTGATATTCATGTCTCATTGCATGGAGGAATTCCACCTGGGAGACCACCAAATTACGAGATGATGAGATATTCTTTACATATGGTTGCACCACTCATTGATCCCAGAGAGGCAAGGACCTTGGGAGGACTTAACACAGTGTAGAGAGTCTGGGGTGGGCTCAAGGAGGAGGGAGATATTCTCCCCATATCAGTATTAACTACTTTCACCAAAAATCTTGTGGTGAGAGAAGATGTTTCAGGGATGGATGGCATCATCATGGTGTAAGGAGACCAGTCCATGGCTTTGGAGAATCAGAAGATACTTCCACGTTGGAAGGACTCTTCCATATTTGGTAGGAGATGGTGGCCACACATGTTTACATTGGAAAAACTCAGAAAGTTTTTTATGGGTGATAGCTTTTCAAGGAAGGCTAGCCTCCAAAAAATTCCACCTTCTTTAGAGCATAAGCAGCTACAGGAGGAGTAGTAGAGGAAAGATTGCAGCATCCCGGTGTATGAATTTGGCATGGGAGATTTCAAAGAAGAGATCAGCAACATGAAAATTGCTTCACATGATAGATCAACAATGCTATCATTATTGAGTATTGGACCTTATTGGAGATCCCAACTATTAGTAGAATACTCAAAGGATCTATTTTCGTGCAGAGTGCTTGATGACCAACTACCTGATGGGCGATATGGAGTGGTATATGGGGTCATCTATTTTTAGAGTACAATGTTCTTTACTAAAGCCTCTAAGCTTAAGGAGAAGCTACTAGATGCAGCCTATGAAGAGTTTCTCTCCAAAACCACTGGTTTTGTAAGAGCATACCACACTATCCTGGAGGGATTCATTTGGGAAGGCTTCAAAGAGGGGATGCACCATTATATGAAGAGATGCATGGATTATTTGGAGGGTGAGGTAATACATGAATCTTTGGTTGATTTATTATAGACACTTCCTTTCTCATTGGGAGTGAGAGGAGGCCCATCTATGATCCACCTTACTAGCTTGAACCAAGTACATGGTAAAGATTATATTTATGTACACCATGATTCATTTACTATATATTTGCATTTAATTACCATGCATGTGCATGGAATTACTCCAAGAGGGGGCAATCTTTCTTCTGGACTTCATGGTCTAATTGAGACCATAAGTAGCATTGATGATGGCCATTCCCTAGGAGATCTTGGGGAGATGATATATTATGCAGGGTATGCTCAATTTACAGCATACACCCTACACCTTCTCCAAGCTTGTGAGGAGATTTGGGAAGCAAACAAGTGGTTGAGAAACCACTCATCATGCCATATTATGATGCAGTTAGGAGTAAAACTACACTGGTTTCACTTAAGGCATCATTATCCTTCTCCATTACTACACATGGCGGCTAGCATTACTGTGATTGTGATCCCATATGTTGATGATGTTTTTAATATTTTTGGGGACATGATTGGAGGGATGACACATTGGTTGGATGTGTCCATTGGGAATGAAACTTCCCACACTTCTTCATGCTTCAAAGGGATCATGGGACATTGTATGGCTGCTACATTATATCACTTGTTTCCTTATGAAGGGAGCCATATGATTGACTTATGTCTTTGGCAAGAGCCTCTTATATGGGAGGAGTTTTTCTATGAATTACCATTTTGGAGGGTGATTAATTTTATATGGATGATAGCTTGGAGGATGGAGCTTCACATGGGAATGAATACTCCCTACATTTTTCAGATCTATCCTTGTGTTTTCATGAGGACAAGAAACATTTGGGAGGGGAGGATTGTAATATTCATAAATTAATATGCAGGTAATTGGAATATTAAAATCTAATTTTTCTTCTTATTTAGGAGAATAAGAGGGTAGGGAGACCCATAAATCTCTTTATGCAGAACAAAACCACTTATCCTGTGAAAGTGGATCATCTTTTTAGCTTCATAAAGAACCCTAAGGTGTGAAAAGGGGCTAGAGCATGTGGACTAGGTCAACTTAGACCAAATCAAGAATGTTGTCATGGGGGAGTGGACATTTATGGAGATACAACACAGTTTTGGAGGGAGATCTCATGCATGGAGATAGTGCCTTCAATGAGTGGGGTTTAAGGTTAGAAATCTCATCACTTATATGAGGAGGAGGATGGTAGCCATATCGGGCATGTTATGTTTATGTATTTTGATACTTGATTATATGGTCTATTTAGACATTTAAGCTTTCTTCAACTGTTTAGCTAATATTGCAGTGCTATTTAGCACGGGGTGTTCCTAATCGAGAAGCCCTACTCTATCCTTGAGAAGCCTCATAGGGAGAGATTTGCACTAAATTTCCACATTCAGGCTTTAGTTCAAGCTTTAGTCTTATGGTATAGCATAGTTTCTATTGAGAGATGTGCTGAGTTGCAGGGTGCAGCAGTGGAAGATTGTATTAGGTGTTTTCTGAGAAAGTTTTGCAAAGGAGGAAGGTTTCCTTCCATTTTGATGCCAGTAAAGGAGCCCCTTAGGCTTATTAGACATATTTGGCATTAGGCCAAGGGGATTTTATCCCCTACAGCACAGTTCCAGTCCAAATCTGAGTTATTTTAGTGAGTTGTTACAGGGGTAAGTTCAGTGCTGCATTTGGAGTGTTTTCTTTCCATTGAAGGGATCAACCCTTTATTAAGAGAGTCCTTTGGAGGAGTTCTTTCTGATCTACATTAGATTCAGCCACCTCCTTCTATGTGCTTCAGTTTCATTAAATATTCAACCCTAGGGCTTTACATCCACCATTTATATTTTGTGCATTTCCAGAAACCCTTCATGGGTTGTCTTGGAAAAGTGTTGAGGAGCATATATCTCCATTTTTGGCCTTGTTTGAGCATTGTAATAATAGATCCATATATTTTCATTTTCCAGCTACAATATTAGACATAAAGCTGTGATGTACTTGCTTCAGTTTTTTGTGTAGCAGTGTATTACATGATTTGGGTCCTTTTGGGCATTCAAGGCTTATTTTGCCTATCTTGAGGGATTGATCCCCAATTTATTGTACTTATTATTTGTTTTTATACATAATACCATGGATCTATCATTTGGATCATATGTAATGTGTTAAAATTTGTTTCTATTTCCATTGTTATGAGCTATATTCCTGCTTTTCCCATTTGGGAATATTACATAAAGTGAGTGGAGACATGAGTTAGATGAAATTTTAGAACCATTGATGAAAATGTAAGAAAAAATATAAAACCAGTGGTGAATCTTGATGGTAAGGATATGTTTCAAGCATTTTTGGTTAATCAGTTGAATGGAAATCCAACATTATCCAAAGATAGGTTAACGAAAGTAAGAAATGGGGTCTGCTTTAGGTGATATGGGAAGACTATACAAAAGGGTGTTTCAATTGGCTTTGGAATTGGATCCGACTATGGGGTGTTGTTTGAAAATAACTCAATTCCCTCCACTAAACGTACTGCAAGAAAAGGTGTTCCTTGAAGTAAAAAACAAGGTGTTTCTTGTGGAATGTGGTACATTGGAAGGGTTCAAAGAATAAGGAAGAAGGATGGTAATAGGGTGTTTGATTACCATAATTACATCGATCTTTTGGATAGATAAGAAGGCATCGAGCTTCAATTATGTTGGTATAGTAGAATAAAGGGGTAGTGCATGTATAAGTATGATTTAACTGATCATGATTTTGTACAGCTTGAATCTATTATAGAAATCACAAACTTATCATATAGTGCTAAAAATGATACATACAAATTAGAAGAAAGTGATTACAAAGTTTTTTCAGATTTTGTGAAAAATTTGAAGGTTAATTTTCAAAACATTCTACTTTCAATTTCCTTATGTATTTCCATATATTGGATTATTTATAAATAGTTTTTGGTTGTATTTTTTTTATTTGTTTGTATGAATCTGATGTTAATTTTGTAGATTTTGGCTTTAGGTCTAGTGAATACTTCAAATCGTGAATGTTTGAGATAACTCAACCTTTTTTTTATACCTACTTTGTGGTGTAAGTTTCTTTCACTAGCCATTCATCTTTTTGTAGTTGTGTTTCATTCAAACATTAATTTGGTATTTATTCCATAAAAAAAATATAATTTCATATCTATATAACTATATGTACCTCTTACCTTAACACATATATACAATTTGAAGATAAGAAAATCCCTTACCTGAACACTTATGTTGGATTCTTTCTACTGTGGTTCTTCTGAAGTTGGTCCATTTAATCATGAAAAGCAAGAAGCGTTGCTTCCTTTTTCATGAATATGTTTTTCAGAAAAGTATGTGGTTCTTCTCACTAATGTTAATGTTTTCCTTGTATTTTTAGGTTAATGGCTCGCTTGCTAGAAAGGATATCAAGGATATAATGGCACGAGGTTCAATCAAGATGGTTTCTGCTCACTCAAGTCAACAAATTTACACTAGAGCAATGGCTAACATATGAAGTGAATTTTATTTTGAATGTTTGTGTGGTTGTTGGATTTCCTTTTTTTTAAATTGGACATGTAAATCAGAGTCTATAGCTCAAATGTGCCATTAGAGTATTTTTGGAAGTATTTATATTTTGGCCATACGCATGAGGTATACAATAGTTAAATTTCATTTGGTTATTATTGACAATTGAGTCCTTAATCATCTTTTGGCCATTGCCTTTCAATAAAATAAATTAACATTAATTACTATCTGTAAAGGTTTTTGGATAAGTGATGGTAGTTGGTTTTCAAATTGTTTGCAACTTTATTGAGATATGAGATTATGGTAGATTGGAAGGGTGATGGCACTTTTCTTTCTTGTTTTTTCCTATATTGATATATATGTGTTTGATGGGCCTTGTTATTTGTGCATTTGATCCCAGGGTATTTTAATGTGAATGGTATCTGATTTTTTGCAAATTTTGGATTGAAAATAATTTGATAGGGTGAATTTTGAAATGACACTTTGCTTTTTTATTTTTTCCTATATTGATATATATGTGTTTGATGGAGGCTTGCACTTTTTGCATATGATCCAAGGGGTATTTTAAGGTGAATGGTATCTAATTTTTTGTAACTTTTGGATTGAAAATAATTTGATAGGGTGAAATTTGAATGGTATGCAAATTTTAATTGATTTTATTTTTCCAAAGAAAGAATGCATAATTTTTTATTTCATGGTTCGGAAAATTAAAATACATAGCAAAGTTTTTTATTTCATGGTATATCACCTTCAAAAATGAAAAGCAGGAAACCTACTGGCCACTTTTCACAAACTTCCATACAAAATACAGCTATAATATCTCTCGGGAATACATCAAGAAGAAAAATTATGCTTTGATGAGTGAGGTAGGTTGTCAATGGGAGAAGAAGATGAGGAACAACCAAAAAATAGAAAGTACTTCTGATTTAGTGTTGTCACTTTTTCCTTGTAGCAGAATGCTTTATTATTGTATGTGTGCATCTTCGTCTGGTCTATTGGATGGATGTCCTTGATATTAAATTCAAAAGTAGTATGCTTGAAATCTGTCGGTGATTTAGGCTGGGAAATATGGGCTTCCAAGATATCCATTCTCATCTTTCATTTCTTCGAGTCAAAGGCTAATAAAAGCCTATTTGGTGACCTATTGTTCTACTTCCAAAATTGGTTGTAGGTGTTGGTTTTCAATATCTCATTCTTCCTTTTAATTTCCCTGAAAGTTTCATAGATATTTTCCTCCCTTTCCCTAATAGCAGCAAAAGAGGTAGGTGTTTGTAGATTCTGCTACTAAAATGGAATTATAGCTGAAGATGTAGAGAATATATTTTGGCCACCTACTGGAGAAGAACTAGAATAATCCCTGATGGTTATGACTATTTGCTACTTTGCTTCCGTGCTTTGATCTATGCCCATGTGGATTTTGGCTCTCTTTCTATACTTCATTTTGAATTCCCTGCTAGATGTATCAGTCTCCAAAATAGATTGATCATCTCTTTTCCTCTTTCCTGTTGCCTCCTTCTCTTGCTCTTTTGCTCTATCCTCCTTGTCTTTTGTAATTTGATTTTCTTTTGGAGTAGGGGTATGTATGCTTGAGGTTGAAATCACCTTGTTTTCAACCTCCTGCAATGCATTTGCTTCCCACTCTGTCTGGTTCATGAAATGCTCTATTTTAGGCCTATGGGTGTGAATATATGGAATTGATTTATTGTCTACCCTTTTCTTGGATATGATACCCAATGGGTCATAAGACCAAGTGAAACTATGATTAAATTTCATATCCCTTAGAATTCTGTCAGCCTACTCTCCTGCTGCTCTGATATTGGAAATGAAAGGACCAATTTGGGACTTGATCCTAAATTGAGACTTCTTTTTGGCAGAAACAAATTGAACCTCATCTACATTGATCATCTGCTTGATGTACTCCAAGGAAAAGATCCTCATGGGGAGGAACTTTGGAAACTTGTAAGGGGCCAACTCACACCCATAAATTGTGAGTTCTATGTAGTTTTGGTACAAGTACCAGTCTCCAGTTCTTACTTGGTCTGACAGCTGCATGATATTCTTAATATATTCATTAATCCTTGGTTCCACTATACTATTGAGTATGATCATTGCTGGATGCACAAATGGTTCAACAAATATTTTTTAGGTGTAGTCCTATTGTTCCTTCATTAGCATGGTTGTCCAAAAGATTACTGATTGAGGTTGGGAGTCTTCATTAAATTTCCTCATTTTAAACTAAAACATGTTGGCTTAAAAATATATAGACATGTAAACTAAGATTGAAGTGTATTTAAACACTTCCTCTGCGTGCAATTTAACAAACTAGTCATGGATAGCATCAACTAAGAATTGACTGAAGTTAAACATCATGGAAGGCATGGAATCTGATGAAAGTATGGACAAAAAACCTATCATTGCTTCATCTATCCACTGATCTGAATGATACCCTAACAAATATAAAAGGACAGTGACAATGTGTTGGGTCCTATCAAGGAAAGTAGATGAGAGATATGGAGGATTCTTTTTTGGTAAAGGACTGTCTGTAGCCATGAATAACTCCAGTGTTTTGGCCAAGGAAAATTTTAAGAAACCCCCCAAATTTATATTTATAATAAATGGGAAAATCCCCATGGTATATAGAAAAATGTATAGGCTATTTTTCATTAATATAATATACATATATAATTTTTTGGCGAATCTTTCACTAAATTATAAAATTTTCTTAAATATTGGCAAAATTTTCACTAGGTTATAAAATATTGAAAATTATTGGTTAATATTCTTAAAAATTAGAAAAAATTGTAAAATATTAGTGATTAGCTACCAATGTATAGAAATATAATTTTTTTTTTCTGAATTTGTCTACTTCTATTATTGATACAAAAAGTTACAGAGAGGCTATGGCCTCGAAAATTCTTGCCTAGAGATGCGGCATTTGCCCATTACAAAACTGTATTCTAACCAAATAAAATTCAGAAGCCATAACAGTATTACTGAACCCAAACAAACAAGTAGATAAGTGCCACCCATGCAGGGGAAACCGGCAATTAAACCTTAGAACAAAAGTCTTAGCAGAGGAACTGATTAACGTAAGACAACTGTGAGACAAAAGGGAGTTGAGCCCATTCAAGTGAATGGGAAACAAAAGCCTTTGAAAGTAGACCTGATTAAGAATATTGAGAAGTGGGAGGCGACTCTTTGACGATGTGGCAACCATATTTGTAAGGGTCTTCTTCCTCTGCAGGATGGCCTTCCTTGCCTGTGTAACAGCCACGATTGGGGTCGCTCAGACCAGCTTGAAGGCTCACGTCCTAGGGAGAAATGTCACTGGGATCCTTGCACTGTGGGAAATTGGTAGGAGGAGTGCCATTCATTTCTTCCACCTTCTTCTCTAGAGTAACACCCAGAGTCGCGGAAACCATACCTGAAGAATCTTCTTGAAGCACAATGGTAACAGTCGCCATGAGAGAGGAATGATTGAAGGTACAGGGGAACTAAAATTGAGTTGTATGATACTGCACAGGGGTGGAATGGTGAGAGCACACCTCAGAGTGGGGCTGCCCATGACCCCGTCCATGACCGTTTCTTGTGTCGGGATGGCGGTCAATGCAGAAATCCGAAGAGTAGGAAGAGGAACCAGAGGTTGAGGAGGAGGGCTGGCAAACCACACGCCCACGAGAACTTCCCCACCTGCAACGCATTCTGTGGTGTAATCTGGGCATAGTGTAAAGAATAGGCAGTGTGGAGCAAGCAGCAATACTGTAAAGGTAGGGGAGGGCAGTAGGGGGCCGAGCTTTAGCCAACAAAGGAGCTCCGGAATTGATAGAGGTCGAAAGGCAGTTGAGCTTGTAGAAGGGACTTTGAGAAACATGAATATCTAGTAGCAGATCAATAAAACACTCCATAGCACAGCGCTTTTCAGTGTTGGTCCGAGAGCGAAGCTCTGCGGAAGCAAAGGAGCAATTCAAGCACAGGGGAGGAGCATGAATGAGGCTGGGAGGAGGCGCCATGGTTGAAGATCTTGCGAGCTGGTATGGAGGGACGAGCTGCATTAATGCAGCATTGAATTTGATGGTAGAGTTTTTAATGTCAAACATCATGTAAGACTGGATGGTGGTGGTAAGAAACCACACGGAAACCCACAACACCGCCCATGTACCAATCATCGAACTAATCACCCGCATCTGGGAAATGTATAGAAATATATTAATAATAAGAAAAATATTTATTTAAAAACTATGATATACAATTTTCCATGTTTTGTAAAATAAAAGTCAGGGGTAATGTTTCTCTAGGTTCTTGTTATACACTATTGAAAACATTTTTGCATGTTTTTATTATGTTTTACCACAAATTTCTTATCACATCCCAAGTGGAAATTAATTGGAAAGGCACCGCTAAAGGCATGTGATGTTGAACCAAAAAAATTATTTTGCTAAAACTTGGTCTTTACGCATCCAGATAACCTTGCCATATTCTATGTAATTCACATTGTGAGTTTACTCAAACCCTAATCCAGATGAGGTCACAGATATTGTGAGTTTACTCAAACCCTACAGAGATGTGGAAGAAAATAGTGTTTTTTATTGATTTTAAAACACTCACTGCAGCAAGAGATAGAAAGAACAAAAAACTTCCATGCAAGATTCCTCTCAATATGAGAAGGAAATCATAGAGCTCTCTTTGGGGCTAGCCTGCACCCCTTCAACCCCTATTAAACTCTACATTGCATGTTTATGTTTTTCAATAATTTCAACTATTTTCCTATTAAATTCTTATTTTTTTGCGTTGTCTGTGTTCAGCCCCAACCTGCAACATTACTTGCGAGACTTCGATGAATATAGCAACATTTTTATCTCAAGTAAGTAGATTATTGATTCTCAATTTCTATGATTTGGGTATTAAAAGGGAAATATTTTGTTAAATTCATAAGAGAGCGATCCAAGTTGTTTTCAAATGGATTTGAGCATCACTCATTTCAGGTTTTTAAATGTTCTCAAAATTTTGATGGATATGCATAAAGTTAAATAGTTAACAATTAACTTTTTTCATATCTATCGAATTACCAAAATATTGAGAAAACTACAATTAAAATGAAAAGCCAAGTCAAATAATTGGCTAGGCTAGTTCTTCTTTATTATATTTACAACCTATTCAAGAATTGTAATGAGCCTTCAATGTTAAAAGTTAAATCAAATATTTTCTTTTGTTACATACTTTTCCTCTTCAACTATCAGATATTACATTTACATCCAAATTCCTTCGCTTTTATTATTGATTTCAAGCATATATGCACATGAATCTTCCCCATTCAGCAACCAATTTTTAAAATTTTCGAATGCGTTGTTCATATTATAGTTTTCAAATTTCTCAAATACGTTGGTCAAATTCTAATTTAAGTTACATTTTATTTAATGAGCAGGGACTAGAAATTTCAACAGAATATGAAAAGAGGGGAGAATTGCTCGAATTGTTCCCTCTGCACCCAGATAGGAACCTAAGGCCACCAATGCTAAAAAGAAAGGGAGGTGATGGATAACTCACTCTTTGTACCAAAGATATTCAGATACAAGGAAGGTGGTGAAGACTCAAATAATTAAATTTATCTCATTTTTTCCTTATTTAGTGAATCTTTAGTATGCGGCTATTCAAAGATTATGTATTATCGTAGATCTCTTGTGTAACTGGACAACTATGTTATTGAATTTATGCCTACATTTGATTCTGTAATAACTTAGATCTCTTTTGTAACTCGACAAATTCGTTACTGAGTTGATGCCTACATTTTATCCTGCAGTAATTGGGAAGTTTTGTATGCGCCCTTGAAATGTTTTTCGAGTAATTCTTTTAAATTTAATAATGTGCCTATATGAATGATAAGACTGTCGTTGGATTTGGAAGATTATTCCTTAAAAATTCATGCTTATTAATGTAATAACTTCTAAAATTATTATTAACATACTTTACGATGGTATTGTATGTTTTTTAATTGGAAGAACAATGTGGGATTCCCTCCAATGTTGGTTATCAAATTAGGTAGAAGTGGCGAAAACCTCAAATAGGGTTATTTTTTTGAAACTTGGTGTTCTTTTGGGATAGTATTATTTTGTTTTTTTATAAGTGTTAGTGTCCCGTGATTTGGTATATTGGTAAACCAAATGATAGGGTAACATCAGACCAATATTTGTAGTCCTAGGACCTAGCCTTCCTGGACTCAGAGAGGGCTCTCTCTATTATGCGAAGGATGTGAACTTGTTCACTTTGGATGGTTGATTTTAGGCTAGTTGTTAAGTATAGGTTTTTTTTCTGTTTTGGTTGGGGTAAGATGACTAAGTAGGATAGGTGGAGTGAGAGGTTATCAAAGCAATTGGGTAATGGATTCTATGAAGTCATTTATATCTTGATAGTGAATCGGGGTACATCACAGGGAAAATCTAGTGTAGTCAATGGATCTCTAAGTTTATGTGTGAGGTGAAATGGAAATTAAGTTTGGGAACCAAGGTAGGGCAAAGGGCAGTTAAGAATCGTTTGTCAAATACCTATGAATAGAGAGATCTTAAATATTGATAAGCAAAATATACTAGTTATGATATAGGGCACATCATTTACTCAATAACTATACTTTTAAAAAAATACACATTAAAGATATGCAATCTAGTGGAGCAAATGAAGTAAGACAACTTATCTAACTTCAATGATTCTACTTTCAAGATTTGAAAACATATAAGAGAAAAATAGCATCAATAAATGAAGAGGGAATGCCTAAAAATCATCCACTAAACTATAAATAACTTCGAAGCAAACTGATAAGAATATTCAAAGGGAAAGATCGAAAGACCTCTTTGACCTAACCTGTCAATGAATACATCAAAGAGAGATTTCAAGACAGAGTTTAGATAGTATCAAACAAGCAGGGCTTACCACGAATCATGTTTATAAACTAGCATATTAATCAAATAATGAAATAGACAAGCTTAGGTGGGCCTAAGGAGCAATGAAGAATTCTTTAAGCTAACCCAACAGAAGAAAACATGAAAACAATAGCTAACAGGAGGACTAAGGTGCCTCGAACAACATTTCTCATCCTATACTCTTCTGAGCTATTGCAATATAGAAAGATGGACATATGGAAAACAAGAAATACATGAACATATGAGAGATACATCACCATTAACTAAACTCAAGGATCCTGCAAGCAAGCCTTCACCACCATCAATCAAGGCAAATCATCCACAAGCTCCACAACACTAAATTGTTCTTCAACTTCCAAAACCATGCATTTCTCTTAAACACATCAAGTCCCAACATTTAAAATGAGTATCCATGCTCTATTTATCATGAAAGGAGAAGAAATATCTAAGATAGTATCTAGAAGCCTATTGGCCAACAAGAAATATCATAATTTTTCCTTGAGGCCTTGCAAGGCCCAAGGCACAAAAATATCTAACAAATATCTTTTTCGGCCATATATAGCAATTAAATTAACTTTTAGGCCCTGAAAAGAAAATGAAAAATTGCTAAACGAACATTCTTCCCAGTCACCCATAGGAGCACAACACACTATGTCAAAATTGGAAATTAGGCCAGGAGCGCAACATAGAGACAGGAAAAATAGGTCTTTTGCAACAGTGTTTTGGAGGCCTTCCCGATTTCGGAAAAGGCTCCGTGATGGCTTGTTGGAAAGAACCTGAAGTCTAATTTCTAGATATACTTTTATTTCTTCAATATGACCTCTCTAAGTTGTCCAAAAAGTGAAAATTCCAAGACTTCTAGGAGCGCAACACATGCTCAGAAAAGTGGGCAGAATGGTGAAAAAATGAGTGTTTTTGACCCTTTTGGAGGACCAAAATAGCTCCAATTGAGCTGAAAATTGGTGATAATGCTCCTCTCATGATGATGAATCCAAAAATGTAAACCTTTCTTCTTGAATATGCTCTGGGAAAAAGCACATCACAGAGTGTGTTACGCTGCTGAATGGGCTCTGTGCATAGCGCTCAGGCCAGTCGGGTCACATTTCTGGGCCCGTTGGGTGAAAAATGCAGGCACGCAATGCCCTGTGTAAAAATACGTAGGAGGAAGTTCCAAGCGCGTAGCACAAGGCATTTTTTCCCATTTTGGCTAAAGAAACCCAAAATTTCTTCCCTTGACTGCTTTTTGATTTTTTTTTTTCCAGGTGAACAATGTTTTGCTGAAGTGTTTAATGAGTTTAATGAGCTTATGAATTTCTATTAACCTTTGCCACCCATTTCTAAGGTTTTTTCAAGCTTTTTAACCCTTTCTCACCAACTATTTTTGACATTCTTACTCTGTAGGTGACTGATATGATGACCTTGATTTCTACCTTTAGTCTAAGGGTTTGTTCTACTTATCTTGATATAGAAGCAGTCTTAAAAACTTCCCTCTCTTCCACTGATACTCTTTTTCCATCCTTGTTCTTTGAAGCAATGAGACACCTTATCTTGGCAGCCCTTTTATGCTTGTACACAACAACTCCTTCAAATTCTCCCTTTGCTATCATTTTGGAGTTCACCTCACCCTTTCCCTCTTTGATTAACATTTTTTGACAAAATTCCATTATGCTTGGCTTGGTATGCCACCTCTATGGTCATTCTGCAATTTGTCACTATTTGGCACACTGCTTGACCTTCAAGCTTAACAAACCTTAGTTTCTCTTTAAGCCAAACTGGTTTCCCTTTCTTCAACTGTGAGTTGTCTTGACTTAGGGCACACTATCTACCTTGTAAATTATTTCTGGTGATGGCTTATAACACTCTTGCAGAAGTGTCAATGTCTTTGTATCTCCCTTTTGCAGAATTTGAACTTGATTAGGAAGGTCTTCCTTGAAGGTTCTTTTGTTCTCTATCAGAGCTTTAGAAAACCTTGGAGGAAACTTGAAAGGGCTATGAAGTGGTCTGATGGGTTAATTTTCTTAGGAAACCCTCCTGGCCAAGGGCGCAACACCATCTCCCAGGAGCACAATGCCATGTGTAGTTTATACAGGAAAAACGTGCCAGGAGTGCAACACCAACTCATGAACGTGCAACACCATTTTGCAGAGGACATTTGGAGGCTTTCCCGGTGTCGGAATTGGGCCCGTGATAGCTCATTGGAAATTGTAACCTATCTAATTTGAAAATATACCATTTTTTTCCTAATTTAAGTTTATTTTCCTTGTCAAAAGTTGATTTTCCCATGACTGGTCAAAAAGTGATGAGTGATGGTGCAGAAATGGAGAGTGCTGGTGCAGACAACTTTTGGAGATATTCCACAACTTTAAATTGAGCTCATGATATCTCATTGGAAATATATTCAATTATAGTTGTCATTTGACTCATCAAGCAAGTCATTTGGACATTCTAGCTGTGAGAAAACCTAAGTTTCCCAAGGTCACTCCAGCAGTGCAAAAATTATCCTGTCACACCTGTATTTTTGACATTTCTCCCAAACCATGATACCTATGTAAAAATGGAAGTATTTTTTTATTCTTGGACCTATGATGGAAAAAAAACTCTCTCACTTTTTTCATGTTCATCTCTGTTGGGTCAGAAACATAGTTTGAAGCAAAACTAGCCCTAGGAGTGACAAATGGCTTGACTCTTGGAATGAGTTCTTGGAAAATGATGGATGCGTGACGTTTATGAGTTGGTATGGATTTATTCTTGCTGATATGACCTATCATGTGGATCCTTTTCCCCTATTCCTTTTTTCCATAGCAAAACCTAGCTTAGTTGGAAGAGGAAATTAGGGTTTGGTGTAGGGGATTTAGGACTACCTTGTAGAGGGAGGGGAATGAAGGGGTTAAGGGTTGTCTAAATTCTTGGGGAAATTTTGGGGGATATTGATAGATGTTAGAGATTAGGGGGAAGTGGAATTTCAAGAATTGAGTGAAGGGAAAGGGTCCAAAAGGCCAAAACACAGGCCTAGTCTCGAAAAGTGTCAAATTGTAGCAATAGGCTAGGCTTTGTAGAAAAGTGATGAGTTTGAGGGATAAGAGTGATGGGAAGTGTTTATGAAGGTATATTAAGGATAGGAGGAGGTGTAAGAGCATCAGGATACAAGCCTTGTTGATGTTTTAACCATGGAGGTCATGAAACCAAGAAAAATTTCCCTCAAAAACCCTAGTTGGATAATGGAGTCATCGACAAGGGACAAACAAAGTAATGAGATTTATGGGTGTGAAAATGGGATAGAGATGAGAGGCATCAGTCCACGAGGGACCTTCCATGAGTGATAGGCTGACTATGACATGATAGAGTAGTAGAACAATAAAAAATTTATCCTAAGGATAATGAAAGCACTGAGATTTCTAGAACTCACAAGATTCATGAATTTTGTTTCTAGAAATCTAGGATAGACATTTAGTCATCTACAAAGGCAAAAAATTATTGATGACTAACAGTGGCTCCACTTGGGGAGGGTAGCTCCTTTTCAGGAGGTGTCTAGAACTTCAGATTTTCTTCACCAGTGCCTCATCCATTGGGCAGGCTTTTCTTCTTTCATTTGCTGATGCTTCCTTGAAGTTGTGATTTCAATAATCTGAAAACATGATTAGCTCAACTTCATCTCTACCTACCAAACCTACTTGCCTAACATTTTTTCTTCCTTGGGTGAACTTGAACTAGAAAACCCTTGACATTCTTTTATTTTTTTAACGAAAAAAAAACTATCTACTTCTATCCTTATTGCTTCCAAGAGTTTAGATTAAGCTAGTGAACTCTTTTATTCTCTACCTAGACTATTTGACTGTCAAGATTAAGTTGTTTGGTAGAATTGATTCTCTAAGCTATTGACATGAAATTGAAAACATGATTTGAATTGGGATTGGAAAATTTGATTAATCATGAGTTGTGGCATTAAGACAAGTTGAACACAAACATTATTTTCATAAGCAAACAAAACTAGAAGGTGTGAGGGATATGTTTCATCATTTGCTAATCATCCCTATCCTTCTCCTTGGTTTAGATTTAAGCATGTGGAACCAGTATCTTTCATTCCTAATCTATTTTATTTTGAAAAGTCAAGCTTAAATGATTTTAACAGCATGCTTTCACTAACTTATCAACAATAAATTGAAAACATGTTTAGCCATGATTAGGCTAGATGACTGAACAAGACCTTCTTTCAGAACAAGTAGTAGCATTTAGGCTTGCACACTTTTAGTATCACTATTTTTTGGGTATGGGGTTGTACCTTCTTTTCAAATACACCCTCTTATTCATTTTTTCTTTGTTTTTTTACTTTTTCTCTCTTTTTGGTCAAAACAATCTAAAACTAAAGGTAGAAATATGCTCATAGTGCTAAGCTTATTCGCTTACCTATCTATCCTAATATAACTTAGACAATATATAAATTCAGCTGGTGAAATCTCTTTTCCAATACAACCAATCAAGCAGATGATTCCATGAGGGATCTTGGTTTATCTATTTGAGTGTTTTGAAAAAATCAAAAGGCCACTCCCACCTCATTTGTGTTTGAATAGTAGTGCCTAAAATTTTCTTGAAATTCTGCATCAAACTGCTCTTGACATGTTTTACTCCCTCTTCAAATGGCTCTAACAAATCAGCAAAGGGATCTTGAAACAATACCTAGATGTGAGGATTTAGACAATGAGCTTCATCCAGGACTACTTCTTCCTCCACTTGGCTGAACTTGGGACTCTTTCGGGAAAGAAATTCCTTCTCTTTCTCAGGATCATCTGCATGGTCTGACTCATCATATATTTCCATGTTATCCTTTAGAAAACATGATGGGTTTTAATAGAGTGGGATGATTTCCCTGTGAAAACCACCATTTTGATGAGTAGGAGCACTCCTTGGAAACAAATATTCTTGAGAAGGCAACTGAACAACTATCCTGTGATTATCAACTTCCAAGCCTTCATCTGCAATTGGAAATTCAATGGGACTTGGTGGATCATCATCTGGAGCTGAGGAAAGTTCTATGTCATAAATGATTTCCTCAACCATTTCAAGAGAAGGCTTCTCATTGAGTTCATCATCCTCCTCAACCTCAACATCAAATTTGAAAGACTATTGATTTCCAATTATGTGAAATTTATTTCTGATGGACTGAAGTGAAGCAGAGTAAAGAGTCAGAGACTCTTCACTTACTTCTAAACTTTCAAGGCTTTCCTCATCAGTTTCGTAGGTGACCTGTCTTAGCTAATTACTACTTTTAATCTGATGATAGTGAACTTCATCCCACAAATCAACTATTGATGGCTCTGCAAGGTTAGCTTCCATTTGGAGAACATCATCATCATCAGATTTATCAAAATTTGGAGAATCATCAACATAAATAATTTCACCAATCAAAGATATTGGGTTACCAGTTTGTTCTTCTTTGAACTGATCTACAAGTTTCCTTTCTAATTTATGGTAGATTGCATTAGTAGGAGGAGGAACATAAATGTTTTTTTCACATGAAGGTTTAGAGGCTGGCTGTGTGTTTATCATCTAATTTATTTCCTCTTCAGTTAACAGAGGAGGCATTTTTCTCTTCCTCTAGATAATACTACAACAGTTCTCTTTCTCTTGTGACGGCTGGTTTTGAGGCTGAATGTCTTCTTGAGCCTCACCTAGCAGAGATGGTGAACCATCACTTGTGCCTTAAGAGAAATACTGTGGGTTTTCCTCTATTTCTTGACTGAGTTCTTCCTCAACTAACTCCTCTAGGCTGTCATGATAGCTACCTTGAGAATGAAATGCATGGAGTTCTTCTAATAAATATTTAGGATGCCAATTTCCTAAATCTTTCTCAATGTTAACAAGGTATTGTATGAAATCTTCAGATTGATCACAATAATTTTCAGCTAATGATAAATATGGGCAATATTCTTTATAACGTTCATAAAACACCTTGTGGGGATCTTTCAAGGAAAACAAGCTACCAGGTTTTAACCATTCATACCATTCTCTTACCTTACCCTCTAAATTTTCCATAAAAATTTTCATGAGGCAGTCCTCATGCCATTCAACCTTTATCTTCCATACACATATATGAAATTTGATGAGATGTAACAAGGGGTCATCACATTTTTCATCTTGAAATATAGGCAGGTTTTTAATCCAATTTATCTGAGGTATTTTATGTGGAAATCCAGGGATATGATCTCGGTTCATTGGAGCATATCTCCATTGTATCCTTGGATCCATATTTGTTAATCATAAAGGATCATTGTGTATTTTCAACCAGTCTAGAGTTCTCTACCAGTGGAGTCTTTGGGTCTGTTGAGTGTTGTGGAGTCGCCAGGTGGAAGATTTGAACTTTTTTGTCCACCATCAGCATGATTGGGATTGCTTAATGCATTCCCGGGGGAGTTTATAAGAACTAGTGGAGTAATAGACCTACTGGACGCTAGTGGAGTTGCCAAGTGGATGATTTTAGTTGTTTTGAAGATATGTGTCTATGGTCCACCACCAATACTGACAAAAACCAATATAGGAATTTTTTTGGTGTTTTTTTGAGTTCCTTTATGTAGCCCTAAGGTTTGTATGAGTATCCTGTAGTTGTGTCATCATTTTTCTAGGATGGTGAAAAAACCAGATTCTACTCTTTGGCTAACAGTTTGAGTTTTCTATGATTTGACTGAGATTTGAGAGTTCCAAAGGGATAACTAGGATTTTTTTGACTCAAGGTCCCAGCGTGATTGCCATTATGTTAGTGATGGTGATGAGGTGGCAATGAATCAATGGATACAAAATGTTCAACTTGTGACTTACTAATAAGGTCCCACCGTGATCGCCATTATGTTAGTGTCCCATGATTTGGCAGATTGGTAAACCAAATGACAGGGTAACATCAGAACAATATTTGGAGTCATAGGACCTAGCCTTCCTAGAATTAGAGAGGGCTCTCTATATTATGTTAAGGATGTGAACTTGTTCGCTTTTGATGGTTGATTTTAGGTTAGTCGTTAAGTATAGGTTTGTTGTTTGTTTTGGTTGGGATAAGATGACTAAGTAGGATAGGTGGAGTGAGAGGTTATCAAATCAATTGGGCAATGGAGTCTATGAAGTCATTGATATCTCTATAGTGAATCGGGGTACATCACAAGGAAAATATAGTGTAGTCAATGGATTTCTAAGTTTATATGTGAGGTGAAATGGACATTAAGTTTTGGAACCAAGATAGGGAAAAGGGCAGTAAATAATCCTTTGTCAAATACCTATGAATCGAGAGATATTAAATATTGATAAGAAAAATGTACTAGTTATGAGATAGGGCACACCATTTACTCAATAACAATACTTTTAAACAAATACACATTCAAGATATACAATCCAGTGGAGCAAATGAGGTAAGACAACTTATCTAACTTCAATTATTCTAATTTCAAGATTTGAAAACATATAAGAGACAAATAGCATAAATAAATGAAGAGGGAATGCCTAAACATCATTCATTAAACTATAAATAACTTCGAAGCAAACTGATAATCATATTCAAAGGGAAAGATTGAAACAAGACCTCTTTGACTTAACTTGTCAATCAATACATCAAAGAGATATTTCAAGACAGAGTTTAGATAGTATTAAACAAGAAGGGCTTAACATGAATCATGTTTATAAACTAGCATATTAATCCAATAATGAAATAAAAAATCTTAGGTGGTCCTAAGGAGCAACGAAGAATTCTTTAAGCTAACCCAGCAGAAGAAAACATGGAAACAATAGCTAACAGGAGGACTGAGGTGCCTCAAACAACATTTCTCATCATATACTCTTATGAGCTATTGAAATATAGAAATATGGACATATGGAAAACAAGAAAAACATGAAAATATGAGAGATACATCACCATTAACTAAACTCGGGGATCCTGCAAGCAAGCCTTCATCACCATCAATCAAGGCAAATCATCCACAAGCTCCACAACACTAAATTGTTCTTCAAATTCCAAAAACCATGTATTGCTTTTAAACACATCAAGTCCCAACATTTAAAATGAGTCTCCATGCTCTATTTATCATGCAAGGAGAAGAAAGATCTAAGAGAGTATCTAGAATCCTATTGGCCAACAAGAAATATCATAATTTTTTCTTAAGGCCTTGCAAGGCCCAAGGCACAAAAATATCTAACAAATATATTTTCCAACCATATATAGAAATTGAATTAACTTTTAGGCCCTGACAAGCATATGAAAACCTTCTAAACACACATTCTTCCCAGTCACCCACAGGAGCGCAGCACACTATGTCAAAATTAGAAATTATGCCAAGAGCACAGCATAGAGACAGGAAAAATAGGCCTTTTGTAGCAATGTTCTGGAGGCCTTCCCGGCGTCAGAAAAGGCTCTGTGATGGCTCGTTGGAAATCCATTGAACTATAATTTCTAGATATACCTTTATTTATTCAATCTGACCTCTACAAGTTTTCAAAAAGTGAAAATTCCAATATTGCCAGGAGTGCAGCACATGCTCAAAAAAGTGGGCAGAATGGTGAAAAATGAGTGTTTTTGACCCTTTTGGAGGACCAAAACAACTCCAATTGAGCTGAAAATTGGTGATCATGCTCCTCTCATGATGAGGAACCCAAAAATGTAAACCTTGCTTCTTCAATATGCCCTGGGAAATAGTGCAGCAAAGGGTGTGCTGCGCTCCTAGCCTCAAAATTTTGCAAAAAACAAAAATTCGTTTAATTTCTCCCAAATTTGGTAGATAGGTGCCTCATGGGTCCTGGGAGACCTGTAGAGAAGCTTGGGATGATATTGCAAACCTATATTTGTATTTTTCCTCTTTTGGTGCCGAGAGCTTGCCTTGAGCCTTCTTCAATTTGACCCTTGCTTGCCTTCTTCAGAGGCATGTTACACTGAAATTTGTCACCGTGACGTTTTAGTGTATATATGGGTTCATAATTACTCATATATTACTCCCTTAGAAGTCTACAACATCAAAGTTCCTAAAATCAAGCCTTGAAATTGAGAGAAAAGCTCATGAAATTCTTAAAAACACTTGTACCGCACTTTCTCTTAACATTTCCTGCAGTGCCACACCTAATTGTTCTAAAGCATGCAGAGCAAAATACACTTTTTCTTCATTAAAGGTGCGGACCTCTGTAAAAGGTAAAATAAAGGTAGAAAGTAACATTTAGAAGCCCAACAGTCAAATTTGGAAGCTTCTAGAAGCAATTATCCGGTTGAAGGTCCGCTCCTATCGTGTATGTTCATTCCTCCATTATGGGAGCCTACCCCTTGGTTTATGGAGCTCAATCCCTTCAAAAGAGGATTCTATACCCTCTTATTTGGAGCTGCAACCTCTTCTCTTGTCCTATAAATTGAGGCCATAGTTTAGCCTCAAGGGGAGTTAGACTTTGAGAATTCTTGAGGAGAAATGTTGTAGAAACTCAGACTCTCTTAACTGATAATTATGTGGGAATGATTACACACCCATGTGCATTTTAGCTGAGAGAGTGCAAATCTTGTCAGAGTAAAGGAAACGCCTGTTCCAGACCCCAGGAAGGCCTGTACGACATCAAGGTGAACATGATCTTTGAGGACGACTCTTTCAAGCAACTGGAAAGAAGATCATTACGAATAGCGCTGCACTACAAGTAGGTCTTCAAAACCTCTGTTGTAGCTAATTCTTAATCGAATATTATCTAGAGAAAATAGTTTTTGTTTGTCTGTTTGTTGCTAGCTATTCGTAGAACACTTGGGAGGTCTGTCTTGTCAGCAAGAATGACTTATCCATCCAAAAAAATGGCAACTCCACTGGGGAATGGATTTTGAACTTTGATTTCTTTTATTTTTGACTTGTGAATTTATTTTTTCTGATTTTGATTGGTTTATACTGGCTTGGGTAGTTTATCCCTGTAGAATCCCTGAGAATGTTTTATAGTTTTTTATTTTTCTTTTAGTTTTCTGGTATCTGCACTTTCCTTTTAGAAATAGTGTGGGCATATCCACTCTTTTCTTGTATAAACAGTGCGGGACCGCACCTATTTACACTGAAAACTGCAGACCCTGTGAAAATTTTTAGAAAACCTTAAAATTCTCTTTTTTGGATCAGTTTGTTAGATTCTCAGCGTATACCCAGACTTGTATTTTCTGTCAGAAAGCTTTGGTTGAGAGTTTGCTTTAGCATTTTTAAGTTTTGAATGATTTTCTGAAATATCTGCATGTTATAGTGATTTTTGCTTTGTCTTTATCCCACTCAAATATTAGAAGCCTTGGTATACCTTTATATTACTAGTATTTCCTTTATTTCTTGCTAAGTTTGACTTCATAGTAGAAATTGTTTCATGAGATTTAGATCCTATTTTCTCATTTGCAAATACTTAAAAAACTTTTGTTAATAAGTTTGAAATTTCACTTAAAAAACAATAATTGGATGTTTTTGAATTCTTGTTGATCTAAGCAAAGAATTTCTTAGTTAGATAACAAGCTAAGAAAAACATCCTCAAAATATTTAAAGTTTTAATTCAGATTTAGTATTTAGAATTTTTAGATCTCAAAATTAGTGTTTTTAGTTTTGAGTGTTATTTCTAGAAAATTGTAGTCTTCTTTTCGAGAACATTTTGTTTGTAGTTTAGATCTTGAATGATAAAGGGATTTATTATTGAGCAATTGATCATTTTGAGTTCTCATGAAATTAGATTTCTTTTCATTTATTCTTGTTTGAAAGAAAGAATTGTTTTAAAAAAAATTTGCATTTCTCAGCTCTTTCTTTTAGATAGAATTCATTGAAAGGAAAGGAATTGCTTCTCATATAAGATGCATTTTTAGTGTGTTTTGAGTCAGGTCACTACATATCATCAGTTTCATTTTTGCACCTATTGTCCTAAGAAACAACCTATTAAAGGCAACGCTTAAATTAAAGTCAATCTAGCAATTTTTATATTTCCAGGGCTCTTTTCACCAATATAGCCTACGCTAGTGTCTTGGGGTGGGGAGTAATTAACCCTCCAAGACAATTAAAACAAACAAGTAGTTGATCTTGTGGTAGGAAAAATCCAATAGTCACTTGTATGCTCTGGGAAGCTCCTCTTAAAGGAGTCAAGCACGAGGTCATATCCGAACCAGTTCGATAATCAATTCTATCTCATTTGGAACGATAGAAGATATGCACATATTAACAACGGTAAACCTCGGATAGACCATTTTCAAGGAGCCTTGTTGGACGGATAAGTCATTCTTGTGGACAAGACAGACCTCCCAAGTGTCCTACGGACAGCTAGCAAAAAACAGACAAATAAAACTATCTTTCTCTAGATATATTGTGATTCATAATTAAATGCTATAAGGGCTTAATGATCTTACCTTTAATCCAACGCTTTTTTTTGTAGTAGTCCTTCAGTCGCTCCAAAGAGTTGCCTTCGAAGATCTGTAATCACAAACAAAAAAACATTAAATAGCACCTGCATAGCATATATTCATAAATCATATCTATTATGGTGATCAAGGAATCCATAAAATAAACTAATCAATTGACAAATTATTGAGAAAAAAAGACTTATTTGTATTAACTTAAATAAAGAAGGGCCTTACAATGGTGTCCGCCTTGATGTTGTACATGTCTTCCTGGGGTCTAGAATCGGTGTTTCCTTTACTCTAATCAGCCTTTCACTCTTCCAACCAACATACATATAGGTATGTAATCTTTCCCACATGAAATCTCAGCTAAAAGGGTCTAAGTTTCAAGAGCACTTCACCTCCAATAATACTAAAGCTTGAACTCATCAATTGTCTTGTAACCATTTGAGGATTCCCTATGCCTTTTTTTATAGTGGAAAAGAGTAGGTTACAGCTCCATACAAGAAGGGATAGAATCCTCCTTCAAAGGGATTAGTTCCTTACATCAAGGGGTTAGCTCCTTATTGGATGGGATGCATGAACATGAAAGGAGCGATCTTTCCACCACAAGAATGTTTCTAGAAGCTTCCAAAAATGACTTAAATTGAGCTTCTAGATATTACTTGCACCTTTTCTAATCTTTTACAGGGTTCCGCACTTTTAATAAGCAGAAAGTGCGTTTGGCTACACATTATTTATAGCCAATAGGTGCGGGACCGTAGGAAAAACTAGGAGAAAGTGCGGTACCAGAGTTTTAAGGCTTTTATGAGCTTTTCTCTTAGTTTCAAGGCTTGACTTTGGGAACTGTGATATTGTAGACTTCCGAGGGAGTACTAAAATGTCATGGTGAAAAATTTCAGTGTAACAAATTCCCCCCTAAAGTGCGAATTCTGAGAATATTCGAAGAGTGATGTGCTTTATCATTTCAAGGATCAACCTGTGGAAACCCAATTCGGAAACCTGTAAAAACATTCAATGCAACACATATATACATATATCATCGTTGAGGTAGGAATTCCCATACTTAGATCAAAAGTAACTAAACTTGTTCTGATACATAAATGATTTTAATATTATATCAATAGTGTAGACATAGCATGGGCGCAACCATCTGTAATGAATCGTCTACTGCATAATGAATAATAAAACTCCTCACAACCTGGATGGTGGAAACTAGATCCAGGGTCTTGATTTCCGCTTCCCGAACTAGTACGATTCTATTCATGTGAATGTGCTGAAGTCGAACATGGTAGAAACCACTTGATTACCAGTCAATGATGTGAACTGTTAACAAGTGTGAGAGAAACCACCAATAATGACAATGGCTCTCGAAGTACTCGGTACAATCCATGAAATGTGAATAAGTGATATGAAGTCAAACATTTCACGGAATTGTTCGATCGAAGGTCAATCATGTAACCTGTCATCGAAAGAGAGAAACCTACCATTAATGCATGCAGATTTCAAGGTACTGACAGATTCTAGATCAACTTCCTATATGATGAGATTTCATTGATAGAAAGTGATCCATCGTAAGCAAGCTCACGACACAAAACCATAGATCAAGTTTTGAAGAAATTTCTTGCAAGGACTGACTCAGGGATGGTCGATGCGAATGGAGACAAGTGTTTGTAGATGAATGGTTTGTTTGACTAATCTCTTGAACACATAACGACACTTCAGATGGTTTTTTGATAGTTTCCTTAAGCTAATACCCAGAAACCAGCTAAATACCTTCAATGTGGTTTGATCAACTGATAGGCAAAGGATTTCCCAACGCAGCTGGAAGTGTGACAAAAAGTGTCGTGTTCAAGAGTGGTGTAATGCTTTTTATAAATCAAAGTATAAAAAATGAATCTTTTTTTCTCTCTTTTCCCCCACCATTTCTAGCAAGTACCTCTTTATTTTTGACAAGCTTGAGCAGGATAACATTTTCTTGTTTATAAGCTCATCCTTCGAATGAGTCCAACTTAGTTTAAAATCGAACCCTAAGAAGGAGTGGTCCATTCCTGTTTGTAATTGACAGACCCTTTACTGTTAAATTTTAATGAGTCCAATATAGGAGAAACTCAGTGTTTTTCATTTTTAGGGAGTCAGAAGAAAAACTTAAGAAAAATCCATGGGTGTACTTTTTCGTAAATTTAGTCTCTCAGGCCTGAAAAATGATAAAATATTGCAAGAGAGAACTCTATTGACCATGATTAGTCAACGTATACCTTTTTTGTAAATATTCCATTTTAGTCCGGAAAAGGGGTAAACTTATACTGAAGGGACGACCGTTCATTTACTTTAACGAGTTTGAATAGTTAAGTACTCAACAATATTTTCATTTTTAGAGAGTCTAAAAAGGGCTTAAAAGAGGACTCCAAGGTTTCGATTTTTCGTAATTTTCAAGAGTCTGAAAAAGTGATAAAAGTATACTCAGTATTTTTTCTTTTTTCTGTAAATTTTAACGAGTTCGAAAAAGTAATAAAAATGTACTCATATGGCCGACTTTCAATTTAATTTACGAGCAGGAAAAGACGGAAAGAACTCAGCATTTTCATGTGTTTTACAAGAATGAAAAATAGAAAAATAATCTCGGGATTTTCATGAGTTTAACGAGTCTTGAAAATAATAACCAAAATGGACTCAAGATAGGTTTCATTTTTATAAAATCTTGAAACAAAGAAAAACTATGCTTGAAAGTGGTTTCATTTTTACATAAGCTTGAAACATAGGAAAATTGTGCTTGAGATAGGTTTCATTTTTACACAAGCTTGAAACGTAGGAAAACTGTGCTTGAGATAGTTTGAATGCCCCCCAAGATTCATTTCATTCAACTAAGTAGACTACTGGTTACTAAAAGCTGGATGGAATGAAGGTTCATTTAAAGAGATCAGATGAAAGACTCGACTTGAGTAGGAGAGGATTTGTTTCATTTTTTAACGAGCTTGACACAGGAAAAGAACTATGCTCAGAGTGACCTATTTCATTTTTTAATGAGGTTGACACAGTAAAAGGAACTATCCTCATAAAATGCTATTTCCAATCTACCTACATAACCTACTGATTCATTTTTTAAAGAGGTTGACACAGGAAAAGAACTGTCCTCAACACAACTTGTTTCATTTTTTAACGAGGTTGACACAGTAACAGGAGCTCTCCTCATAACCCACTGATTCATTTTTTAACAAGGTTGACACAATAAAAGGAACTATCATCTTACTTGATTCATTTTTTCACGAGGTTGACTTAGTAACAGGAACCATCCTCAGAAACTACTTATTTCTAATCTATCAATCTAATTTCTACAATCTACCTACTGATTCATTTTTTAATGAGGTTGACACCGGAAAAGAACTGTCCAAATACCTGATTCATTTTTTAACGAGGTTGACTCAGTAACAAGAACTTTCCTCTTAGAATTTGTTTCATTTTTTAACGAGGTTGACACAGGAAAAGAATTGTCCTCACCACAACATGTTTCATTTTTTAACGAGGTTGACACAGTAACATGAACTCTCCTCATGGATACCTGTTTCATTTTTTAACGAGGGTGACACAGTAAAATAAATTTCCTCTAGGAACCTGTTTCATTGTTTAATGAGGTTGGCACAGGAAAATGAACTATCCTCGCCTACATGTTTCATTTTTTAACGAGGTTGACACAGTAAAGGAATTTTCCTCGCAAACCACTGATTCATTTTTTAATGAGGTTGACATAGTAAAAGGAACTATCCTCTTAAAATTACCTTGTCATGGCTTCCAACTAGAAGAAATACATGTTAAGGGACACTCCTCGATCATGGCTTCCAAAAGGTCTTCATCAGTTGGAAGAATAATTCTCTGGAAGGAACACATGCCAAGGGACTCAAAAGGGATAGGAACATCATGTTAAAATAATCCCTTAGAGTTTTCCATGTCAATTACCATATCTAAGTCATAGGAAGTCAAGCAAATAGTGAGAGGCTCGCTTGCATCGGTAATTGAAAACATGGGACTGGTTGCCACATAATTAACCCGTGGCGGGGTAGATACCACTTTAGTATAAGGAACATTCAGGGATGTTGGATTATTGGTAGTCGAATCAAGACTAGGGAACAAAAGCTCGTCTGCAGTCACAATATTTCCATTGTGAGGGAAATACATCACACGAAAGAGTGTTGATAGGACAGATTTCATTGCATAGACATAATCTCGCCCAAGGAGTAAATTGAAATCCAGGGGGCCTCGAACTACCATAAGATTAATATAGATAGTTTTACCTTCCAAAGTAATAGAAAAATTAGGAAGGATCCCTAAAGGTTCACTAATGGTTATGTTAAAAGCTTTCAGATTCTGCGTAACATGCACAAGATGAGGGGAACCCAAAGATTTCCAAGCAGTTGAGGATAAAATACTAACAGAAGCACCTTCATATACATGTGTGCGGCATATATTCTTACGACAAGCCTGCACAATTATTTGGAAAGGGATGGAGGAAGGAAGACGAGGTTTTTGTCAGTCTATTCCAATCAAAGGAAAAGACATCGGTACTTGGAGGGGGTTCTGTAGGAACAGGTGAAAGGCCCCCCGGTGTAGAAGAATCTGATGTAATAAGAAGAACCAGAGTGGTATGAAGTTCACTCTCTTCAGGGAGAGTGGGATCGACCGAATGTGAAATTGAATTGACCACTTGATCAACTAATGGATCATCAACCTGAGTGATATGAGTTTCACTTGTCAATGGAAGAATGGGATCGACTATACTTGGAATTATATCAATCACTTCATCAGTTGACGGTAGGTTGGGAGAAAGTTGAAGGTAACCAGTTGGAAGTTCTTGCTGTGAAACAGTAAGGTTTTTTAACAATTTTGAGGCTTCATCCATGTGAGGGAAAATGTGATTTTGATGACTTCCTCTGCATAACCTACAAGGAAACTTGACTATCACTGGTTGATGAATCAATGGAAATTTGATGAGATTGTTCTGACCATACTTCCAAGACCTTTGGAATAACAAGACAATTGATAAGGAAGTGGTCACCCTTACAAAACCTGCAAGGGTATTTGGGTTTACGGTGCATGTTGGAGGTTTCCTCAACATTACTAACACTTACAACCATGGTTGGTTGGTTGAATTCTTTCTTATCTTGCTTCTTCTTCTTCTTCCCTTTCTTCTTCTTCTTAGTCACCTGGTTACTAGTGTCAAGGCTTTTACCAAGCGAAGAGGAAGAAAGGGAGGAATAAATATTGGGTGAAGAAGGTAAAGGGTCAACAGAAGGTTGGTGACATTGAGATTTTGAACTCTGTTGAGGTGAAGAATTCAGTTGAGGTGGAACAATTTGAGTATTCGAGGCCAACAAAGTTGAAAATAACCATATCAGTAAACATATTGTAAATCCAGGTAATGACAATGTAGCCATATAAGGAAGACCAACATTTCCAAAGCAAGGAAAAGTACTAGGATTCTCGTTAAGAGGGGTTCCTTGGTTGGTAAATTCTGGAACAGTTGCCATTATATTCAACTTCAATGAATTTTATTAAAAATTTAAAACTAAAATTAACAATTAACAATTCACACCTAAACAATTAAAATTCACAATTCACACCTATGGTCTCTAAAAGTAAAAACAAACAAATTAACACGCGCTATCAAATCTAGGAGTCAAACCACACACAAACAGTAGATTCCCGCACTAAAAACACTAGTTGGTGATGAAATCCAACATCGTAGAATTTTAATGTAGAAATGGCGGTTGGAACAGTTACCTCGACAACCTACTTAATGAAACAGACCGATGCAAGTTTCTCCACTATGCCATCTCGAGTGAAGATAACCCTCCGGAGAGTCCAAGTGAGTCTAGCCGATGTCTGTTCCAGGTAAAATGGGATCTTCCCTCCACCGTCACCTTGGGAAAGAATCCTATAGATTATGGCCACTAAGGTTACCAATAAAAAAAAATATACCTGGGGGAACAGTCTACGATCCGACACACACACAAGGGCAGAGTAACAAAGCTCAATCCCCTTGAAGGCTCCTTGACATAATCCAAGGTATAACGACAAGTGACCTCGGGCTCCTCGACAATGGTCAATCCAAGGTTTACCATTGTTAATATGTGTGTATCTATTATCGTTCCCAATGAGGAAGGATTGATTACCTCACTGGTTGAGATATGATCTCGTGCTTGACTCCTTTAGGAGGAGCTTCCCAGAGCATACATGCTACTATTGGAATTTTTCCTACCCCAAGATCGACTACTTGTTTGTTTTACTATCTTGGAGAGTTAACTAAAAATTATTCCAAGACACTAGCCTAAGTTAAGTTGGTGGAAAAATCCCTAAAAATGTAAAAATTACTAGATGAATTTTATTAAGCACTGTGTTATTTAGGCTATTCTTACTCAAAGGGTAAATGGATATGAAACCAATGGTGTTATGACCTGACCCAAAACTGAATGCAATCGAATATGATAATGTAATCTTTTTAATTCGATGAATCCTAACTAAATTAAGGAGAGAGTTTCCATGCACTTCCAACAATGCAAAAAATTAATCAATAAGAGAAAATATAACAAATTCTCTAATGCACTAATTTCATCAAGAAAAACTAATGCTAATCAATTCCAAAACAATTTTTTTTTGTGTGTTTTTTAAAACAAGCATAAAAACATATAAATTCAAATTAAATAAACTGATCTAAATCTACGATTGATTTTTCAAAATGTAAACTATGCAGTTGTAATCTATGCACAATTCACTTGAAAGGTATGCAACTGTAATCTATGCACATTTTTCATTCATATTCTAAAAATGAGAATTCTAATTATGCAAATGTGATCTATGCAAGAGAATTCTCAAACACAAGATGAGTCTAATGTCATCTAAGAACCAACCAAGTGTAAGTAAAGAAAATTGGGTGAGAGTTCCAAAGATCAAAAAATAAAAACACTTAAAGGCGATTAACACTCAAACACAATTTAGCCCCCTCCAAAACAAAAGAAAAAAGATGAAAAATTGTGAAAAGACTAGACAAACCTCCAAGTAATGATCAAAGGAAATCAAATTAAGAATTTCTCAAAAAAGAGACTCAAAACACCCAATTAACTTAACAGAGATTGATGAGATGAAAAATTGCTGAAAGAAACTCATAAACAAGGCTTTTTGACAAAAACAAAAATACAGATCTGGGTAGATGCTATGAATCCTAAATTAAATCTAGACTAAGGCTGAAAAGGAAATTTTAAGTTTTCATAAAATTTTCCTAGGGTCCACAGGCTCCAGAGTAAACAGATGCAGTACTGCACTGGTTACTCAAGAAAATTTCACAGAGATGACCACATTGTGCGTGAATGCAAAGTGCGGAGATAAAAAAACTTCAAGAAAACAAAAGTTTTCAAAACTTTTCACAGTACAGAAAAATTAAACTAAGCCACCCAAACCAATATACATCAATCAAGAACCAGAAAAATCATTTTCTCAAGTCAAAACAAAAGGAAAACCAAAAAATCCAATCATTCCCCAGCGGAGTCGCCAATTTTTTGGATAGATAAGTCGTTCTTGCAGACAAGACATACCTCCAAAGTGTCCTACAGACAACTAGGAACAACTGGACAAATAAAACTATCTTTCTCTAGATATATTGCGATTCATAATTAAATGCTATAAAGGCTTAACGATCTTACCTTTAATCCAATGCTTGTTTGTAGTAGTATTCCTTCAGTCGCTCGAAAGAATTTCCTTCGAAGATCTGCAATCACAAACAAACAAACATTGAATAGAACCGGCATAGCATATATTCATAAATCATATCTATTATGGTGATCAAGGAATCCATAAAATAAAATAATCAATTGACAACTTATTGAGAAAAACAGACTTATTTGTATTAACTTAAATAAAGAAGGGCCTTACAACTGTGTCCGCGTTGATGTTGTACAGGTATTCCTGGGGTCAGAACAGGCATTTATTTTACTCTGATCAGCCTTGCACTCTTCCAACCAAGATACATACAGGAATGTAATATTTCCCACATGAAATCTCAGCTAAAAGGGTCTAAGTTTCAACAACACTTCACCTCCAATAATACTAAAGCTTGAACTCATCAATTGTCTTGTAACCCTTTGAGGCTGCCATATGCCTCTTTTTATAGTGGAAAAGAGTAGGTTACAGCTCCATACAAGAAGGGATAGAATCCTCCTTCAAAGGGATTAGTTCCTTACATCAAGGGGTTAGCTCCTTATTGGATGGGATGCATGAACATGAAAGGAGTGATCTTTCCACCACAGGAATGTTTCTAGAAGCTTCCAAAAATGACTTAAACTGAGCTTCTAGATTTTACTTGCACCTTTTCTAATATTTTACAGGGGTCCACACTTTTAACAAGTAGAAAGTGTGTTTGGATACACATTATTTATAGCCAATAGGTGCGGGACCGTAGGCAAAACTAGGAGAAAGTGCAGTACCCGAGTTTTAAGGCTTTTATGAGCTTTTCTCTTAGTTTTAAGGCTTGAATTTGGGAACTATGATATTTTAGACTTCCAAGGGAGTAATAAATGTCATGGTGACAAATTTCAGTGTAAAAAGCCTGGGGTCACTTTTCGGTATAACTTGGATTATGTCAAGGAGAATTCAAGGGGATTGAGCTTTGTTACTCTGCCCTTGCACGTGTGTCGGATCATAGACTGTTCCCCTAGGTATATTAGTTCCTATTGGTAACCTTAGTAGCCATAATATTTATGGTTTTTTTCCTAAGGTGACAGTGGAGGAAAGATCCCACTGTACCTATAACAGACATCGTGTTATATTCCTTTTTGAGGAATTTCTGCAATAGGGTCCTCAAGGATGCTGTATAAGAGAGGTAGTGTAAAAATAAGCTGAAAGAGGGCTTGGATCCCCTTTTTAACTCACTAAAAACTTCTCTTCCAGAATATTAGCCCTAAGAAATATGACTAGCTAGGTTATTCATATCTCCCCAAACTAGTTCCCTCAAAGAATGCTCAAAGAGAGAGCTTACAACAACACATGAACATAATCTTGAAAATCTATAAATATGTACATAGAAATAAATGGAATATGATGCAGCCATCATTTTTATTAATATATCAGCTAGAATATATAGAAATATCTTGAGGGATAAGCCACTCAAGCTATGAGAACCAATCTCCAATGATCAAGCAATGAAATACATGAGTTGTTGCAACTGCACAAAATGCCGGAGAGCAGTGACAACATTTTCTATACTATGGTAGCTACTGCAATAGATACATATACATGAAATATGGCTAAAATATATAAAGAAATTCCCAAGAATAGAAGAATGGGCTCCAATACAAGATTTCTAGCCAATCTAGGATAGATTGCTAGAAATGCCGGAAAATGTACGATGTGACAAATAACTTGTCACTGCAACTAAACCAAAATAAGAATGAGGCTATGGCAGATCTAAAATACTCATGCCCTCCTCCGCTAATGTTCTCAAGAAAAGGGCTGATCTCTTTCACTCAAAAACACTCCTCCTGCTAAGCACAAATGGCTCTCCCAGCTACTGCCTCTGAAAATAACGTAGTTTCTGTCCTTGACTACACTGTGAGAGATGGTGAGTGTTTGGACTGATGCCAAAGATCTGAAAATAAGCTCGAGAGTCCTCCTCACTGATACTCTGATGAATAGTTGAGCCCTCCACTGGAAAACAAGCCAATAATGACTCAATGAGTTCCTCTGTTGCTGCACCCAGCAACACAACGTTAATTTGTTGCAGAAATAACGCTGTAGCTTCAGAGATAAGCTTGGAAAAATGCTGGAATGAGGAAATGAAGTCCAAACCCTCTCCTTCCTTGAGGATGAGGTAGGGATTCCCAATCGGGAACACCCTTGGGTGAAGAACACTACAACCCTGCTAAATAACCTGGGATGCAAGTCTTTGCAGACCCTCTGAAAATAATAAGAAATGCATAATGAAAATGGGCTGCCATCTCCTCCTTATAAAGAAAATGAACTCATCTCACCATGGGTCCCAATCACACTTTCTTCTAGCTCAAGCAAGTGGAGCCTCCACTAAAACTGCGCTGTCCAAGTAGGTTCAATGCATCTAGACAGTTTTAGTTGACTTTGTCAAAATGATGAGATAAAGGATGATCCAATCTTGTTCACACCATGTGGTGCTCAATCCAGCTGCTTTATTATTCCTCCTTTCACACAAGGAGAGTTATTTCTTCATCAAAATGGGTTAAGGTGTCTCCTTACCCATTTGATTCAACAAAATAAAAATATGCTAACTATAATGTTCCTTTTAGCTTGAGGCTAAAAATTGGGAACATTACAGTCCTCCCCTCCCACATGTTGCTTGTCCTCAAGAAATTGTATAGAGAGAACAAAATTCCTCCCCCTTTCTCTTGTGGCCCCCTCATCAACAATCTCCACCACTGCTCAAAATATCCTGCAACAAATCTGTCCTCCAATGCTTCCTACCAAATATAAAAACCGGAATGGTGCACATCATGAAAAGATAGAAGGTGTAGGTGGAAACCTTCTTGCTGTGATATGGCCTCCTCAAGGTAGGAGTGATGAGATGCATGGGAAAAATGTATCCCCAATGATGATCCTCTCATCCATGCTATCATCCAAATAGAAATCTCAACCCCTGGTATATGCAATGTGTTGGGGCTGAATGGAGAGTTGGGCTTTTGATTCCCATGGTGTTTCTCTCTCCATTTGTGGTACACATGGGGATGCCTTTTTCCTTGGGCTGAAATGGCATGGCCTCCATGAATGGCCCAAGCTTCCCCATCAAGAAAATCAGCCATGAAGTGCCCCCTCAAGTTCTCCAAGTGGTTTTTCCCACAAGAAGAGAAACGTAGCAATGTGGAAATCATGGTTTTCCCATGGTGTCTCCTGCAATATGGAGCATATACAATGGGGAGAATCATGCTCCCAATGGGCTGTCCCAAAATATACAACACTCTCACAATAGTGCTCCTTTTGAATGTATGAACATCAGCAATACAAGGAGGCAACATGCAATAGAAACAAGCTGTCACAAGACAACTAGAGAGTGGGTCACTGCTCCATTCATGGGACCAACAAAGTGCACCTCTTTCCTGCATCAAAAATAAAAACAACAAGTGATTTTCCAGCCACTTTTTTTCTGCCACAAGCATCTCATAAGATGGAAATATGAGAATACAAATTGGTGCCAATGGTGCACACCAAGAAATATGTGGCTTCCCCCACCAACCATCATAAAAATAGCCACTCCCATTGCTGCAATGGGCCACAAGTACATCATAATAAGGAGCATAAGGAGATGTGATCATCCTTATCTCATCAAGCTGCTCATATAATGTAAAGAAAGGTAAACCAAAATGAAAACATATACGTTCTTTACCATGTACTCCGATCCTTGAGCTGAAATGGCGCATATGAATGCTCTCCCTCACATCTAATGAGTAGGGAAATGGTTGTGCCAACCTCTCCAAAATCATCCAGGATATGAATCTATCCATATGCTGATGTAGATCATATTGAATTCCCTCCCAAATGAACTCCTCTAGCAAAGAAAAATATGTATCCAAGTGCATAGCTAGAAAGTCCTAATGTGCTGCATGCAATAGTTTCTCCTTGAGACTAGAAGCTCTAGCCATGAGGATCCTACCATAAAAATAGATGACCATAACATCCTCCATGTATCTGTCATCTCCCTCCAGGTCATCAAGAATCATGCATGCAACAAGATCATGTGATTACTCTACCAAAAGCTGAGACCTCCCATACGGATCAATCCTCCTCATAGAAAGCGCTTGTAATCTGCAATGTGATGCTCCCATCATGCTGCTGCCTACTACTTTAACATCCCCAATTCCAAATTCATCCTCCATAATTTTTCCATGCCCATCATGCAGCTTCTCATGCTCAAATAATAATGGTGATCCTGGGAAGTTGGCCTCCCATGAGAAGCTGTCATCTAACAGGAATCTCCCAAGCTGAGTCAAAGTAAGCATGATTGGCCTCCATCCACTCCTATGTATGAAACATTCCTCCCTCAAAGGAAGTATCCTCCTCCTCATCAAATATGTGGAGCAATTATCCTACATCATGAAGATGCAATCCTCCATCCCTGCAGCAAACTCTGTCAGTGCAGTATAACTGATGAGAGTCGGTGATGCTGAAAATGAGAGAGTGTCTCTCTCCTCCTTGAGTCTTGTTGGGGTTCCCATGCTTTGGCCAGGTTGGAAAGACCAAAATATGAGACAACATCAAACCACTTTCAGACCTTAGGATCTAGCCCTCCTAGGTCCAGAGAGGGATCTCTCTATGATTGTCAAAGGTATATGTCTTTAAAGTTCAAATGTTAAGATATTAGGCTAGTTATAAGGCTTGAGGTTTTGTTTGATTTGTTTTGATTTGGTTGGTTGGAATCAGGAATGAAGGGTTCAATATAAGACAAGTCAAGGCAAAGAAGATTTTAGGCAAAGAGAGATAAATTCAGGTAGTATCTCAAGACCATTGGGCAAACAGAGTCAGGAAAGGGTTTACTTTATATTCAATATGCAGGCTTTCAGTTGGGCTAGTCATCTAAAGCATTGGATCCTAAAATGATAGGTGTAGTGAAACAATCAGGGAAGAAGTGAAAGGATGAGGGTAAACCAATTTCTGTCTATAGATCAGGTCAGAGGTCATTTAACTCCAGACCTGCTTAGACTCTTAAAGAAAGGCAAGGAACAAACTAAGGGAACTTAGAAAGGTTTAACTAACTAAAAAGGATCCTAGTGAGATAGAGACAGAGTTATAAACTCCCAGTGTTCCCAATTCATTCAATTAAACTCTAACAAGAACATCTAAGAAGCAGATTCATTAACTCATACATCAGCTAGCAGGCAATAACATCCACTACACTGGTTAAATCAACTAAAACCAATTCTCAGATAACACATTTATCAGAAAACATTAAGGTAAGGAGAGCAGAAGCATAGGCTGCCGAACAAGGGCAAATTCTATGCCTGATTTATGATGCAAGCCAGAAGAACTGAAATGGAATGAAATAAAACACAAAGACAAAAAAACATCACCGCAGCTTTAGATCAGGATCCAAAGAAATGTGCTTGTCATATCAAGAGCAACATCAATCAGGTACAACATTTTCCAATAGCTTGAAATTCAGTTTGAACACATACTCCTCAGCCTATCTTACAACTTTACATAGTGAGCATGCCTCAAGAGAAAGCTTGCAATTCACAGATATCTCATCAACAACCTTTTACAACATTTTCTCATGAGTTTTATAGCAGAAAGATGAGCAGAGGAGGTAGGTAGAAAAATAAATGCAACATTAACACTCAGAAGAGGAAGAGGGCCGAAGCCCATTCTATTTTAAACTCTGAGCATTAATCTCTGGCACTCTTTGGAGGAAATAATGGTCTTTGTCAGGTTTCATTAACTTCAGGTATGTCTCTGATGCATTCTAGTTTGTTGTACTCTATAGTACCTTGGTGAACAAAAAAAATGGTAAATAAATAACTGAATGGTTTGCCATTCTTGTGCAACAAATGCTCTGGTAGCTTTGGACGGTAATCAAGGCAGAGATCTTCCCTGGAGCACGGCATATAATAAAAACAGTATGGGCAACCCATCCTTTCTTGGAGGAAAAAATTTTGTTGATGTAGAAAACCTGACATATATTAATTTCTGCACCTCTTTCAGTGAAAACTTGCCACTGTATCAACACAGTATAATCATGGCGGCGTTTTCACCTCCTGTACCATGCCAAAAAACCACAACTGTGTGAAGAAAAACAATGCATATGAGGGCGGATGGAGCGGAGGGTGGAAGCAATGACAGCGCGGCGGTGGTGGTTTTTCATGAAAAATGGTGAATAATGCATCGAAATAGTGAAAAATATGAACAAAGTGTTTTTGTGGAGCCAAAAGTCTAGACTGTTTGATCGTGGTCCAGGGACAAAGATCAACGGCGGAGATCGAGTAGCGGAACGATATATGGAATAGGGTGGACCAAATAATACTTTAGTGTAAAGTCTAGAACTTTGGATATGAACGAAATACAAATAAATGCAAAGAAAATGTAATGAAATGCGGGGGCATGAACGTACGAGTGGGACCCAGCATGGCGGAGAGGCGATTAGATATGGGTCGTCAGATCGTTAGTCCCAACGAATGGTGGAGATTACTTCGGAGCATCGCAATTGGGAAGGGGCAGGGGTGACACATTAACATAGTTCCGATTGCAATTGGGAAAAGGATGTGATTAGCTCAGGATCGTTCGAACTGGAGGGAAAATCAACGGTGGAGATGTGGATCGGGGGATCGCAATCGGAGGGGACACAAAGGAGCGGCATCATAGATCTTCCGATTACGATTTGGGCAGAGAAGTGCGATGATCGTTGGATCTGGCAGAGGGATGGACGGCTGAGATGAGATCGGGAGATTGTATGAACGGGTGATCAGGAGATGGGACTTGCTATCAATAAGAGGGGAAAGCGATCGGCGGGGAGCTGTGATCAATCGCATCGCGAACGTTTGCAATGGACCGATAGGGGGACACAACATGATTATTGAGATTACAAAGGTTTGCGACATTACGCGGGCCACTCGATATTCATGGGAAACAACGGTGGAGATGTGGTCGGGAAATTGCAATCGGGGGGGAGAAAGGGTGGCACATAACATATTTCTGATTGAGATTGGGCGGGGAGTGTTGAGCCCCAAAGATGTCCTTTCCCTTCACCAAATTTCACTTCATTTCCTTTGGCCCTTATCAATTATAGGCTTAAATGGTCAATAGGATTGACTAAAGTCACTTTAGGAATGTATACAATGACTGACTTGCTATATTTTCATGGTTTTGTTGTTGTAGTAATTTTTGACTAGACTCAGCTACAGAATGCATCCATTCTGTAGCCAGTCGCCTATTCCACAGCTATCTTCATGTTCTCAAAAGATAAAGATGTCACTTCAAGGAAAAATGCATATGGTTGAATTCCACAACACTCCCACATCATTTATTTCTCTCTACGAAGTCTGAGAAAGAAGCTACAGGTGGTTATGCACGTGGAAGAGATCAAAGCCAAGAAGCAGATTCCTACCAGGACAGGGACTCTACAGATGTCTCCAACAAAGTACGAGGCTTCCATAAGAGTTCTAGTTGGATTTTGATTGAAACATACACTTGTTCCTGTTTCTTCTCAAGGGTAGTTATGTATTTATTTTATAAGAATGACTTGGAAGACCGAGAGATAACTAGTTAGATTGATGTTTTGTTGCTAGATCTCAAAAGACCGTAATACTCTGTTTTGAAATACTTTTCCTTTAATGAAATAAGTACTGCTTTATTGCAAGATCTGAGGCAATATTGAGGATATTTTTATGCTAATATGGTGGTAGAGGGCCCCTACTACCCGAGAAGCTCTGTGCACATTGTTTAGATAAGTAACTTTAGCCTTGTTGCATTCCTAGCTTAAGCAATTTTCTGAACTTTGTGTTTTATAATCACTTGCATTGGATGCTACAGTCAGTCTTATTCTTATGAATTGTTCCAAAATATCACTAACATTGAATGAGATATAACTGTAGTATTTTAGGAGTTAGTTGCATTTTTTCTGAACTTTACGTTTTTGTGCTCAATTACATCAATTGTTACAGCTAGTCTTGTTCTTACAAATTATTCCAAAATATCACTAACACTGAGTGAGACTTTGCTGTGGTGTTTTAGAGCTTAGTTGCGTTTTTGAACTTTATGTTTTTATGCTCATTTACATCACATGTTGCAGCCAGTCTTGTTCTATGAATTGTTCCAAAATACCACTAACACTGAATGAGACAGAGCTGTAGTATTTCAGTGATTAGTTTCATTTTAGTTTAGTTGTAAAACTCCGGAGGTTAATGGCACTCTAGTTCAATTCTGTTCACTATATTTCAAGTTTGAATGATTGAATTCTAGTTCAGTTTTATCCATTGTATTTTTAGTTTTATTAGTCAGTTGTATTCTAGTTGTTAAGTTAGACTTGATGGCCTTCATTATTTACAAACCACTCTTGTTCTTAATTTCTACTAATACACCATCATCATAGGAACAAGAATTGGTAATGTCATTTTGAAGTCTTGATTGTTCTGCAACTTCTCATAATTTCACAAACTACCTCTTTTCCAAAGCTATTCCAAAAGATTTACAATTCTTGAATGAGTTTTAACAGTGATATTTTGAGTTGTGGAATGGATTAATTTTGGTGTCATAGGTTAATTTAGAGTAGAATTCTTCACTAGGTTGCAGACTATCTTTTTCCAAATGTATTCCAACAAATTACTAGCCATGGATGAGATTTTCTCTGTGATATTATAGATTGTTGTTTACTTAGAAGAACCTCATTACATTAAACTTATCCTTTTCTCAAATTATTCCAACATATTTCTAATGAATGAATTGGACTGAGTTCATGTTATGAGTTATTGAGTTCATGCTATGAGTTATTTTTCTTGTTAAAGTATTGCATTTTCTGTTCTCAAGTGCCATACATGGTTTAGAATAGGTTTTTCTCTGTTTTAGTGTGACCAACAACTTCTCTTTACCAACACTTAGTTCTTTTCCTCTTAGAATAAAAACACAAAATAAAAAAAATGGAAAAAAACTAAACACAACGTAGTGAGAAATAGATACCTAGGCACATATGGTGCACTTCACTTCAACAGTTTACTAGCCCTGGTTGACAATTTATGACATCAATTTAGGAACACTAAGTTGAGCATACATTTTGGCGCCGTTGCCGGGGAAGTGTAACTAGGTAGCCTTGTTTCTTACCTCCCAAAAACAATGACATGCTAGAGAAAGATACTCAAGGGGTAGATTCATAAGAAGAAGAAGCTTGATTCCTAGAACACCACTTATTTCACCAAGACCAAGAGCCAACACACCTCCAACTCAAACCCACATTCCATCCTTTAGTGATCCTAGACTTCCAGAGAACTTAAGATCATATATTCCATTAGAAATACCTTCTACTTTACCCACTGAACCTGTCTTAGAAGAAGATTCAGGAACCCCTGCAAGGGACATAAACTTTTCAACTTCCACAAAAGAATTAACTATGGCAGAAGAAGGGGGAGGAGGAGTTTTTAATGGAGAACACGCACTATTTGGAGGGGGTAGAGGTAGAGGTAGAGGTGCAGAAGGAGAAGGAGGCAGAGGAAGAGGTAGAAGAGAAATGGGAAGCTCTTTTGGGTTTCCTATAGTAGATGAAGAAACCAATGCAACTATGAAAAACATTTCACCCTCTGACCTTCCAAACTTTTATGGAATCAAAATTGAAGACCCTGAAACCTTCCTATTTTAATTTGAAGTCCTATGTAGAACCTATGACTACTTACAAGATGCTCAAAAACTTAAACTATTCCCTTCAACATTGAAAAGAGCAGCATTAAAATGGTTTATGAGTTTGATCAACAGTTCTATTAGGACATGGGAAGACATGAAACAAGCATTTCTAGAGAGGTATTTGGATTACTGTATGCCAGTCAACCATAAGGAGGAAGTGTTTAAAATGTTATAAAAAGAGGATGAAAATTTCGAAGATTTGTTGGAGAGGTTTAACTATAACATCAAGAGGGCAAAAATGGAAAACTTAGATCAAGACACTTTGAAAGCTCTCTTATTGAAGAAAATTAGGGATGAATGGTTAGATATCCTTAACATGATGGGAAAAGGGGATATATCTCAGCTCACATTACCTAAAATGGTTGAATTATTTATCAACCTTTCAAGAGGGAAATATAAAACTGTAAAAGGACCAAGAGACCCTGCTCTTGCAAGGGCAAGTAAATCTGCTTCTGGGACAGTAAGTAGGGCATAAATAGGACATATTCTTGATGAATTCAAATCTAATATTTTGGGGAGTCTTAGTGAACAAATAGACACCCTTAAGTTACAAAACAAGCAGAAAACTGAATCTGATGCCTTAGCAATATTTTGTCCCAGATGTAGAAAGAAGCATGCCTTGAGAGAGTGCCCTTTGGATGAAAAGTAGTAGAAACCTGTGTAATTTGTTCAGAAAAACATGAGACCAAGAGTTGTCCTTCACGTCCTAGTCTTAAAGCTGTCTTTCAAGAAGAAACCTCTACAAATTCCACAGAATCTCTCAATTTTGTCTCTAGAAGGCCGTGGCAAGGACCTCAAACACAAGGATTCCATAATCAAATGTATAATCAACCCCCACCAAATTGGAATTCTTGGCAGCAACCTTGGCCCCAATTCCAAAATCAATCTCAAACTTGGGCACAAGGAGCACAAAATCCCTATGGAATATACTCTCAGTACTATCAATATCCACCATATCCACATTTCCCTCCCCAACACAATTTTCAACAAAATCCTCAAAATCCACCACTTCCATTACCATTTCCTCAGAAAACAAATCAGTTGCCTGCCCAACCCATACCAAACCCCAACAATAAAAATCCTCAGAATACATACATGATAGAAGGCCAACAATTTCCAACTTATTTGATTACTCCTTTAGACCTTAGTGATGTTCAACTTAGGTCTAGAAGAATACTTGAAAAGAAGAAACCTTCTGTAATCATACAAGAGAAAAACAACTCTAAGGAAGAATCTCTATGGGTAAATAAAAGTCTTGAAGAAGACACATCTTTTCAAGACCTAAATATTGAAAAATCAAAACAAAAAGAACCAATAATTTCAACTCCTATATCAGAACAACCATCAACATCCACTTCTACACCTCCCTTTCCAGAAATATTACAAATTGATAGAGGTGTAGAAAAACAAATTATGGTGCCTAATTATGATTTCCTAGATGAGTTGAGAAATGTTTTTATTAAGATCCCATTATTGCAAGCTATCAAGGAAATTCCAATCTTAGCGAAGACAATAAAGGAGTTGATCATGAAGAAAACAGGAAAAATAATAAGAGAGACAAAGAAAATTCAACTGGCAGGAAAAATAGAAATTATCATAATGGGTAAGATTTTTATTCCAAAGTATCTAGACCCAGGAAATCTAGTTGTCAAAATACACATCAATGGAACTGAGATCCAAAACACACTTATTGATTTAGGAGCAGCAATCAATATCATGAGTAGACAAATCATGGATAAACTGAAACTTCCTAATCTTCTTTTTACACACACATTATTACAATTAGCAGACAGATATGTGATTAAACCTGATGGGGTAATAGAAGACATTCCAGAGTCCCTAGATTCTTGGGAGTATCATGTGGATTTTATGATCCTAACTCCTAAGAGCAATCTAGGAGGGCATCCTATTATATTAGGAATACCTTGGTTAGCTACAGCTGATGCTTTCATTAGTTGTAGATCCGGTGATATGTACATCTCTGATGGTAGTTCAACCAAGAAATTTACCTTGTATCCTCCAGCAAGAACAATTACAGAATTAGATGATACTCAATGGATAGAGGATGAAGAAGACTTACAACCTCTCTTCACAATTTCATAAATTAGTGAAGATAGCCAGATTCTGAATACCTTAGAGAACTTTGAATCCTCTTCGGAATACAAACATGAACAATTTCAAGAAGAATCCAACATTGAGTTTTTATCATCAAGACAGATGTCTCTCTATTCCATGGATAAATTTGGCAGCTCTACAATTGAGATATTTCCAAGAAAAACTTTAAACATAAACAAGAACCTAGAGAAATCTCAACAAGAAGAGCTAGTCAAGATATTATAGAGACATTCTTCTGCATATGCATGGGAGTACACTGATATGAAAGGGATAATCCCAAAGACTTGCACTCATCACATCTACATAGAGGAAAATTGTAAACCAATTAGACAACCTCAAAGACGGATGAATCCAAATCTTAGGGAAATTGTTAAAGAAGAATTACAGAAATTGTTAAATGTCAACTTTATCTATCCCATTTCAGATATTCAGTGGGTTTCTCCTTTGGTAATTGTGCCAAAGAAAAATGGTAAATGGAGGGTATGTATTTACTACCAAAAATTAAACAAAGCTACTCTTAAAGATCATTTTCCCCTACCTTTCATAGATCAGGTGTTAGATACATTAGCTGGCAAAAAGTACTTCTCATTTTTAGATGGGTTCAGTGGTTATATCCAAATTCAAGTAGCACTTGAAGATCAAAACAAAACCACATTTACCTATCCTTGGGGTACCTATGCTTACCGAGTATTGCCATTTGGATTATGCAATGCACCTGCAACATTTCAAAGGGCAGTACTAGGAATTTTTTCAGATCTAAGACATGATTGTGTAGAGGTATATATGGATGATTTTACAGTTTATGGAAACACATTTGAAGAAGCTTTAGTAAACTTGGAAATTTTTTTAAAGAGATGTAAAGAAGCAAATCTTTCACTAAGTCATGAGAAGTGTTTTATGATGTTTACTGAAGGAATTGTTTTGGGACATCACATTTCAGGGGATGGGATTAGATTTGATGAGTCAAAAGTTGAAGTCATCTCTAACTTATCTATTCCAAGTTGTCAAAAATATGTTAGGAGTTTTCTAGGATTTACAGGATATTATCGAAGGTTTATAGAAAACTTCACCAAGATAGCATCCCCACTTTTCAAATTACTTACCAAGGACTGTGAATTCAAGTGGAATCTTGATTGCCAGTTAGCCTTTGAGACCCTGAAAACAAAAATCTCTGAAGCACCTATTTTAAGGGGCCCTAACTGGAAGTTACCTTTTCATATTTCAACAGATGCCTCAGATACAGCTCTAGGAGCAGTATTGGGACAAAAAGACCTGATTCCTTATGCCATCTACTATACCAGTAAAAATTTGACTCCTTCATAGTTAAACTATACTGTAACTGAAAAAGAGTTTTTAGCTGTTGTTCATGCCATAAACAAATTTAGACACTATATAACAAGCTATGAAACTTTTGTTCACACAGATCACTCTGCAATTAGATATCTAATGAACAAATCAATTACTAATGGCAGAGTCATAAGATGGTTATTTCTTTTACAAGAATTCAAAATTACCATTCTAGATAGGCCTGGAAAACAAAACACAGTAGCTGATTTCCTATCTAGACTCCAAAACATCAAAGATAACACTCCAGTTGAAGATCAATTTCCTGATGAATATCTTTTTGCAATTTCTACTCAAACTCCTTGGTTTGCTGACATTGCTAATTATTTAGTTTCAGGAAAATTTCCTTCAATAATGAATGCAAGAGATAAAATAAAAATCATTTTTGACAGTGAAAAATATTCATGGGTTGCTAATGAGTTGTACAAGACAGGTCCAGATTTGATCATTAGAAGATGTGTTCGGGAAGATGAGATGCCTGAGATTCTCAAAGCATGTCATGATGAACCTTGTGGCGGACACTTTGCTAATAAAAGGACAGCTTATAAGATCCTTCATTTAGGATATTATTGGCCATCCTTGTTTAAAAATGCTAAAGAGTATGTCAAAAGGTGTGACAGTTGCCAAAGGGTAGGGAAACCTTCTCCTTCAGGTGAGATGCCATTACAACCTCAGGTACACATTGAACCTTTTGAAAAATGGGCTTTGGATTTTGTAGGACCTATTAGTCCTCCATCAAGAAAAAAGAAATACATATTAGTTTGCACTGATTATGTTACTAAATGGGTAGAAGCTAAACCATTACTTGTTGCTAATGAATCATCTGTAGTTAATTTTCTTTTTGAGGATATTTTTACTCGTTTTGGTGTCCCAAGGGAAATTGTTAGAGATCAAGGAGCTCAATTTACATCAAGGCTAGTGGAGCAAATGATGGAGAGGTACAAAATCAGGCATAGAAAATCTACTCCTTATCATCCACAAGCAAATGGTCAAGTGAAATCTACTAATAAGGTCATTGAAGGAATCCTAACAAAGACTGTTCATTTACATAGAAGAGATTGGGTAGATAGGCTTCCTGAAGCCTTGTGGGCCTATAGAACTACATGGAGAAGCACAACAGGTCATACTCCCTATGAACTTGTTTATGGAAAACAAGTTTTGTTTCGCATATAGTTTCGTATTCAAACTTTTAAAATGGAAGTTCAACTAGGACTTGATCTAACAAAGACAAAAAAGCACAGATTGGAGCAGATTAATGAATTGGATGAAATCAGACAAGATGCAATCCATAAAACAAGTATAGTCCAACAGCAAAGGAATAGATGACATGATAAGTACAACAAGGAAAAGAAGTTCAAAGAAGGTGACTGGGATCTCTTGTTTGATTCAAAGTTCAAAGATTTTCAAGGTAAATTCCAAACACATTGGCTTGGGCCATATGAAATTATGAGAATTTTTGACAATGGAGCAATAAAAATCAGGACAATAGATGAAGAGAAAGTCACTTTTCTTGTAAATGGTCATAGATTGAAGCTGTATCATAAGCCACTTTCAAGACAAGAATTTGTTAAGAGATTCCAGGAAAACAGTAATGTGAAGTTAATGAAGAAGAATTTTTCTTCTTCATCAACTTAGTTGAATTTTCTGAATTCAAATGAAAAAAAAAAAAGTATAAACATGAAAACTAATCATTGATTAGCATGTTTATACAGAAAAGATAAAGTGAAAATCAGAATCCTTCTGACACTTTAGCTTTTCAAATTTGTTCTTTTTCTGCAATTAGCTATCACAAAATCATAAGTATCACTCCATCATGTCTCCATTAATTCATATTTCATTCACTCCATTCATCCATATTTCATTCACTCCATTCATCCATACTTCATTCACTCCATTTCATTTCCATCTCAGATTTTTAAATTTGATCTCTTTCTGCAGATTGAGTATTACAAATCATGAGTTGCATACCACTTTTTATGGTTCATTCCACTTCACAATTGTGATTCATTTCATTCCATTACATTTCACTTCACTCCTGATCCATTCCACCATATTTCATGATCCATTTCATACAACATTCCATTCCATGTTTCAAAGTTCCTACAGGTACATTCTGCATCCAGTCAGACATTCTGCAGCCAGATATCCTGAAGGCAATTATCCAGCAACACTTGTTCAGCAACAAATTGACCCTGCACACCTATGTCAACAAGAAAAATCAAAGGAATTATGAAGACTGAAGAATCAATGATTTTCAAAGGATGAAAAAACATATCAAAACCACAAAAATTAAAGGAAAGGCAAAGGTAAAGTTGTAAATTTATTATGATGACAGAGCATGAAAGTTATAGTATAGTTAATTCATGTATGATTCAAAAAGTTGTTTTAATTATTCGTGTTGATCATTCCTATTAGAACCTATCATAAAAAATTTGGACAAAATCCCCTCCACTCCGCCATATCAAATCATCATTTAAAACTTAATGGTTAAGTACTGAAGTGACCTAATCAGTCATGTCATTAGGCCGAAGTATTCAGTGATGATTTTTAATTTCTCATGAAATATTTCCGTGGTATTTTATCCCATGATGGCTCTCAAACTCATTAATTTGTGTAAATCACCCTCACTACATTTCACTCATTCTATAACCTCTTCATATCATCCTTCTGTAGCTAATTCCTACTGCATAAATAGAGAAATCACCTTTGGGGTAAAACAACTCTTTAACATCCATTTTCACCATGGATAGAAGAGCCGTAAATTGAAGGTTGAGAAGAGAAGCCATGGGTCTCATAGTGAGGTCCGAACCAGTCGGAACCAAATACTTCGAGGGTTACCCACAAATTAAAGAAATGCTACAACAAGCCGGGTGGTTACAATTTTTCGAAAAATTCAATGGTTTTCATAAAGAGGTAACTAAAACATTTGCACAGTCCTTCAATGGAGCAGAAGTCGAAATAGGAGATGTTAAACTCACTATTACAGAATCTTTCATTGCAGAAGCAGCGGAATTACCCAGGCAAGGAGAACGATGGTTCAAAAATAGGGAATTTCATAATGAGGCATGGAGGCAAATGCTTAAAACACCAGGTATGGATGTTTCCATTTTTAAGAAGGGCATTCCTAGCTCAGCACTAAAGAATAAATGGCAGAATATGTTGCTCATTTTGCAAAATTTTATAACTTGTGAGGGAAGCTTTGGTACCTTATATATTTATCATATTCGGCTAATGATGCATTTCTTAGATGAAGAAATCAATATACCCCTTTTCCTACTTCATAGTCTGAAAAGAATGGCCTCTAATGTTCAAAAGAGGGTTCAATTCCTGGAAACCACTTTGTACCACCACGGCCTAGTTAAAATCCTGATTGAACATCATTTGAGAAAGGTGGGAGACAATTGGGATGAGTTTCTAGTGAGGAATCACTTTGAAGAACCCAAGGAATCTCCATCTGAAAGCAAACTTACAAGAAGAAGCAGGAGAAGGAAAATTTCCAAGGCTGTTGAAACTAAAACTGGTAAGTCCATATAATAAGACAGTGAGGAGATAATTTCTGAGAAATTGACTAAAATTAAGAAACAACTTAAAAAGGAGAAGATAAAAAGGTATGCCAAGGAGGGAGGTGAAGGACCATCTCAACCAAGACGAAGCCACGAGCTTAGAGGTATATTGAAGAAAACAAGGGTTAGACAAACGGGAATTATAAACATTGAGGATGAAGAGACACCAACTTCTAGATCACCTGAGTACCAATATGAGGAGGACCTTGATGAAGGAGCTCTGGAGATAGACCCAGCACAACAACAAATTTATAATTATGTTGAGACATTAGAGAAGAGAGCCTCAGAAAGTAGAGACAGAACTCCTAGCCCACCAGAATCTGCAATTGATATGCTAAGAAGAGATAAATATGAGTTAGAAGTACTCAATAGGCATATCAAGAATGAGAATAAAATTTTAAGGGAGCAGGTTAAGCTGAAAAGTGATATGAATACAACTCTCTCTCTACAAATGGAAAAATTGTACAGGGCTAGTGAGAAATTGAAGAAGAAAAACAAAAAGTTGAGCAGGGCACTTATAAATTTGAGATTCAAGTTGGTCATAAAGAAGCCTAGGAGGCCATTGAATATCAAGTAAAGCAGAAGAATGAGCCTAGATGTCCTAGCAGAAGTCTCAGAATATATGAGTTGATTGCATGAGGACATGAAAATACTTTGCAGTGGGGGTATGTTGAGCCCCAAAGATGTCCTTTCCCTTCACCAAATTTCACTTCATTTCCTTTGTCCCTTATCAATTACAGGCTTAAATGGTCAGTAGGATTGATTAAAGTCACTTTATGAATGTATACAATGACTAAATTGCTATATTTTCATGGTTTTGTTGTTGTAGTAATTTTTTACTAGACTCAGCTACAGAATACAACCATTTTGTAGCCAGTCGCCTATTCCGCAACTATCTTCATGTTCTCACAGGTTACATGTGTCACTTCAAGGAAAAATGCATATGGTTGAATTCCAAAACACTCCCACATCATTTATTGCTCTCTACAAAGTCCGAGAAAGAAGCTACAGGTGGTTATGCACGTGGAAGAGATCAAAGCCAAGAAGCAGATTCCTACCAGGACAGGGACTCTACAGATGTCTCCAACAAAGTACGAGGCTTCCATAAGAGTTCTAATTTGATTTTGATTGAAAAAGACACTTGTTCCTATTTCTTCTCAAGGGTAGTTATGTATTTCTTTTATAAGAATGACTTGGAAGACTGAGAGACAGCTAGCTAGATTGATGTTTTGTTGCTAGATCTCAAAAGACCATAATACTCTGTTTTGAAATGATTCTCCTTTAATGAAAGAAGTACCGCTTTATTGCAAGATATGAGGCAATATTCAGGAGATTTGTATGCTGATATGGTGGTAGAGGGCCCCTACTGCCCGAGAAGCTTTGTGCACATTGTGTAGATAAGTAACTTTAGCCTTGTTGCATTCCTAGCTTACGCAATTTTCTGAACTTTGTGTTTTATACTCACTTGCATTGGATGCTACAGTTAGTCTTATTCTTATGAATTGTTCCAAAATATCACTAACATTGAATGAGATATAACTGTAGTGTTTTAGGAGTTAGTTTCATTTTTTCTGAACTTTACGTTTTTGTGCTCAATTACATCAATTGTTACAACTAGTCTTGTTCTTACGAATTATTCCAAAATATCACTAACACTGAGTGAGACTTAGTTGTGGTGTTTTAGAGCTTAGTTGTGTTTTTGAACTTTATGTTTTTATGCTCATTTACATCACATGTTACAACTAGTCTTGTTCTATGAATTGTTCCAAAATACCACTAACACCAAATGAGACAGAGCTGTAGTATTTCAATGATTAGTTGCATTTTAGTTTAGTTGTAAAACTCTGGAGGTTAATGGCACTCTAGTTCAATTTTGTTCACTGTATTTTAAGTTTGAATGATTGCATTCTAGTTCAGTTTTATCCATTGTATTTTTAGTTTTATTAATCAGTTGTATTCTAGTTGTTAAGTTAGACTTGATGGCCTTCATTATTTACAAACCACTCCTGTTATTAATTTCTACTAATACATCATCATCATAGGAACAAGAATTGGTAATGTCATTTTGAAGTCTTGATTGTTCTGAAACTTCTCATAATTTCAAAAACTACCTCTTTTCCAAAGCTATTCCAAAAGATTTCTAATTCTTGAATGAGGTTTAACAATGATATTTTGAGTTGTGGAATGGATTAATTTCGGTGTCATAGGTTAATTTAGAGTAGAATTCTTCACTAGGTTGCAGACTATCTTTTTCCAAATGTATTCCAACAAATTACTAGCCATGGATGAGATTTTCTCTGTGATATTGTAGATTGTTGTTTACTCAGAAGAACCTCATTACATTAAAATTATCCTTTTCTCAAATTATTCCAACATATTTCTAATGAATGAATTGGACTGAGTTCATGTTATGAGTTATTGAGTTCATGCTATGAGTTATTTTTCTTGTTAAAGTATTGCATTTTCTGTTCTCAAGTGCCATACATGGTTTAGAATAGGTTTTGCTCTGTTCTAGTGTGACCAACAACTTCTCTTTACCAACACTTAGTTCTTTTCCTCTTAGAATAAAAACAAAAAATAAAAAAAAATGGAAAAACACTAAACACAACGTAGTGAGAAACAGATACCTAGGCACATATGGTGCACTTCACTTCAACAATTTACTAGCCCTGGTTGAAAATTTATGACATCAATTTAGGAACACTAAGTTGAGCTGACAGGGAGTGCGATTAGCGCTCCACCGTCGGATCTTCAGGATAGATCAATGACATTGATCACATCGCGCGACTTGTTTAATAAACAATCGCATCGGAACTTTTTTGATATAACAAAGGAATTCACCCCTCCGACGACCTCCGATTGTGATTAGTGCTCAAGACTTTAGCACTTGGTCTTAGCGCTGGGACGTATGGGGAAGTGGTCCTAAGGGGGCTGGCGACAAAAGGGCTAGGCCCTATTATAATGTTTAAAAGTGTGGTTTCGGGCCTTTTCAATGAATTTTAATGGTCAGGGAGGGTAACGATAGGAGGACTAAGGGGGAATTTCGAAAAAAAAACGGCAAGGGTGGGATTTCAAAAGGGGATTTTGGGTATGATTTTGAGGGTAAAGGGGGAATTAGAGGGAAAATGGAGGACTTTGTCAAAGGGGGAAAAAGGGGTAAAATGGGACTTTTTGCAGAGGTACAAGGGGTAAGTAAAGGCATTTTTGGAGCATAACTTTTCATTAGTAAGGCTTATTGACACCATAACAGCAGAGGGGAACAGTCAAAAGGCAGGGATCATAAAAAAGCTTCAAGGATGATGTGTTTTCAAGGGAAATGCATTCTTTGAAGGCTCATAAAACAACTTAGCCCCTTGCTTGCTTGTCAAGGAATTCATAAGGGGCTAACAATGGCTCCACATGGGGATGGCTTCTTCTTGAAGGAGTTAAGAATTCAGAAAATGATCTTTGGTGTAGGCCAGATGCCTGTTGCTTAAGCCACCTTTTTTCTTTGATTTTCAGCTGCCACAATATGATAGATCAACAAAACATTCCCAACAATCTACCTACCCATCCTACAATCCTAGCATTCTTTCTTCTAGGGTACATTTGAACTAGCAAACCCTTTACATCATTTATTTTTATAACAGAAAATAAACCTAGTCTAAATCTACCCTTATTACTCCATGAGACCATATTAGACTGTTGGTCTCATATGCTTCTCTACCTAATCTAATATCTACTGGGATTAAACTGTCTAGCAGATTTCTTCTTTACATTCTATAATAGAAATTTAAAAATAGTCAAACTAGGATTATACAGTCTAGTTTGTTGTGGGTCCAAGGCATAAAGACAGTTGCACATGGACAGAAATTTGCAGAAAACTGAAAAAAAAATTGTTAAGGCTTGAAATCTGAAGCTTGAAGTATCCTTCTTTCTTCGTGACTCAAGTTTTGAGCATGTTAGAGTCACTTCTTTTCTTCATTTCAACTCTGGTTTTGGGCATGTTAGAGCTGATTCTTCTTTCTTCTTTGCTGGTCCAGATTTTGAGCATGTTAGGACCATTTGTTTTACTGTCTTTGGCTCAGTTTTTGGGCGTATTAGAGCCAATCTTCTGCACATCATAGGTTCATGTTTTGATCATGTCTGAACCTCTCTTTTCTCTCTGTTTTTTGGAACATTTTCTCTTTTTTCTTGAAAAAAAAATTGCAATGGTATGTACAATGGTGGTGGAAACTGGAAATTGGAAATCAGTAGAAGTAGTGTTTGAGCATCCTGCCATTGACAGGACCCACAAACAGCTATGTACCATCTAATTCCTATAGGAAGAAGGCATTTGGACTCACAGTGGCCTGGATGATGTATGGACCTTGCCACAAACTGTCAAACTTGCCGTGTTTTCCTTTGTCCTCTCTCCTTGAATCCCACTTTAGAACTTTATCCCCAATTTTAAAATCAGTAGCTTTGGTTCTCTTGTCAAAAAAATTCTTTATGTTTTCCTGAACTTTGATGGCTCTATTATAGACCTCTTCCCTTGTTTGCTGAAGATGAATTGTTTGGTTTATCCTTCTCACCATACTGTCTTCTTCTGTTTGAATCTCTTGGACCAGCTTAATCACTGGTACCCCAAGGCTGGTAGGAAAGACTGCTTCTGTCTCATAGACAAGCTGATATGGTGACATGCCAATGGAATTCTTAGTTGTAAGCCTGTCAGCCCACAAGGCATGCACCAACTTGTTATGCCATGACTTTTTGTTATCTTCCAGCAGCTTTTTTATGATGATCACCAGGCTCTTGTTCGATGATTCACCTAAGCCATTACCTTGTGGGTAATAAGCAGTTGAATGACCAAGAATTATTTGATACCTGTGACAAAAATGAACCATTTTTTTTGGATCCAAAAGCAGCAGCATTATCGGTGATTATTTTCCTTGGGCAGCCAAACCGAGAGAGGATATGACCTTCTAGGAACCTAATGATGACTGAATCTGTGGCATTCCTAGTTGGTATGGCCTCTATCCACTTAGTGAAGTAGTGTGTGGCTGTTAAGATCCATTTGTGTTGTGTAGAAGAAGCAGGGTGGATTTCTCCAATAAAATCTAGGCCCCATTGCAAAAAAGGACCTTCAACAGTGATGGGTTGTAAAGAGAGGGGAAGGAGTTTTCTCCTACCTTCAAAAATATGGCATTTGTGGTAGGCAATTACCATCTTATGGATGTCATAGAAGAGTGTGGGCCAATAATAGCCAGCCCTAATTATTTTTTTTGCAGTGGCCTTTCAGTTCAGGTGGCCTCCACATTCTCCTGCATGGAATTCTTGCTTAATCCTCTTAGCTTCAGTTTCTGGCAAACATTTAAGCAGTAGGCCATTTGGGTTTTTCCAATATAATTTTATTTCAGAATGCAATAGCTTCTGGCTTTTAGTTTCAGGAATCTGGCCTTGGTCTTTGACAGTTCAGGTGGAGCATTGAGGTTGGTGAGCACATAAAGGGTATCAGAGTACCAAGGAGAGTTCTGAAACTTCTCCTCAACAGTGGGATCAGGCAACCCTTCCTGCTCATCCAAGGTAGCTACCATGTTAATGTCAAGGGCTTGCAGATTTGATTCAACCATTAATTTAGCTAAGCCCTGACCTTTGATCAATTTTGTGGGTTTTATCTCAAGGTCGTATTCTAAAATCACAGTAATCCATTTGCCCCTCTTCCCATCTGGGTCTTGGGATAGAATATCTTTGACTATTATGTTAGGCACATAAGCTATGGTGTGGGAATGCAATATGTACACCCTAAAGTCCTTTAAAGCCTTAACAAGAGCATAAGCTTTTTTTTCCATTATGTTGTACTTCAAGGGCGCATCCCTTAGTGCTTTGCTGAAAAAGGCAATTGGCTGTTCCATTCCCTCTGGATTTTTCTGCAATAATACTGCAGCCACTGTATGCTCAGAGAAAAATGAAAAAATTAGGAAATATTTAGATAAATCTGGGCTGATTAGAACAGGAGCTTGGGTGAGTACAAGTTTTACTAATTCAAAAGATTGTTTAGCTCCAACAGTCCATTTAACTCCCACACCTTTCTTCAGCATGTTAGTCATATTCCTAAGGTGTTCAGCTAGGTTGGGAATAAACCTCCTAAGGAAGTTAATATTCCCAATGAAGGACTATAATTATTTGATGTTTCTTGCGTGTGTGATCTGTAGTATTCCCTCAACTCTTTGTGGGTCTATCCTGATTCCCTTTTCTGATATAATGTGGCCAAGAAGCTTTCCTTCTTACAGCCAAAATATAGTCTTTTTGGGATTCAATGATAAACCAAACCTTCTACATTTCTCAAACACTTTTCTCAGATGTTTTAGGTGTTCTTCTTCAGTCTTAGAATAGACTGTTATGTCATCTAAGTAAATAACAATGAAGCATCCTATCTCATCTGAAAAAGCTATATCCATTGCCCTGTGGAAGGTTGCACCAGCGTTCATCAATCCAAAGGGCATTTTTACATACGTAAAGGTGCCCCATGGAGTAGTAAAGGCTGTCTTGAGTTGGTCTTCTGGGATTACTAAGACTTGGTTGTAACCTGAAAAACCATCCAACAAAGAAATCATTTTTGAGCCTACTACCCGCTGTAGAATGTGTTCCATTTTTGGCAAAGGGTAGTTGTCTTTGAGTGAAGCTCTATTAAGATTTCTGAAGTCAATACATAATCTAATCTCCCCAGTTTTTTTTCTCACAGCCACTAAATTCGAAACCAAATTAGAGAACCTTATGGGAACTATTATGCCTGCCTCATACATCTTTTTAATCTCTTTTTCAACTGCAGGCAATTTTTTTGGGTTTATCCTACGAAGTTTCTGCCTGAAGGGTTTCTAATTTTCTTTTAAAGGTAATTTTTTTTGTATAATGTTTGTATCATAAGCCTTTAAGTCTTCATAACTCCATGCAAACACATCAATGAATTCCTTGAATAAGTCAATGTATTTGTTTTTCATTTCTACGGGTAAAGACTTAGCCAATTTAATAATTTTGGGCTTATCTTCTGTGCCTATATTACATTCTTCAACGTCAGAGTCCGCGTGCTCTATGGTAGGCTTTTTTGCCACATCATCGAAGTCAAAAAGGTCTTCTAACGATGCCAAACCGCGAGGTATGTTCTTATCTTTGGCCTGCAGCACCTCTACTTCTTCATTGTCTGTGTTTTCACACTCTGTGGTTTAATTTCCAGTTTCTTCATTTAAAGCGTTTATTTCTACCTTGTGGGGTGTAGTTTCTTCTTCGTCTAAGGGCTCCTAACTTAGGCAGATATCACTAGACGTAGATTTTGAATCAGAAAACTCAAACTTGTTTCTACCTATCAGGAAATCTTCAATCTGTTTGTTGCCCTCAAAGACCTGCCAGTATTTTTCATTATTCGACACTGCAGGTCTGAATCTAGTTTGTATTATGATTTGTTAGTCGCTTGGAGTCTTAGGGTATGAACTGGCTAGGAAAGCTAATCCATTTTCAATGGCGTTCTGATTTCTAGGAACAAACACTAATTCATATTCAACAAATGTTTTCAATATATCCACAGCATCGTTCCTATATGCTCTCAACCTAGGGTGTTTGGCTATGTATTCACCGTTCACCTGTTTTATAACCAATTCAGAATCTCCCTGCACGGCTATCCTAAGGGCTCCTATCTTCTTCAACAGATTTAAACCCGGGATAAGGGCCTCATACTTTGCAATATTATTGGTACATTTGAAATGCAGATTGCAGGCATGGCTCTCCGCGTAGTCTCTCTCTATGTTACGTAGCCATACATTAGCCCCGGAAGTTCTTCTTGTGCAGGACCCATCGAAACTCATCTCCCACAGGGGTTCACTATAATTTTTGTTATCATTTCTTTCCCTATGGCTAGGTTCGCCATTACGTTGTGCTATAGGGTCTGCGCTAGGCTGTGGGCTGTTTAGTTTTTCTTTATGGGTGTGAAAGTCAGAGGGGTGACTAGTTGGCTGATTGCATTCTATTTCTGGTTCACTTTGCGTTGTTGTTTCTGTGCATTGTTCAAATTTTTCTATGTCTTCCTCCTTTGAGTCTAGGGTAGACATTATGTTAAATTCCATTAGTTCCATTTCATCATGTGTACCTTTTCTTGTATCTACGTTTTCAGATTCTGGTCCCCCCAAAGATTCATCATTGCAGAAGATGAAAGAGTCCAGATCTGTGTGCATAGAGTATAAAGGAGAATTCTCAGGTTTTTCGGGGCTACTAACCAAGAATTTCATTTGTGCTTCCCTTTACAGTCTTCTAAGTTGGCCAAAGATCGGGATTGTGGCATAAGCCCCATCCATCTGCATCGTTCCTTGCAGCTTGGCTCCCCATGATCTTGATAATAACATGCCATACTTGGGTGGTACATCTGCCACCACAACATCCATGACCATACATTTAGCAGGAATCTGAGTAAGACTCACACACAGGTCCTTAATTAGGCCAAGGCATTTTACCCTGCTAGAGTCGAATGAATATAAATCTTTTTAAGGATGGGTTATCTCTAGGCCTAGCCTTTCCATGACTACCTTAGGCATCAGGTTGTGTGATGCCCCAGAATCATGCATTGCGTTGTGGAGAATCTTATCATGGACATTGAGACTGATATAGAAAGGTGGCACTACCCCTTCCTGAAACTTTCCTTCTATCTTTGGACCAAACAGAAGGGCAGGTTGATCGTCACTCAGATTTACAGTGTCACTATTCTCACCTAAATTTAATTCTTTCAAAATTTGGCCTTTGCATACATCCTGAGTGGCTAGCTCAGAGAGTGGGACAGAGATTTTAATTTTTTCAATCTCACTCTCCAAATTGAAATTGGACTGACTCTTTGGAATGTTCAACTCTGTTCTGTTAGCCACTGTCTTAGTGGTGGAATCGGTGTGCTGATTCTCGTTACGTACAGTGTTTGTGACAGTTTTATTAGGAGCACTAGCTACAGTGCTAGCGCTATTGGTCGGTTTGCCTTGTGTGTTAGTGTTTTGGTTGTCCTTTTCTCTGTTCTTTCCAGAACTCTCAGCTGCTGATTTGTTACTATCAACAGTTGCTTTAGAAGTTTTCTCAGGTCTTTTCTTGATGGTGACCGAAGAAGCTTTTGGTTTGGGAGTTTCTTGGCTCTTTTTACTTCTAATTTCATATTTTTCTCTGACCTGCATCATGGCATTCTCAAATCCTAACCTATAATCTTCAGATTCAGACCATTCCTCGTCCCAACTAGAGGGTGGGGAGTGATCTTCTTCTGTGTAACAGTTCTGGATTGAATCTTCTGTTTCAAACATTTTTATTGCATTCCCTTCAGACTCTTTTATGATTCCCTCATCTTCATCAAGAAATTTTTCTTGGAATAGGGGAATAACTTGTTGATCTTACTCTCTTTGTTTGTTGGGAGTGGCATTGTTTCTTCTAAAGTTATGGTTCTGGTTTTGATTTCTGTTTTGGTTACTAACAGTGAAAACCATTTTTTTTACCATTTGTTGTAGCTCTTCCATGTTTTTGGATATGCAGTCATAGTTGGGATCAGATGTGGAAGCTACACTATCATCTCTATATGTTACCCTCTTCTCAGCTCTCAATCTTGCTCTCTTCTCTATCCGATTTGCCTCTATATTCACTGCTCCTTTCTGCATGTCCTCCAATGTGTTGTACTCTTTATCCCTAAGCTAATAGGCCATGTTAGCATCAAAGCCTTCAAGGTATTTCGCTAGAGCCATACCTTGGGGAGGTTTCATGTGTGGAGGAAGAGCATTGTAAATGCTGTTGAATCTCGTTGTGTAATCATGGACACTCTTTCCTACATTTCTTTTAAGGCTCATATATTCTGCTAGGAGTTGGCAAGGGTTGGCCTTAGCTTCCCATTTGTTTATGAAGGTCTGATATAGAGCTGGGAGGTCATTTATGCTCCCCGGAGGTAGGACCTTAAACCATTTCTTCACATCACCCCCTAAGCTCTGGGAAAATATTCTCATTTTGATTGTATCATCATCTATCTCCATGTAGTCAAAAGAATCTTCCATCCTATCTACATGGTGTTGGGTTGTGGTAGACTCTTTTGCAGTGAAGTGAGGGATCTTTGATTGATAATCATTGGGTAAGGGTACTATAGGCTGAGGTAAAACCAGGGGTGCATACCAGGTTGCCATGACGATTTTTTGATGAGGTAAAGGGTTGACTTGGGCAGCTGGTATATGGATGACATGGATGGTAGGACCAACAGAAAACTAATGAGCAGATCTAGGATGACTGAGCCCCAAGTTTTGAATGAAGTGAATATCAGGTGGTGTAGATGGAGGGGTCTATCTATTCCCAGGGTGTTTACCACTTTGAGGTGGTGAACCAGGAAGCTCAAGGTCTAGCTGTTCTAGGACACTAAATGACCTAGTTCTTGGTAGATTGTTTTGAGTGCCTAGGTCGAAGAATGGGTGTGTTAGAGCTGTAAAGTCTTCTGGTGCAGATTTAGCTCTATGGATGTGGCCGGATATAGTTGGTATTTCAGTCGCAGGAGATCTCTTACGGATGCTCTCAGGGTTATCAACTATTTCAGGTGGGTTTGGGTTGGGATAAGCTCTTGTGTGAATGGTTCTGAAAGCCAGAATGTTGTTTTCTAACCAAGCAGCTTAACCCTACTTTTTACTTCTACTATGGTTGATGTTGTATTGGCTTTGGTCTCCTAGTGGAGTCTAATGTTAACCAAGATGATCAGCAGGCCTACTGATCACCAGTGGAGTCTTTAATCGTTTAGGAATTATGGAGTCACCAGGTGGAAGATTTAGGATGTTTCTGGAGGGTACACTATCCACCACAGTGCTTATGAGATGTTCCTTTTCAAGGATATCTCGAAAACACAGCAAACTCAAACCAGAGATTGACTAGGAGGGCTTTTACCAGATATGTCACCTCTGAAAGAGTGTGAGATCTGGAGGCTACCTAGCCCTTTCCAGACTCTATCCAAGAGTATGGGGGGAAACATAGCAAATGGTATAGAGGTTGAACTATGAATATGAATTTTTAACTACCAACCTAACTAAAGATTGAAGGTTTTCTGAGGCTTATGATATAGTAAGGTGAGGAAAACTTAGAAATTCCCCAGTCGAGTCGCCATTATGTTGGGGTTCCCATGTTTTGGCCAGGTTGGCAAGACCAAAAGATGAGACAACATCAAACCACTTTCAAACCTTAGGATCTAGCCCTCCTAGGTCCAGAGAAGGATCTCTCTATGATTGTCAAAGGTATATGTCTTTAAAGTTCAAATGTTAAGATGTTAGGCTAGTTATAAGGCTCGAGGTTTTGTTTGATTTTTTTTGATTTGGTTGTTGGGAATCAGGAATGAAGGGTTCAATATAAGACAAGGCAAGGCAAAGAATATTTTAGGCAAAGAGAGATAAATTCAGGTAGTATCTCAAGACCATTGGGCAAATGGAGTCAAGAAAGGGTTTACTTGCTATTCAATATGCAGGCTTTCAGTTGGGCTATTCATCTAAAGCATTGGATCCTAAAATGATAGGTGTAGTGAAACAATCAGGGAAGAAGTGAAAGGATGAGGGTAAACCAATTTCTGTCTATAGATCAGATCAGAGGTCATTTAACTCCAGACCTGCTTGGACATACTCTTAGGCTACTCTCAAAGAAAGGTAAGGAACAAACTGAGGGAACTTAGAAAGGTTTAACTAACTGAAAAGGATCCTAGTGAGACAAAGACAGAGTTATAAACTCCCAGAGTTCCCAATTCATTCAATTAAACTCTAACAAGAACATCTAAGAAGTAGATTCATTAACTCATACATCAGCTAGCAGGCAATAACATCCACTACATTGGTTAAATCAACTGAAACCAATTCCCAGATAACACATTTAGCAGAAAAAATTAAGGCAAGGATAGAAGAAGCATAGGGTGCCTAACAAGGGCAAATCCTATGCCATATTTTTAATGCAAGCCAGAAGAACTGAAATGGAATGAAATAAAACATAGAGACAGAAAAACATCACCGCAGCTTTAGATCAGGATCCAAAGAAATGTGCTTGTCATATTAAGAGCAACACCAATTAGGTACATCATTTTCCAATAGCTTGAAATTCAGTTTGAACACATACTCCTCAGCCTATCTTACAACTTTACATAGTGAGCATGCCTCAAGAGAAAGCTTGTAATTCACAGATATCTCATCAACAACCTTTTACAATATTTTCTCATGAGTTTTATAGCAGAAAGATGAGCAGAGGAGGTAGGTATAAAACTAAATGAAACATTAACACTCAGAAGAGGAAGAGGGACGAAGCCCATTCTATTTTAAACTCTGAGCATTAATCTCTGGCACTCTTTGGAGGAGAAAATGGTCTTCTTCAGGCTTCATTAACTTCAGGTATGTCTCCGATGCATTCTGGTTTGCTATACTCTATAGTACCTTGGTGAATAAACAAAGTGGTAAATAAATAACTGAATGGTCTGCCATACTTGTGCAATGAATTCTCTGGTAGTTTTGGACAATAATCAAGGTGGAGATATTCCCTGGAGCATGACATATAATAAAAACAATATGGGCAACCCGTCCTTTCTTGGAGGAAAACATTCTGCTGATGTAGAAAACCTGACATATATTAATTTTTTCACCTCTGTCAGTGAAAATTTTCCGCTGTATCAACACAGTATAATCATGGTGGCATTTTCACCTCCAGTACCATGCCAAAAAACCACAACTGTGTGAAGAAAAAAAATGCATATGAGGGCAGATGGAGTGGAGGGCGGAAGAAATGACAGCACGGTGGTGGTGGTTTTTCATGAAAAATGGTGAATAATGCATCAAAATGGTGAAAACTATGAACAATAGGGTTTTGGTGGAGCAAAAAGCGTAGACTGTTTGATCGTGGCTCGGGGACAAAGATCAACGGCGGAGATCGAGCAGCGGAACGATATATGGAATAGGGTGGAACAAATAAGACTTTAGTGTAAATTCCAGAACTTTGGATATGAACGAAATACAAAGAAATGCAAAGAAAATGTAATGAAATGCGGGGGCATGAATGTACGAGTGGGACCCAGCGTGGCAGAGAGGCGATTAGATATGGGCCGTCAGATCGTTAGACCCAACGGATGGTGGAGATTACTTCGGAGCATTGCAATCAGGAAGGGGTAGGGGTCACACATTAACATAGTTCCGATTGCGATTGGGAAAAGGACACGATTAGCTTAGGATCGTTCGATCTGGAGGGAAAATCAATGGTGGAGATGTGGATCGAGGGATCGCAATCGTAGGGGACACAAAGGAGTGGCATCATAGATATTCTGATTGCAATTTGGGCAGAGAAGTGCGATGACCGTTGGATCTGGCGGAGGGATGGATGGATGAGATGAGATCGGGAGATGGTATGATCGGGCGATCGGGAGATGGGACTTGCTATCAATCGGAGGGGAAAGCGATGGGCGGTGAGCTGCGATCAATTGCATCGCGAACGTTTGCGATGGACCGATCGGGGGACACAACATGAGTATTGCGATTACAAAGGTTTGCGACATTGCACGGGCCGCCCGATCTTCGTGGGAAACAACGGTGGAGATGTGGTCGAGCAATCACAATCGAGGGGGGAGAAAGGTTGGCACATAACATATTTCCGATTGCAATTGGGCGGGGAGTGCGATTAGCGCTCCGCCGTCGAATCTTCAGGATAGATCAACGGCATTGATCGCATTGCGGGACTTGTTTAATAAACAATCACATCGGAACTTTTTTGATATAACAAAGGAATTCGCCCCTCCGACGACCTCCGATTGTGATTAGCGCTCAATACTTAAGCACTTGGTCTTAGCACTGGAACGTATGGGGAAGTGGTGCTAAGGGGGCTGGTGGCAAAAGGGCTAGGCCCTATTATAATGTTTAAAAGTGGGTTTTCGGGCCTTTTCAATGAATTTTAATGGTCAGGGAGGGTAACGATAGGAGGACTTAGGGGGAATTTGGCAAAACAAAGGGCAAGGGTGGCATTTCAAAAGGGTATTTTGGGTATGATTTTGAGGGTAAAAGGGGACTTAGAGGGAATATGGAGGACTTTTTCAAAGGGGGAAAAAGGGGTAAAATGGGACATTTTGCAGAGGTACAAGGGGTAATTAAAGGCCTTTTTGGAGCATAATTTTTAATCAATAAGGCTCATTGACACCATAACAGTAGAGGGGAACAGTCAAAAGGCAGGGATCATAAAAAGGCTTCAAGGATGATGTGTTTTAAAGGGAAATGCATTCCTTGAAGGCTCATATAACAATTTAGCCCCTTGCTTACTTGTCAAGGAATTCATAAGGGGCTAACAAGTCTATCCCAAACTCTCTACGCTATGCTGGATTCCTCCAAAGTCTTCACCTCTCTAGAATCCAAGAGTGGTGAACCAAATGACAAGATGCCTCTCATCAACTCTAAATCAGGTGGCCTCCCAGATGGAATGCCTCCATATAATGAGACATCAAGCTCAAAAGTGTACTGTATGTATAAGAGGATTGATTTTCCCATCTCTCCACTGCATCGTACAGTCTCATTCTCTTGTGAAAAGACTCTCTAGAATAGATAAGGGTGTATCAACCCTTGATGCTGATCCTTCTTTTCCTCCTCCATCTCACAATCCCCAATAGCTGCTACATATGACTCCGGAATTTTGCTATGGTTCCCACATGTTAAAATACTTAGAACTCCTTGGAAAGGTACAAGGGCTCCTCTATTAGAAGCAATGGCTCCCCTTTCACCTCCATGTGGTGATGGATCTTCCTCCAATGATACATCATTATGGGTTCTTCTATACACATTCTCTTCACCAATAAATGAAAATACCTCATCATCCAGGAGAGACCATAGATCTTGGTTATCTCTTGAAGGAAGTACCTCCATGTCTTCACAAATGGAAGAGGGCCCTTCACACAATAGGGATATTGCCTTTATCAAGTCATCATACACATTTTCATCCCTTTCAGAAATATGGAATGGAGTTTGTTTCATGATTCCCTCCCATGCATGCAAAGTGTTTGATGTTTTGTTACAAAGAGATTCATAGTGATTTTCATAAAATTCTCTCACCAACCCTTTAGTGAATCCATCATGTGATTATACATTTGCATGATAGCATGAAATATAATTTTTAAACCATAAACCATGAGCCATACCTTTGAGTTTCAGTGTTGCTTCTCCAATAGCCTCATCTCCTTTGTCCATCCTTTCGACAGTGCAAGTGGGAAATGAACTACGTTGTGGATCTGCATGTGTAGCTAAATTATTACACCCAACATGGTCATAGCTAGGGCTTGCTTCATCCACAAACCCTCTCAGAAAATCTCTCCAACTTTCCATTTCTTTCTCCTCAAGGTATTCAATGATACCTGTTTGTGCTCAACCTAGTGTTCCTAAATTGAGTTCATTAATTGTCAACCAGGGTTGGTAAACTGTTGAAGTGTGGTGCACTATATGTGCCTAGGTATTTTTTTCTCACTACGTTGTGTTTAGTGTTTTATGATGTTTTTGGTTTTATGGTTTTATGTTGAAAAGGGAAAGAACTAAGTGCTGGTGAAAAGAAACTATTGGTTGTGTTAAAAAATAACAAAGCCTAAACTATAAATGGCAAACAAAAAATGAAAATATTGATAATGACTTTATTGCAAGGGAATAAATCACAACATGAACCTGAACTTATCCAATTCATTCATTAAAGATGTGTTGGAAGAGCTTGAGAAATGGACAAGTTAAGTGTAAATGAAGTTCTCCTAAATAAACAATCAAACAGTCAACTTACAATGTTACAACATCTCATCCATGGTTAAAGGTTTATTGGAACATATTTCGAAAAGAACATTTGTAGCATAATAAGATTTCTACTCTAAACTAGCTTGTAATTTTGTTCTGCAACTCAATTTAGCACCACTAGGCCTCACTCAAAAGCTATAGATTTCGTTTTAAAATAGTCCTTGAGAAAAGGCTTATTTGTAAAATGGTAAAAAGGTTGCAAAATACTCCAGGCCTTAGACTGATACTAGCTTCTGTCCAGATGATTATGTATTAATATGAGGTTGGAACAAAAGAAGTTTTTGTAAATAATGAAGACCGTAGTATCTAAATTTAACAACTAATACAATTTAAAATGCAATGGATAGCAACTAAACTAGGAATGTTAATACAGTGAGCTAAGACTAAACTAGAGTGTTACTAGTCTACTTGAAGTACAGTGAATAGTGTTAAACTAAAAAGCCATTATCAAACTTGAAATGAAATGACAGAGCTGAACTAAATGCATTCTACCTCCGAAGTGTTGTAACTAAATTAACATGCAACTAACCTAAGGAATTCTACAGCCCATCTCGTTCAATATGAATGATATTTTGGAAGAGTTTGTGAAACCAAGTATGGTTGTATTATTCAATGCAATTGAACATAAACATAAAACTGAAAGCAAATACAGCTAGAATCTAAGACACCACAGCTGTTTCTTATTCGTTGTTAATGATGTTTTGGAAGAGTTTGTAAGAGTAAGACCGGCTGTGACACTTAGTGTAAAAAAGCAACTAAAACCTACAATACTACAACTATGCCTTATTCATCGTAATAATATTTTGGAAGAGTTTATAAGAGTAACTATAGCTGTAATGATTAATGAAACAAGTATGAAACATAAACTTCAGAAATCTACTTAAGCTAGAAATGAAAACGAGACTAAAATACTTATCTAAACCGTATAAACAAGGCTGCTCAGGTAGCAGGGGCCCTCTACCACCAGAGTAGCATGAAATCTGCTTCAAGATTGATTCAATGCTTTCAAGGAAATGATGCTTTTTTCATTAAAGAGAAATTACTTCAAAACAGAGTGTTTTTGGACTTCTGAAATCTAGCAATCAACCATAAAAATCTAACCTTGTCCCTCGGTTTCCCGAGCATATTTATAACAAAATTACATAACCGTATCTGAGATAACATAGGGATAATTGTATTTCCTAATTAGAATCGAACTAGAACTCTAAAGTTGGTCTCATAATATGATTAAGGACATTTGGACTGTCCTTATCCTGTTAGGAGTCTACCTCCTAATTTGAGTTCCCACGTTCATAACCGCCTACAGGATTCCATTCAAACTTCGTGGAGAGCAACAAATGATAAGGAGATGATGTGTAATATGACCATATGTGCTTTTCTCTGAGATGACACCTGGAACCTGTGTAGACATGAAGCCGACTGCAGAATTGGCAACTAGATATAGAATGTCTGCATTCTGTAGCTAGATTTAGTTCAAAAAGTACTACAATGACAAAATCATAAAAACATAGCAAGTTAGCCATGATATTCATTCTCAAAGCAATTTTAACTAATTCTATTGATCATTTGAGCCTGAGATTAACAATGGACAAAAGAAATGGAGTGGAATGTGGTGGAAGAAAGAACATTCTTGGAGCTCAACATACCCCCACTGCTAGATTCTTTCATGTCCTCATGCAAATATTCCATGAACTCTGAGACCTATGCAAGAACATCCAACCCTCTTCTTATGCTTTGCCTGGTAGTTAAAGGCCTTATGGGCTTCCTGATGACTAACTTGAACCTTAAATTGGTAAGTGCCCTGATTAACGTTTTGTTTCTCTTTTTCAATTTTTCATTGGCCTTTTTCACTTTGTCCATTTGTAGAGATAGGGTTGAATTCATAATGGTTTTTAGTTTAACTTGCTCCCTCAAAATATCATTTTCAGTCCTGATATGCCTATTAAGTACTTCTAGCTCGTACTTATCTCTTCTTAGCATATCTATTTCAGACTCTGGTGGACTAGGGGTTCTGTCTCTACTTTCTTAAGCTTTTCTCTCCAATGACTCAACATAGTTGTAAATTTCTTGTTGTGCAGGGTCTATTTCAGGAGCTTCTTCATCAAAATCCTGCTCAGTAGGTGTTTCTTCATCTTCTATGTTTATGACTCCAGTTTGTTTAACTTTTGTTTTATTTAGTATCCCCCTCAGTCCGTGGCTCCTCCTCGGTTGAGATGGCCCTTCTCCTTTTTCTCTGGAAAATTTTCTTATGATCCTCTCTTTATTAAGCTACTTCTTAATCTGAACTATTTTTTCATAAATCATTTCTTCACTGCTTTCTTGTATTGTCTTAACAGTTTCATTTTTGGAGGATTTCCATTTTCTGCTTATTTTTGTAGGTTTGTCTTTAGGTGGAGGTTCCTTTGATTCCTCAAAGTGATTTCTCACCAAGAAGTCATCCAAGTATCTCCCATTTTTGCTAAATGATGTTCAATTAAAATCTTGACTAAACCATGGTGGTATAAGGTTGTCTCCAGAAATTGAATTCTCTTTTGAACACTTGAAGCCATTTTCTTTAAACTATGAAGCAAGAAAAATGGCAAGTTGAGTTCTTCTTCTAGAAAATGCATTATCAATCGAATATGGTAAACATAGAAAGTGCCATATCTACCTTCACAAGTGATGAATTTTTGCAGGATAAGCAACATGTTCCTCCATTTGTTCTTTAATGTAGAGCTAGGGATATCCTTTTTAAAAATGGTGACATCCATACCTGGTGACTTGAGTATCTGCTTCCATGCTTCGTTATGAAATTCTCTGTTCTTAAACCACCTTTCTCCTTGTCTACGCAATCATGTTGCTTCTGCAATAAAAGCCTTTGTGATAGTGAATTTAATATCTCCAACTTCAACCTTGGCTCCATTAAAGGATCTTGCAAAAGTTTTAGTAACCTCTTTGTGGAAGCCACTGAATTTTTCAAGGAATTGCAATCATCCTTCTTGTTGTAAGATTTCTCTGATTTGGGGATAGCCTTCCAAGTACTTAGTGCAAACTGGTTCAATTCTCACGATGAGGCCCATAACTTCTTCTTCAATATTCGATTCACTAGTCTTCTGCTCACGGTGAGAATGGCCGTTAACAAGTTTTTTTTGCCCCACAAATGTTTCCTATGTTCACGGTGACAATGGTTGTTACAGAGATGCCTCTGTCTCACAGACCGAAATGGTTAAAATTTGGCTACGGGAAAGAGTGATATGGAGTGGTTACGGAATGAATATAATGAGGTGAAGATGATGTATATGAGTTGAAAGATATCACAGAAGGAAAGACCACGGAGATATTTTGTAACGAATTCAAAAATCATCATTAAATGCTCAGTGACATGACTAATCCAATCACTTCAGCACTTTAACCGTTTAGATTTTTAAATGATGATCGGATATGGGTTTTGAAATGGAAAAATAGAAGGAGTTTTATCCAAAGTTTTTGCGGGAGGTTTGTTAGGCATGATCAACAAAATTAATTAAAACAACTTTTTGAATAATATATAACTGAACTATGCTAAAAATTTTCATGATATGTCACCATAATAATTTCATACCTTTGCCTTTGCTTTGATTTTCTTGTGATCTTCATATGCTTTGTTCTCCCCTGAAAATCATTAATTTTGAGTCTTCATAACTCCCTTGAATTTTCTTGTTCTTGGATATGCAGGATCATTTTGTTGCAGATCAAATGATTACTAGACAGTGCTTTCAGGCTCTCTGGCTGCAGAATGTCTGTCTGGCTGCAGAATGTCTAGATGGCTGCAGAATGTCTGATTGATTGCAGAATGTACCTATAGAGAACTTTGAATATGGTTTGAAGCTGGAATGATGAAAGGTTGTATGAAATGAATAATGAAATATGGTAGGATGGAGTATGAATGAAATGAATAATGGAGTGGAATGGATCACAACTTATGAAATGGAGTGAAGTATGAGAAGTGGGCTACAATTCATGATATGTATTATTTAATTGCAGAAAAACATCAAACTTTAAAAATCTGGAATTGAAATGCGGTGGATGAAGTATGGAATGAAATGAATGAAATATGGAATGAAGTGAAGTATGAATGAATGAAGTGATATGGAGTATGAATGAATGAATGAAATGGAATATGAATGGATGAAATGAGATGGACCATAAGTGAAATGGATCTGCACTTATGATTTTGTAACATTTGCTTGTAGAAAAAAAACAAAATGGAAAAGTTAGAGTGTCAGAAAAATTCTAATTTTCACTCTATCTTTTCTGTATAAACATGCCAACCAGTGATTGGTTTTCATGTTTATACTTTTATTTATTTAATATTTTTTTTAATTTTTAATTTTATTATTATTATTATTTTTTCAATATATCTGACTTCAGAAAATTCAATTAAGTTGATGAAGAAGAAAGATTCTTCTTGATTAACTTCACATCACTGTTTTCCTGGAACTTATTGAAAAATTCTTCTCTTGAGAGTGGTTTGTGATACAGCTTCAATATATGACCATTCACAAGAAAAGTAACCTCTTCTTCATCTATTGTCCTGATTTTTATTGCTCCATTGTAAAAAATTCTCACAATTTCATATGGCCCAAGCCAATGTGTTTGAAATTTACCTTGAAAATCCTTGAACTTTGATTCAAACAAGAGAGCCCAGTCACCTTCTTTGAACTTCTTCTCCTTGATGTACTTGTCATGCCATCTAGTCCTTTGCTGTTGAAATATACTTGTTTTCTGGACTGCATCTTGTTTGATCTCATCCAATTCATTAATCTGCTCCAATCTGTGCTTTTGTGCCTCTGATAGATCAAGTCCTAGCTGAACTGCCATTTTGAAAGTTTGAATCTGGAACTCTATGGGAAGCACAACTTTCTTTCCATAAACAAGTTCATAAGGAGTATGGTCTGTTGTGCTTCTCCATGTAGCTCTATAGGCCCACAAGGCTTTAGGAAGCCTATCTACCTAATCTCTTCTATGTAAATGGACAGTCTTTGTTAGGATCCCTTCAATAACCTTATTAGTATATTCCACTTGACCATTTGCTTGTGGATGATAGGGAGTAGATTTTCTGTGTCTGATTTTGTACCTCTCCATCATTTTTTCCACTAGCCTTGATGTGAATTGAGCTCCTTGATCTGTAAAAATTTCCCTTGGGACACCAAAATGAGTAAAAATATCCTCAAAAAGAAAATTAACTATAGATGCTTCAGTAGCAAAAAGTAATGGCTTAGCCTCTACCCATTTGGTAACATAATCAGTGCAAACTAATATATATCTCTTTTGTCTTGATGGAGGAATAATAGGTCCTACAAAATCCAAAGCCCATTTTTCAAAAGGTTCAATATGTACCTGAGGTTGTAATGGCATCTCACCTAAAGGAGAAGGTTTCCCTACCCTTTGGCAACTGTCACACCTTTTGACATACCCTTTAATATCTTTAAACAAGGATGGCCAATAATATCCTAAATGAAGGATCTTATAGGCTGTCCTTTTATCAGCAAAGTGTCCACCACAAAGGTTCATCATGACATGCTTTGAGAATCTCAAGCATCTCATCTTCCCAAACACATCTCCTAATGATAAAATCTGGACCAGTCTTGTACAACTCATTAGCAACCCATGAATATTTTGCACTGTCATGAATGATTTTTCTTTTATCTCTTGCATTCATTATTGAAGGAAATTTTCCTGAAAATAAATAATTAGTAATGTCAGCAAACCAAGGAGTTTGGGTAGAAATTGCAAAAATATATTCATCAGGAAATTGATCTTCAACTGGAGTGTCATCTTTGATGTTTTGGAGTCTAGATAGGAAATCAGCTACTGTGTTTTGTTTTCCAGGCCTATCTAGATGGTAATGTTCAACTCTTGTAAAAGCAATAACCATCTTATGACTCTGCCATTAGTAATTGATTTGTTCATTAAGTATCTAATTGCAGAATGATCTGTGTGAACAAAAGTTTCATAGCCTGTTATATAGTGTCTGAATTTGTTTATGGCATGAACAACATCTAAAAACTCTTTTTCAGTTACAGTATAGTTTAACTTTGCAGGAGTCAAATTTTTACTGGTATAGTAGATGGCATAAGGAATCAGGTCCTTTTGTCCCAATACTTCTCCTAGAGCTATATCTAAGGCATCTGTTGAAATATGAAAATGTTACTTCCCATTAGGTCCCCTTAAAATAGGTGCTTCAAAAATTTTTGTTTTCAGGGTCTCAAAGGCTAACTGGCAATCAGAATTCCATTTGAATTCACAGTCTTTGGTAAGTAATTTGAAGAGTGGAGATGCTATCTTAGTGAAATTTTCTATAAATCTTCGATAATATCCTGTAAATCCAAGAAAACTCCTAACATCCTTTTGACAACTTGGAATAGATAAGTTAGAGATGACTTCAACTTTTGACTCATCAACTTTAATCCCATTCCCTGAAATGTGATGTCCTAAAACAATTCCTTCAGTAAACATCATAAAACACTTTTCATGACTAACTGAAATATTTGCTTCTTTACATCTCTTTAAAACTTTTTCCAAGTTTTCTAAGGCTTCTTCAAATGTGTTTCCATAAACTGTGAAATCATCCATATATACCTCTACACAATCATGTATTAGATCTGAAAAAATTCCTAATACTACCCTTTGAAATGTTGCAGGTGCATTGCATAATCCAAATGGCAAGACTCGGTAAGCATAGGTACCCCAAGGACAGGTAAATGTGGTTTTGTCTTGGTCCTCAAGTGCTACTTGAATTTTATTATAACCACTAAACCCATCTAGAAATGAAAAGTACTTTTTGCCAGCTAAGGTATCTAACACCTGATCTATGAAAGGTAGGGGAAAATGATCTTTAAGAGTAGCTTTGCTTAATTCTCGGTAGTCAATACATGCCCTCCATTTACCATTTTTCTTTGGCACAATTACCAAAGGAGAAACCCACTGACTATCTGAAATAGGTTAGATAAAGTTGACATTCAACAATTTCTGCAATTCTTCTTTAACAATCTCCCTAAAATTTGGATTCATCCGTCTTTGAGGTTGTCTGATTGGTTTAAAATTTTCCTCTATGTAGATGTGATGAGTGCAAGTCTTGGGGCTTATCCCTTTCATATCAGTGTACTCCCATGCATATGCATAAGAATGTCTCTGTAAGATCTTGACTAGCTCTTCTTGTTGAGATTTTTCTAGGTTCTTGTTTATGTTTAAAGTTTTTCCTAGAAATATCTCACTTGTAGAGCTGCCAAATTTATCCATAGAATGAAGAGACATCTGTCTTGATGATAAAAACTCAATGTTGGATTCTTCTTGAAGTATTTCATGTTTGCATTCCGAAGAGGATTCAAATTTTTCTAAAGTATTCAGAATTTGACTATCTTCACTAATTTCTGAAATTGTGAAGAGAGGTTGTAAGTCTTCTTCATCCTCTATCCATTGAGTATCATCTAAATCTGTAATTTTCCTTGTTGGAGGATACAAAGTGAATTTCTTAGTTGAACTACCATCAGAGATGTACATATCAGCGGATCTACAACTAATCAAAGCATCAGCTGTAGATAACCAAGGTCTCCCTAATATAATAGGATGTCCTAGATTATTCTTAGGAGTTAGAATCATAAAATCCACAAGGTACTCCCAAGAATCTAGGGACACTGGAATGTCTTCTATTACCCCATCAGGTTTGATCACAGATCTGTCTGCTAATTGTAATAATTTTGGTGTGAAGAGAAGATTAGGAAGTTTTATTTTATCCATGATTTTTCTACTCATGATATTGATTGCTGCTCCTAAATCAATGAGTGTGTTTTGGATCTCAATTCCATTGATGTGAATTTTAACAACTAGATTTCCTGGGTCTAGATACTTTGGAATAGCAATCTTACCCATCATGATATCTACTGTTTTTCCTGCCATTTGAATTTTCTTTGTCTCTCTTATTCTTTTTCTTGTTTTCTTCATACTCAACTCCTTTATTGTTTATGCTAAAATTGGAATTTCCTTGATGGCTTGTAATAATGGAATCTTAATGCAAACATTTCTCAGCTCATCTAGGAAATCATAATTAGGCACCATAATTTGTTTTTCTACACCTCTATCAATTTGTAATCTTTCTGGAAAGGGAGGTGTAGGAGTGGATGTTGATGGTTGCTCTAATACAGGAGTTGAAATTATTGGTTCTTTTTGTTTTGATTTTTCAATGTTTGGGTCCTGAAAAGATGTGTCTTCTTCAAGACTTTTATTTTCCCGTAGAGAGTCTTCCTCAGAGTTGTCTTGTTCTTGTATAATCATAGAAGGTTTCCTCTTTTCAAGCATTCTTCCAGACCTAAGTTGAACATCACTAAGGTCTAGAGGAGTAATTAAATAAGTTGGAAACTGTTGGCCTTCTATCATGTATGTATTCTGAGGATTTTTATTGTTGGGGTTTGGTATGGGCTGAGCAGGCAAATGATTTGATTTTTGAGGAAATGGTAATGGAAGTGGTTGATTTTGATGTTGTGGATTTTGAGGATTTTGTTGAAAATTTTGTTGAGGAGGAAAATGTGGATATGGTGGATAGGATGGTGGATACTGATAGTACTGAGAGTATCTTCCATAGGGATTTTGTGAATCTTGTGCCCAAGCTTGAGATTGATTTTGAAATTGGGGCTAAGGTTGCTGCCAAGAATTCCAATTTGGTCAGGGTTGATTATACATTTGATCATGAAATCCTTGTGTTTGAGGTCCTTGCCAAGGCCTTCTAGAGACAAAATTGAGAGATTCTGTGGGACTTGTAGGAGTATCTTCTTGAAATATAGCTTTAAGACCAGGAAGTGAAGGACAACTCTTAGTCTCATGTTTTTCTGAACAAATTACACAGGTCTCTACAACTTTTGCATCCAAAGGACATTCTCTCAAGGCATGCTTCTTTCTACATTTGGGACAAAAGATTGCTAAAGCATCAGATTCAGCTTTTTGCTTGTTTTGTAACTTAAGGTTTTCTATTTGTTCACTAAGACTCCCTAAGATTTCAGATTTGAAATCATCAAGCATATGTCCTATTTCTGCCCTACTTACTGTCCCAGAAGCAGACTTACTTGCCCTTGCAAGAGCAGGGTCTCTTGGGCCTTTTACAGTTTTGGATTTCCCTCTTGAAGGTTAATACATAACTCAGATATTTCAGGTAATATGAGCTGAGATATATCCCCTTTTCCCATCATGTTAAGGATATCCAACCATTCATCCCTAATTTTCTTCAACAAGAGAGCTTTCAAAGTGTCTTGATCTAAGTTCTCCATTTTTGCTCTTTTGATGTTGTAATGAATTCTCTCCAAAAAAGCTTCCAGGTTTTCATCTTCTTTTTGTAACATCTTAAACACTTCCTCCTTATGATTGATTGGCATACAATAATCCAAATACCTCTTTATAAATTCTTGTTTCATGTCTTCCCATGTCCTAATAGAACTGTTCATCAAACTCATAAACCACTTCAATGTTTCTCCTTTCAATGTTGAAGGAAATAGTTTAAGTTTTTGAGCATCTTGCAAGTAGTCATAAGTTCTACATAGGACTTCAAATTCAAATAGGAAGGTTTCAGGATCTTCAGTTTTAAGTCCATAGAAGTTTGGAAGGACAGAGGGTGAAATGTTTTTCATAGTTGTATTGGTTTCTGCATCTACTATAGGAAACCCAAAAGAGCTTTCCATTTCTCTTCTACCTCTTCCTCTACCTCCTTCACCTTCTGCACCTCTACCTCCTTCTACTCTACCTCTACCTCTACCCCCTCCAAATAATGTGTGTTCTCCATTAAAGACTCCTCCTCCCCCTTCTTCTGCCATAGTTGATTCTTCTGTGGAAGTGGAAAACTTTGTGTCTCTAACAGGGGTCCTTGAATCTTCTTCTAAGACAGGTTCAGTGGATGAAGTGGAAGGTCTTTCTAATGGAATATCTGATCTTAAGTTTTCTGGAAGTCTAGGATCAGTAAAGGATTGAATGTGGGTCTGAGTTGGAGGTGTGCTGGTTCTAGGTCTTGATGAAACAAGTGGTGTTCTAGGAATCAAACTTCTGCTTCTGCTTCTTATGAATCTACCCCTTGAGTCTCTCTCTCTACGGATATCATTTTTTTTGGGAGTTAAGAAACAAGGCTACCTAGTTAAACTTCCTCGACAATGGTGCAAAAATGTTTGTGCTCAACCTAGTGTTCCTAAATTGAGTTCATTAATTGTCAACCAGGGTTGGTAAACTACTGAAGTGTGGTGCACTATATGTGCCTAGGTATTTGTTTCTCACTACGTTGTGTTTAGTGTTTTATGATGTTTTTGGTTTTATGGTTTTATCTTGAAAAGGGAAAGAACTAAGTGCTGGTGAAAATAAGCTATTGGTTGTGTTAAAACATAACAAAGCCTAAACTATAAATGGAAAAAAACAAATGCAAAGCTTGATAATGACTTTATTGCAAGGGAATATATCACAACATGAACCTGAATTTATCCAATTCATTCATTAAAGATGTGTTGGAAGAGCTTGAGAAATGGACAAGTAAAGTGTAAATGAAGTTCTCCTAAATAAACAATCAAACAGTCAACTTACAATGTTACAACATCTCATCCATGGTTAAAGGTTTATTGGAACATATTTCGAAAAGAACATTTGTAGCATAATAATATTTCTACTCTAAAATAGCTTCTAATTCTGTTCTGCAACTCAATTTATCACCACTAGGCCTCACTCAAAAGTTATAGATTTCATTTTAAAATAGTCCTTGAGAAAAGGCTTATTTGTGAAATGGTAAAAAGGTTGCAAAATACTCCAGGCCTTAGACTAATACTAGCTTATGTCCAGATGATTATGTATTAATATGAGGTTGGAACAAAAGAAGTTTTTGTAAATAATGAAGACTGTGGTATCTAAATTTAACAACTAATACAATTTAAAATGCAATGGATAGCAACTAAACTAGGAATGTTAATATAGTAAGCTAAGACTAAACTAGAGTGTTACTAGTCTACTTGAAGTATAGTGAACAGTGTTAAAATAAAAAGCCATTATCAAACTTGAAATGAAATGACAGAGCTGAACTAAATGCATTCTACCTCCGGAGTGCTGTAACTAAATTAACATGCAACTAACCTAAGGAATTCTACAGCCCATCTCGTTCAATATGAATGATATTTTGGAAGAGTTTGTGAAAACAAGTATGGTTGTATTATTCAATGCAATTTAACATAAACATAAAACTGAAAGAAAATACAACTAGAATCTAAGACACCACAGTTGTTTCTTATTCGTTGTTAATGATGTTTTGGAAGAGTTTGTAAGAGTAAGACCGGCTGTGACACTTAGTGTAAATAAGAAACTAAAACCTACAATACCACAGCTATGCCTTATTCATCGTAATGATATTTTGGAAGAGTTTATAAGACTAAGTATAGCTTTAATGATTAATGAAACAAGTATGAAACATAAACTTCGGAAATCTACTTAAGCTAGAAATGAAAACGATACTAAAATACTTATCTAAACCGTATAAACAAGGCTGCTCAGGTAGCAGGGGCCCTCTACCACCAGAGTAGCATGAAATATACTTCAAGATTGATTCAACGCTTTCAAGGAAATGATGCTTCTTTTATTAAAGAGAAATTACTTCAAAACAGAGTGTTTTCGGACTTCTGAAATATAGCAATCAACCATAAAAATCTAACCTTGTCCCTCGGTTTCCCGAGCATATTTATAACAAAATTACATAATCGTATTTGAGATAACATAGGAATAATTTTCTTTCCTAATTAGAATCAAACTAGAACTCTGAAGGTGGTCTCGTAATATGATTAAGGACATCTGGATTGTCCTTATCCTGTTAGGAGTCTACCTCCTAATTTGAGTTCCCACGTGCATAACTGCCTACAGGATTCCGTTCAAACTTCGTGGAGAGAAAAAAATGATAAGGAGATGATGTGGAATATGACCATATGTTATTTTCTCTGAGATGACACCTGGAACCTGTGTAGACATGAAGTTGGTTGCAGAATTGGCAACTAGCTACAGAATGTCTGCATTCTGTAGCTAGATTTAGTTCTAAAAGTACTACAATGACAAAATCATAAAAACATAGCAAGTTAGTCATGATATTCATTCTCAAAGAAATTTTAAATAATTCTATTGATCATTTGAGCCTTAGATTAACAATGGAAAAAAGAAATGGAGTGGAATGTGGTGGAAGAAAGAACATTCTTGGAGCTCAACAATACCCTCCAAGGTCTGGAAAAGAAGAAGGGAAACCTCCTCTTCTGTCATTCCTCTTTTTTGTTTTTTATGTACATATCCTAGCTTCTAATGGAATTTTATCTTGGGCTGCACAGTTGTAAAGTTCCCTTCTCAAGAATATCAAAATTCTATTCCAGAGATTGACTGTAGGGGCATTTACTGGACATGTCACCTTTGAAAAAAGGATGAGATCTAGAGCCTACCTAGCCATATGCAGATTCTGTCTATATATCTTTAAATATTCCCCTTCATGGATTCAGCACTTTGGCTTGAAGCACAGGCTGAGCCAAATATCATGCTTTGCTACCACTGTAATATTCCTTTTTGAGGAATTTCTGCAATAGGGTCCTCAAGGACGCTGTATAAGAGAGGTAGTGTAAAAATAAGCTGAAAGGGGGCTTGGATCCCCTTTTTAACTCACTAAACACTTCTCTTCCAGAATATTATCCCAAAGAAATATCTATAGCTAGTTTATTCAGAACTCCCCAAACTAGATCCCTCAAAGAATTCTCAAAGAGAGAGCTTACAACAACACTTGAACACAATCATGAAAATATGCAAATCTATACACCGTAATAAATGGAATATAATACATCCATCATGTTTATTAATATATCAGCTACAATATATAGAAATATATTGAGGGACAAGCCACTCAAGCTATGAGAACCAATCTCCAATGATCAAGAAATGAAATACATGAGTTGCTGCAACTGCATAAAATGTCGGAGAGCAGTGAAAACACTATCTATACTATGGTAGCTTCTAAAATAGATAAATATACATGAAATATGGCTGAAATATATAAATAAATTCCCAAGAATAGAAGAATGGGCTCCAATACAAGATTTCTAGCTAGGATAGATTGCTAGAAATGCCAGAAAATGTACAATGTGAAAAATAACTTGTCACTGCAACTGAACCAAAATAAGAATGAGGCTAGGCAGATCTGAAATACTCATGCCCTCCTCCACTAATTTTCTCAAGCAAAGGGTTGATCCCTTTCACTCAAAAAAACTCCTCCTGCTAAGCACAAATGACTCTCCCAGCTACTGCCTCTGAAAATAACAAAATTTCTGCCCTTGACTGCGCTGTGAGAGATGGTGAGTGTTTGGCCTGATGCCAAAGATCTAGAAATAATCCCTGGAGTCCTTCTCATTGATCCTCCAATGAATAGTTGAGCCCTCCACTGGAAAACAAGCCAAGAATGACTCAATGAGTTCCTCTATTGCTGCACCCAGCAACACAACGTTAATCTGTTGCAGAAATAACGTTGTAGCTGTAGATATAAGCTTGGCCAAATGTTGGAATGAGGAAGTGAAGTCCAAACCATCTCCTTCCTTGAGGATGAGGTATGAATTCTCGACTGGGAACACCCTTGGGTGAAGAACACTACAACCCTGCTAAACAGCCTGGGGATGCAAGTCTTTGCAGACCCTCTCTAAATAATAAGCTAATGCATAATGAAAATGGGCTTCCATCTCCTTATTATAAATAAAATGAACTCATCTCACCATGGGTCCCAATCAAACTTGCTTCTAGCTCAAGCAAGTGGAGCCTCCACTAAAACTGTGTTGTCCAAGTAGGTTCTATGCATCTAGACAATTTTAGTTGACTTGGTCAAAATGACTAGATCAAGCATGATCCAATCATGTTCACACCATGTGGTGCTCAATCCAGCTGCTTTATTATTCCTCCTTTCACACAATGAGCTTTATTTCTTCATCAAAAGCGGTTAAGGTGTCTCCTTGCCCATTTTATTCAACAAAATAAAAATATGCTAACTATAATGTTCCTTTTAGCTTGAGGCTAAAAATTGGGAACATTATAGTCCTCCCCTCCCACATGTTGCTTTTCCTCAAGCCACTACATAGAGAGAAAAAAATTCCTCCCTGTTCTCTTGTGGCCTCCTCATCAACAATCTCCACCACTGCTCAAAATATCCTGCAACAAATCTTTCCTCCATTGCTTCCTCCCAAGTATGAAAATTGGAATGGTGCACATCATGAAAATATAGAAGGTGTAGGTGGAAACCTTATTGCTATGCTATGGCCTCCATAAGGTAGGATTGATGACATGCATGGGAAAAATTTATCCCCAATGATGATCCTCTCATCCATGCTATCATCCAAATAGAAATCTCAACTCTTGGTATATGCAATGTGTTGGGGCTGAATGGAGAGTTGGGCTTTTGATTCCCATGGTGTTTCTCTCTCCATTTGTGGTACACATGGGGCTTCCTTTTTCCTTGGGCTAAAATGGTATGGCCTCCAAGAATGGCCCAAGCTTCCCCATCAAGAAAATCAACCATGAAGTGGCCCCTCAAGTTCTCCAAGTGGTTTTTTCCACAAGAAGAGAAAAGTAGCAATGTGGCAATCATGATTTTCCCATGGTGTCTCGTGCAATATGGAGCATATACAATGGGGAGAATCATGCTCCCAATGGGCTGTCCCAAAATATACAACACTCTCACAATAGTGCTTCTTGTGAATGTATGAACATTAGCAATACAAGGAGGTAACATGCAATAGAAACAAGTTGTCACAAGACAACTAGAGAGTGGGTCACTGATCCATAAATGGGACCAACATAGTGCACCTATTTCCTGAATAAAAAATAAAAACAACAAATGATTTTCCAGCCACTTTTTTTCTGCCACAAGCATCTCATAAGATGGAAATATGAAAATACAAATTGGTGCCAATGGTGCACACCAAGAAATATGTGGCTTCCCCCACCAAACATCATAAAAATAGCCACTCCCATTGCTGCAATGGGCCACAAGTACGTCATAATAATGAGAATAAGAAGATGTAATCATCCTTAGCTCATCAAGCTGCTCATATAATGTAAATAAAGGTAAACCAAAATGAAAACATATACCTTCTTTACCATGTACTCCGGTCCTTGAGCTGAAATGGCAATTCTGAATGCTCTCCCTCACCTCTAATGAGTAGGGAAATGGTTGTTCCAACCTCTCCAAAATCATTCGGGCTATGAATCTATCCATATGCTGATATAGATCATACTGAATGCCCTGCCAAATGAACTCCTCTAGCAAAGAAAAATATGCATCCAAGTGCATAGCTAGAAAGTCCTCATGTGCTGCATGCAATAGTGTCTCCTTGAGACTAGAAGCTCTAGCCACGAGGATCCTGCCATAAAAATATATGAACATATCATCCTCCATGTATCTCTCATCTCCCTCTAGGTCATCAAGAATCATGCATGCACCAAAATCCTGGGAGTACTCTACCACAAGCTAAGACCTCCCATACGGATCAATCCTCCTCATAGACAGTGATGGAAATATGCAATGTGATGCTCCCCTCATGCTGTTGCCTACTACTTTGACATCCCCCATGCAAAATTCATCCTCAATAATGCTTCCATGCCCATCATGCAGCTGCTCATGCTCAAATAATAATGGTGATCCTAGGAAGTTGGCCTCCCATGAGAAGCTGTCATCCAACAGGAATCTCCCAAGCTGGGTCAAAGTAAGCATGAGTGGCCTCCATCCAATCCTATGTATGAAAGAGTCCTCCCTCAAAGGAATTATCCTCCTCCTCATCAAATATGTGGAGCAATCATCCTACATCATGAAGATGAAATCCTCCATCCCTGCAGCAAACTCTGTCAGCGCAGTATAACTGATGAGAGTGGGTGATGCTGAAAATTAGAGAGTGTATCTCTCCTCCTTGATTCTATCCCAAAATCTCTGTGTTGTGATGGATTCCTCCAAAGTATTCACCTCTCCAAAATCCAAGAGTGGTGAACCAAATTACAAGATGCCTGTCATCAACTCTAAATCAGGTGGCCTCCTAGGTGGAATGCCTCCATAAAATGAGACATCAAGCTCATAAGTGGATTGTATGTATAAGAGGACAGATTTTTTCCTCTCTCCACTGCACTGTACAATATCCTTCTCTTATGAAAAGACTCTCCAGAATAGATAAGGGTGTATCAACCCTTGATTCTAATCCTTCTTTTCCTCGTCCATCTCACAATCCCCAATAGCTGCTACATATGACTCTGGAATTGTGCTATGGTTCCCACATGTTAAAATAATTGGAACTCCTTGGAAAGGTACAAGGGCTCCTTTATTAGAAGCAATGGCTCCCATTTCACCTCCATGTGGTGATGGATCTTCCTCCAATGATACAACACTATGGGTTCTTCTATGCACATTCTCTTCAACAATAAATGAAAATACCTCATCATCTAGGAGGGACCCTAGATCTTGGTCATCTCTTGAAGGAAGTACCTCCATGTCTTCACAAATGGAAGAGGGCCCTTCACACAATAGGGATCTTGCCTTTAGCAAGTCATCATACACATTTTCATCCCTTTCATAAATATGGAATGGAGTTTGTTTCATGGTTCCCTCCCATGGATGCAAAGTGTTTGATGTTTTGTTACAAAGAGATTCACAGTGATTTTCATAAAATTCTCTCACCAACCCTTTAGTGAATCCATCATGTGATTCTACATTTTCATGATAGCATGAAATATAATTTTCAAACCATAAACCATGAGCCATACCTTTGAGTTGCATTGCTACTCCTCCAATGGCCTCATCTCCTTTCTCCATCCTTCTGGTAGTGCAAGTGGGCAATGAACTACGCTGTGGATTTGCATGTGTAGCTGAATGCTCAAACCCAACATGGTCACAACTAGGGCTTGCTTCATCCAAAAACCCTCTCATAAAATCTCTCCTTTCTTAACCCAATTTTAGTTTCCTGTCAGATACGACAATGGCACGGAATTGCTGACTTCATTAAAAAAATCTACGTCTACATACATATCCGATCACATTCATGAATGGAGAAGTAGGAGGCGTTTAGTGAAGGTCTTTATTCCGGATAAAATTTTGGCTGAATGGTTTATTAAATCATTATTTCCTTAAAATTACTGAAGATGTGGCCAAAGGAGTCGTTGTTACAGAAGAGAAAGTCATTGCTCAGGCTCAGTACCTTGACCTTGTATATACACAGTTAGGTACTATATATGATAAAATCCCTGATTTACCAAGACATGGTCAATTAACTACAACTCCTTCCGGATATAATGCTGCTAATGGTATAATTGGTTCTGTTAGCACAGTAAAATTAATAAGAAATCTTTCAAAATGACTTCTCCTATTATCACTTTACCCGATTCACCAAAATGAGATTCTTCCGTTGAAACTTCCACCAATATTCATGTTGTAGAATCATCTACAACCAAACCTAAAACTAGTGGTAAGAAGAAAGGTAAGAATAAAAAGATAAAAACGATAAAACTAAACCAACTGATGAAAAATGAAAACCTCTTTAGCCTTGTCTGATCTGGGATAAGGATCATTTTACAAAAGAGTGTCCACGTCGAGCCGATGTATCGAAATTCGTCAAGGGTTCACCCATTCCTGCTGTCTTGAAGGATCCCTTTCCTGCACAAGGTATTAATATGATTAGATCTTCCTCAAATACGCTAGAGGATATTTTCATGGTTGCGACGTGATCGCAAGATTACGGTAGAAAAAATCCTGGTAAAGAAGCAGAAACTTCTAATTCAGCATCAACTACATCTCCCTCAGTTTATGATATGCTATAGATTGAGAAAAAAAATCTTGACTTAGTAATCAAACTGCCTGCTAAAGGTTTACTTCATAAATCAACTTTCAATCCACATGCGAGAGCTGCTAAGAATTACAATATTGTTGAAGACTTGGCAATTTCCCCTTTAGCAATGTTGGCTTTGGAAGTGCGGAAATCATGCCCAACCTAAAGAAAATTACTATTGTCAGCCTTAAGAGTCGTAGACCTCCAGGATTCGAACCTCATGATCTTCTATTTAGAGAATTTTACACCCTTCCTACCCCATCAAATGGCTTTTCAAATTCCGGCAATAGTAAAAAACAAACGTATCTTTCGTATTGTTGTTGATGAAGGGGATTCTACGTGTATTATGTCGCTAAAATGTTGGAAATCACTTGGTTCTCCAACAACTAACCAATCGCTGACTATCCTCAAAGCTTTTGATGGAAGAGGTTTTCAGCCGCATGTTATTTTACAGGATCTACCAATAGAGGTCGAAGGAAAAACCGTTAATCTAGATGTAGAAGCCGTTGATTCCCCTCTGGATTACAACCTTCTTCCGGGTCGCAGTTGGTCTTACGCCATGATTGTTGTTGTATCATCAATCTTTCGTCTCATCACGTTTCCTCATAAAGGAAAGATCATTAAAATAGATCAACTTTAATATTATTCATCTGACCCAACCTCTACTAGTAGCATCCAGCATATCGGAAAATCAACTATCCCTTATAAGGATGTTGGGGTAGGGTTAGTTAAAGATTCTGCTTTATTGGGAAATTTTTCTCTGCCTGCTCCCAACGTAGGGCCTCCAATTACTAATATAAATATGATTACATCAAGTACTATTTCATTTTATGATCCTTGCATAGTACCTTCATAATCAGAACTGGGTTCTTTCCATGGCGCGATGCCTTTGAGTCCTTTTCAGTTAACATATCAGGTAGTATAGTCATTTTCTGATACTCCTTCAACTGAATCTGATCCAGTGAATGTGATCAATGAGGAGTCACTTTCAATATCGAGCTCAGCTTCGACATCAATTTCGGATCTTGATCAACAAGTATTCAATACTGATGAACATATTCGTGAATTCTTGTCTATCGATGAATTACCATGGGAAGATCTACATCACATGTCTTCATTTTTATCTGATCTCGATCACTTTGAGAATAAATTTTCCTCCATTTTTACTATTGATTACGTCAAATAACCTTAGAATCCTCTCTCATCTTATTGTTCTGAATTGAATTTAGAAAAAAATTCTACAACAGTTCCCATTGACATTTAAGTAAAACCCGAAATTGTTGAAAACATTCATATAGGTGCTTCTTGTACGCCTGATGAAATCCAAGAATATAAAGCCCTATTTCAGGAATTCTGTGAAATTTTCACCTGGTCATATGAAGAAATGCCAGGAATCGATCTGTCGATTTTTTTTCATGAAATTAAGATATACTTGAATGCTAAACCCGTCAGACAAAGATTATGTCAGATACATCCAAGAAAAGCTGCCGCTATTAAAGCAGAAGTTGAAAAATTACTTCGTGCAGGTTTTGTTTATCCAATTCCGTTATCGGATTGGGTATCTAATATTGTTCCTGTCAATAAAAAACAAGGAACCATACGATGTATCGATTATAGGGATATAAACCAAGCTTGTCCAAAAGACAATTATCCAACCCCTTATATCAACCAAATTATTGACGATTGTGCTGGAAGTGAAATGTTTTCGTTCATGGATGGATTTTCCGGCTACAATCAAATCAACATACTCCCTGCAGATCAACCTAAAACAACTTTCATTTGTCCATGGGGGACTTTTTCTTATCACAAATTAGCTTTTGGACTTAAGAATGTTGGCACCACTTTTCAGAGGGCAATGTCTTACGCATTTCATGACATTAAACACATTGTGCAACCCTATCTCGATGATTTTCCTGCTCATTCCTTACATAGAGAAGATCATCTCACTCATTTACGAGCCATTTTTATACGATGTAGGCATTATAAGATTCAAATCTAGACGATTGTTGGGATTTATTATCTCAAAGGCAGGCATTCATGTCGATCCATCGAAGGTTGAGGCTATCATCAATTTACCTCCTCCTTCTACTCTTCACCAACTCCAAAGTTTGCAAGGGAAAGAAATTTTTTTACATTGATTCATTCCTAACTACGCTGTGTTAATGAAAGGTTTCACCAGGTTGTTGAAATAGAATATTCCTTTCTTTTGGGATCAGATCGCTGATCGATCTTTTGATGCTCTTAAAAATGCGTTGACCCATGCACCGTTATTGCATCCTCCCAATTACAACCAAGATTACTTTTTGTACCTCGCCGCTTCCGATTCCACGATAGGAATGGTTTTAGTTCAGGAAGATGAATTCAATGGTGAACATGTGATTTACTATCTTAGTTGCAATTTGCATCCGACTGAAATCAAATATTCACATGTGGAAAAATTGACCTTGGCAGCCGTTCAAGATGTTGAGCATTCTCGTCATTACATACTTTTACGCAAAACAACAGTGATTTCTGATTGTAACCCTGTGATGTATATTTTGACCAAACAATTGCTAGGGTGAAAATACTCCAAATGGATTGTTATCCTACATGAGTTTGACTTGGAATTTGAAAAATCCAAATCAAATAAATCATTGATATTTGCTGAACTTATGTGTGATTTCCCACGTACTGATACAGAAACTATGGCGGAACAACTGATCGTGGACGAATCCTTGTTTCTTATTAGTACCATTGATCCTTGGTATGGAGATATCATCGTTTATCTTTAGACACAATATTTTTGGCCCGAAATTTCACAGTCACAATGACATAAAATCCATTTCCAGTCTCAACAATATCATATTGTTGGCGACACACTATACTGTCCTGGTGCAGACTCTATTTTTCGACGTTGTATCACCCATGAAGAATCTGATAAGGTTTTAAATCAATGTCACTTTGGATCATGTGGAGGTCATATGTCTGGGTATGCCACAACCCAAAATATATTGCGCACTGGTTATTTTTGTCCATCCTTATTCAAAGATTGTATTTATGCAGTCCGAAAATGCCATAATTGTCAAATTTTCGATCGAAATACGATAGCAAAACCCGCTCCTCTTCACCCTATAATTTTTGTCGGTCCTTTTGCAAAATGGGGCATTGAATTCATTACATGTAACCCTCACTCGGCCGGGGGGCATGGGTATATTATTCTCGCAGTAGATTATTTTACCAAATGGACCGAGGCGATGCCTACATTTGCAGCAGATGGAAAAATTGCAGCTACTTTCGTGTTCAATCATGTGATTGTCGTTTCAGTGTACCCCAAGCGATAACTACTGACCATGGGAGTCATTTTAGAAACATCATGATGACCGAGCTAACTGACCAACTTGGACTGCGCCATGGCAGTTCCACACCATATTATCCGCAAGATAATGGTCTGGTTGAAGCGATTAATAAATTTTTAGTCACCATGATTAAATGACTCATCATAATTTATAAATCGAATTGGCATATCATGCTTTTTTCAGCACTTTGGGCATATCGGGCCTCAACAAAAATATCAACAGTATTTACCCCTTTTCAATTGGTTTACGGTTTAGAAGTGATATTATCGATTGAATGCGAGATACCATCACTCAAACTAGCCATAGAATTACTACCAGCTACCTCTGAGGAGGAAAAACGCTTTTTGTACTTAGCTCAATTAGATGAGAATCGGCGCACCGCTGCATTAGCTACTGAGACTCATGCGAAACGAATGAAAGCTCAGTATGATAGAAGTGTTACACCTCATATTTTTTCAAAAGGAGACCTAGTTTTTCCATATGATCAAGCTAATGATAAGAGGCTGGGAAATTCGAACCCATGTGGCATGGTCCTTATATTGTCAAGCGACAGCTTGCAAAAGGGGCCTATGAATTGATTGATTTTGATGGGGTTTATTTAGGCAAACCCAGAAATGGGCTTTATCTAAAGAAATATTACGCTTGATTTTTGTGTGAAGGTCTTTCCTGTATATCAGTTAGTTTTTAACTAGGGTGTTGTAGATTAGAAATGTGTGCTTAGCTTAAGTGTGGTTTTACTACTATTCCTGCTTATCTGGATTACTCTTGATATTGCAGATGTCGACGTCTTTTCAAACATACGTTGGTCTTGTTGATGGTGCTTGTCATAGTACACGGAACATTTCTTTCGCATCCTGGGTTATTTATTCACCCACTGATGAGTTAGTATCTATGCATGGGGTAAGCCTTGGTCAAACGATGGACAATATTGTAAAATATAGCGCAGTTATTGAGTTATTTTCTAAATCCATTTCATTTGGAATTTGGATTTTGATTGTTAGGTTAGATTTTGAGCGCGTTGTATTACAATTAAATCAAGTATATGCAATTAGAAACCCAGTGTTGTTAAGATTATTTTTGAAATTTCGTCTCTTGGAATGAGAATTGGATTATATTGAGTATCAACACATTCCAAGAAATTTAAGCACATTAACAGATGCAATAGATTCTAGTGTTATAAACAGACATTTGCGATAATGAAAGCAGTAAATAAAAATAACATTCGATAACATTTTGGACAGTAACTAGAAATAGTATTATATCATAGCATAGAGTAGTGTTTCAAAAAATAGTACATCGTCCTCGATCATAGGTTCAAAATGCCTTATGATCAGGAAAAAAGTGATACAAAAAATGATACGACTATATACAGTCAATTATCCACTATCTATGGTAATGATCATGATAATATACTACAACCTGTGCCACCCTGCTCAGGAATCTCCTGAACGGTCCAGGAACCCCAATGACATATCTCTGCAAGCGAAGTGGAATGTCGTCTATGGTAGTCTCTGGGATGTCCATAGTTAGTCGCTCCAGATGGTGTTCGAAATCAGTAAGGATCTCTGTTTTCTGATCCTGTGGTGGTGGTGGTGTTGCATCTGTATCCCTTTGCCTCCTCTCGAAGGAGCGAAGAGTGACTGATCGACATGGACCCACAACTGCATTTGAAATTTTTGTTATTAGTTTTGGACGATTTAAAAACAAAGTAAAAATTAGAAATTAGAGCATGTCAAAAATATCTTTTACCTGACTCATCCCACTGAGCTCTCAGAGGCAATGAAATATCATGATCACCACGGTAATCTATCCCGACATAAGGAAAATCGTCTATCACAAAGACTTGGTGCTCTAACCAACAGAAGTAGGCCAGGGGAAATCGAACAGCCTCGCCACCTTCACTGTGACGAGCCATAAAAGCAACCCATCGAACCATCTGAGGCTCTTGGACTCTACCATGATCAACTGCAATGTGTTGTGGGGCTAGTAGAGGAATCCTCTCTAGAGAAAAATTAACCACGATCGATCCATATCTAAAGTTATTCAACTTCCCATTCTTTCCTCTAGTTAGTTGGCCTTTGATATTAGCCAACACTGCCTCGCACCAATTGAATATGGTGCCTCCAAAACAGTCCACTGGAATCCACATTTGAGATCCAGTAGCAAAATGCAAAGCTGCACTTCCACATAACTTGGTCATGGTAAATGCAACTACTTTCAACTCAGGACAAATGATGGTTTTGATATCAACCCATTTGTCTTTAGGATTGGCCTCATCATTTTATAAATCTAGTTGCAGGCTAGCGACAGACTGGCCACCTGACCTAGCCCCAAATAGAGAAAGTTGTTCATCTCTTTTAGACAAACTAGTCAAAAAGTATATGTCCTCCAGCTCGATTTCGAGTCGGTTTCCACCAATCAAAAAACACTGGTCCTGTACATCCCACTTGTTTACCAACCAACTGAGAAGGTCTACTTGGTCTCTCATGCCACTGATAGCCTAGAATTTTAATAATCTGCATGTTCTCAAAAATTGTAATGTAGGTGGATGAATCATTGCAGCTTCATCCACCTCCTCGTGTTCACGTTCCTGCCAGATAAGCATTGTAAATATCTTACAATGAACAAAATGAAAGATTAAAATTATTTTAAAAAGAAAATTTTGGGTAAATTAGAGAGAAAATGTGTTTTTAAATTCTTCATGGTGCCCCCGAAATTTTTGTTCAGAAACAGTGTGTAGCTCCGCACCGGCTATGTACTAAAAGTGTGGGACCATGACATTTTTCTTTGTAAGAAAATTTCGGGGTCTATAGGTACCGTGTGTCTTACCTGCAGACCCCTCAGAGCAGAATTTTGAACCTATTTCTTCCCCAAAAATGAATTTTAAACCCTAAATTAAGGAAATGAATCGATGAAAAGCAAGGAAAAGAGGATGTGGATTACTTAGAGTAGACGGTTTTCAATTTGAACAGTCGGTTTATCCAGAATATTCTCTGGAGCGTTTTTTGCTAAAAGCTCTCAAATTTTCACTCTGAACTCAAATGGTAAAAATGAATTTGGAAAACTCCTTTTTTTAAGTTTTTTCGAATAAATGAAATTTAAATTTGTTTATTTTTCACTTTAAAAAGATGGTTTTTCAAAATATTTTTACTATTAAAAGAAGGTACGTTTAATTTTTTTAGTTTTTGTGCAAAATATCGGATTTTTCGGGTGAAATGGTCATTTTTGACGAAGAGTATAATTTTATCACTTTTTCAGGCTCTTTAAAATTTATGAAAAAGTGAAACCATGGAGTCCTCTTTTTAGCCCTTTTCAAACTCTCTAAACATGAAAAGATTGCCAAGTACTTGACTATTCAAACTCGTTAAAGGAAATGAACAGTCATCCCTTCAGTATAAGTTTACCCCTTTTACAGACTGAAATGGACTATTTACGAAAAAGGTATATGTTGACTAATCATGGTCAATAGAGTTCTCTCCCACATTATTTTATCCTTTTTTTGGCTTGAGAGACTAAAATTACTAAAAAGAACACCCATGGAGTTTTCTTAAGTTTTTTCTTCTGACTCCCTAAAAATGAAAAACACCGAGTTTCTCCTATACTGGACTTGTTAAAATTTAACAGTAAAGGATCTTTCGATTACAAATAGGAACAGACCACTCCTTATTAGGGTTCAATTTTAAAACTAAGTTGGACTCATTCGAAGAATGACCTTATAAAAAACCAAATTTTATCCTCCTCAAGCTTGTCAAAAATAAAGAGGTACTTGCCAGAAATGGTGGGGGAAAAAGAGAGAAATTAAATTCATTTGTTACACTTTGATTTAAAAAGAAGTATACCACTCTTGAACATGACACTTTTTATCACACTTCTACCTGGGTTGGGAAAATCCTTTTCCTATCAGTTAATCAAACCATAGTTAAGGTCTTCAACTGGTTTCTAGGTATTAGCTTAGGGAAATTGTTACCAAACCATCTGCAGTTTCATTATGTGTTCAAGAGGATAGTCAAACAAACCAATCATTTGAAAACATTTTTCTCCAATCGCGTTGACCATCCCTGAGTCATTCCCTGCAAAAAAAAAAAAAAAAAAAATTCAAAACTTGATCTATGGTTTCGTGTTGTGAGCTTGCTTACAACGGATCACTTTCTATTGGCGATAGCTCATCATCTAGGAATTTGATCTAGAATCCGTCAGTATCTTGGAATTTGCATGCCTTAATGGTAGTTTTCTCGCCTTCGACGAAAGATTGCATCATTGACCTTCGATCGAACGATTCTGTGAAATGTTCGACTTCAGATCACTTATTCACATTTCATGGATTGTACTGAGTACTTTGAGAGCCATTGTCATTATTGGCGGTTTCTCTCACACTTATTAATAGTTCACATCATTGACTGGTATTCAAGTGGGTTCTACCATGTTCAACTTCAACGCATTTAATCGCATGGATAGAATTGTACTAGTTTGGGAAGCAGAAATCAAGACCCTGGATCTAGTTTCCACCATTGAGGATGTGAGGAGCTTTTATTATTCATTATGCAGTAGACTGTTCATTACAGATGGCTGCGTCCATGCTGTGTATACAATATTGATGTAATATTAAAATAATTTCTATATCATAACAAGTTTAGTTAGTTTTTGATCTGAGTATGGGAATGCCTACCTCAGTGATGATATATATATATATGTGTGTGTGTGTGTGTTTTTCATTGAATTTTTTTATAGGATTCTGACTTGGGTGTCCATAGGCTAATCCTTAAAATGATAAAGCACATCACTCTTCGAATGCTCTCAGACTTCACACTTTAGGGGGAAATTTGTTACACTGAAATTTGTCACCATGAATTTTTAGTGTCTATATGGGTTCATCATTACTCATATATTACTCCTTTAGAAGTCTACAACATCAAAGTTCCTAAAATCAAGCCTTGAAATTGAGAGAAAAGCTCATGAAAGTCTTAAAAATACTTGTACCGCACTTTCTCTTAACATTGCCTGCGGTGCCGTACCTATTTGTTCTAAAGCATGCGGAGCTAAACACATTTTTTCTTCATTAAAGGTGTGGAACCCTGTAAAAGGTAAAATAAAGGCAGAAATTAACATTTAGAAGCCCAACAGTCAAATCTGGAAGCTTCTAGAAGCAATTATCCGGTTGAAGGTTCGCTCCTATCATGTATGTTCATTCCTCCATTATGGGAGCCTACCCCTTGGTTTATGGAGCTCAATCCCTTCAAAAGAGTATTTTTCCCCTCTTATGTGGAGCTGCAACCTCTTCTCTTTTCTCAATAAATTGAGGCCATAGTTCAGCCTCAAGGGGAGTTAGACTTCGAGAATTCTTGAGGAGAAATGCTGTAGAAACTTAGACTCTCTTAACTGATAACTATGTGAGAATGTTTACACACCCATGTGCATTTTATTTGAGAGAGTGCAAAGCTTGTGAGAGTAAAGGAAACGCCTGTTCTGGACCCTAGGAAGGCTTGTACGACATCAAGGTGAACACAATATTTGAAGATGACTCTTTCAAGCAACTAGAAAGAAGATCATTACGAATAGCGCTAGACTATAGGTAGGTCTTCAAAACCTCTGTTGTAGCTAATTCTGAATCGAACATTATCTAGAGAAAATAGCTTTTTTTTGTTTGTTTGTTGCTAGCTGTCCGTAGGACACTTGGGAGGTCTGTCTTGTCAGCAAGAACGACTTATCCGTCCAACAAGGTATTTTCATTTCTTCCCATGCTAGTATTACTGTCAAGATTTTCATCATTTTTATCTTCTTCCAAGTCTCCTACACAGTCATCTTCCATACTTACATTATCATCATCTTCATTGTCAATTTATGTGTTGTCATGATTATAGGTGTCCTCATCATGGTTTGATGCATTTTCATCTTCATGACTGTCCTTCTCTTCATTATTTGACCCACTGTGTTCACTTTCAAGCTCTGCCTTTGTATCACTACTTGCATTTGTACCTCCTTTACTATTTTAATGTGCCTTACTGTCATGTATACTGTATTATTCTTCTAAACCTGCCTTTGTCTCTTAGCTGCTATCTCCATCTTTGTCACTTTCCATTTTATCACTGTCATTAGGCTCATTGTTTTCTCTTTCATCTTGACTGTTTTGTTCCTCAAAATCTTCCTTTTTTTCTTGGCTGTCATCTATTTCTTCATCTTTACCTAGGTCACTGCCTTGGCCTTCTTTGTATTTTTTACTGCTTTCAACTACCTCTGCATCATCATAATCACTTTTTTCATGACTGCCATGTTCATCTTGGTCACTGTTTTCTTCCTCTCTGTCATCACTATCTACTTCATGGCTGTTACTTTCAAAACATTATAGTCGAAAATGTCCCAAGAATGCAGTACAGGCTAGTTGGACACTTTTTGGACAAGGGTCAGGCAGCTCCTGAACTTGCAGGAGCGTAGAAGCTCACCTCTGCATGAAGTGTTGGTATCCTAGGGAAGTTCTGCACGAAGGTGGGTCTCCTAGGCAAAGCCTGCAGGATGGTGGGTCTCCTGGGAAAAGCCTTCATGATGGTGGGTCTCCTGGGCAAAGTCTACACGATGGTGGGTCTCTTGGGCAGAGCTTGCATGATGGTGGGTCTCCTTTTCACGCGGGTGATGGGTGCCTCAGGGAAGATAGCAGGTGTTTCGGGAAATATCACCCTAGAGGTTCGTGGGGTTACAACCTCCACAGAGCAGGGGCATGCTACTTAAGAAGGACTCACACAACCATGCATGTTCATAAAAACTAAATAGAGTGTATCGAGGAAGTTACCTGTAGGTCCTACGGTTGAAGAAGATCCCGCAGGGTTCAAACCCCCAGCAACCGTCCTTCCTTCTTAACCTGAAAGACAAGAAGAAACAAGCACGAAGAACTAGTTGTACAGCATATATCTACTCTAAATGTTAGTGAAATTCATATAAAACATCAGATAAATCATAATGAATGCTTAAATAACAATTTTCTCATATATGTAAGCAGACACTAACACGTATATTTCAGGAACAGCATGATACTTCTGTATTATAAATAGCATGTACAAAAGTAACGAGTGGAGAGATCACCTGAATCCTTCCACGATCTTCGAGCAGACTGTCGTCCAGATCCGTCTCGCCCTTGCCTCGCTAAGACTCCTTCCAAACTGGTGCATACGAGATGACATATAGGGAGATGAACATTTCAAGGAAACAAGGGTTTCTTGTAATGAACTGGGAAAGTGCAGGAGGCACGGGGAATCAGACTTGGATAGGGAATACTAACAGAGTATAATATAAATAATTCTCTCTCCCTTAGGCCATACACATGAGGGGTTTTTATACTCCCTCCAAGTAGTTTCAACAGTTGGAAACAGTTGGCCACGTGCTGGGGTGGTTGAACTACCTGAGTAACCATCAACCCAGCCCGAAAATAGGGAATTTTTATATATTTTTTCATAATTTTAATGGCATACGCGGAAAATTGTAGCTGGACTCGCGTATACACGTGGAAAAGTACGGGCATAGTCACGTATGGGGATTTTTACACTGTTTTTAAGTGAATTTGTCCAAGTCTGTAGGAATGGGTGCCCAAAACCATCAAAGCAATCATGAATCATATGAAGGTGAGAAATGATGTTATAACAGATGCCCCCTAATATATGAGGTCAGAAGGGGTACATGATGGCCGAAATGTATTATGCACATAGAAATAACTTCGCAAGGACAAGAGAGGACTTCACCAGATTTCAGCCTGCCAAAAACCAATGAAAGAAAACAGAGAGTCAACTCATGCTGAGGCAGGCATACCCATGCTCAATCAAAAATACATCATATAGAAAGTAGTGAATAGATCCAACCTGTATACAAGTATAGTTGAACTAAAAGTACACAATGAATCATCTGAGCATGGCCCGGAAGTGTAAGTCTGAATCAATGTCCAAGTATCACATATAGAAAGTTGATCAAAGATGGTGCAACTGGATGTCTGATCATATAAGTAACTGAATCTCCAAGTACCGAATCATAAGAGGTGGAACAAACGGTACAATCACGCAACTCGGGAGCCAACATATAGGATGCTGATGTACTGAACTGCAACATATAAGGGTGGACGGCATCACTGGCAGAAACTGAATGGACTGTCAACAGTGAACTAAAAAATGATGATGCAACCCGAGGTCTTCACCGATCACAACGGCACAATTCTACACAATGGGAATAAATGAGTTGAAGTCGACCATGTGAGAAATCGTTGGATTACCGGTCAATGATGTATACCGTTAACCAACGCGAGACAACCCACCAATAATGAAAATGAGTGTCAAGGTGCCCCAGTACAATCTAACAAGTGCGAATGAATGAGTTGAAGTCGAACACTTGAAAGAATCTACCAATCGGGAGGCAATGATGAATCCCCACTGTCGATAGCGAAGAGTCTGCCACTGATGACTGCAAACCCTAAGGTACTGACAAAAAGACTCTAGATCTTATTCCCAGAGTAATGAGTCAGAGTCGATGGTAAAAGATCTGCTGGAAGGAAGGCATTAAGGCATCCCACATCAGTCCAGCGCGAGTGTAACCCGCAGGCCAAGATTTGGAAGGAATCGGACGAAGTAGAGTGATGGAACCAAAACCGAAGTACGTTTCCGACATGCACAATATGAAGCTAGCGCACGGAAGAAACCCTCTGAACCAACCAATAATGAAAGCTGACACAGAGGTGAGAAATCCACCGATAGGGTCAAATGGAAATCAAGGTACTGCACGAATCCCAAGTGTGATAATGTGTGCTGACGTCGAACACAGGGGAAACCACTCAGTCAAAGACCCATGATGATGATCAAATGCTAAGCACAAGGTCACCTATCAATGATGGAAATAGGCCTAGGGTGCAGCTCTAGGTTTTCTCTTAGAGCAATGTGTCGTAGTCGATAAGAGACAAACCCGCCGGCAAGAAGTCAATGGGGACCTTCTCAAACCAGCACGAGCAGAATACCAAAACATCTGATGTGATAGAACATGATACTGAAAAGGCCGGGAAGGCCGACTGAATAATGAGTCAAGAGACACCGCAGAATGGCCGACTCAGGTTAAACTTCCCTTGAACAAAAGCATGACTCGTGATGACCATGGCAGTAAAAAGTGACACTGTATAAGTCTGTTATGCAGGAGGCAGAACAAACTCTCCATATGATTGGAAGAGATAACCAACCGGGGGAGAACTGACAAGTGGAACATGGTAAAGGCTGAACCTAGGTCAAAACTAAAACCGTCCCAAATGAAGGAAATATATATAAGTAAATGTGCTTTGTTCAAGGGTGACAAACTGACTCTGTACTGCCATCAAAACAACGAAGATACATCCCGTTCCCGCTTTTTTTGTTATATTTGATTTTTTTGTCTTTTTCATATAATAAGCCTGAAAAAGAATAAAATAATGCTATGGTACAATGGATAGAACGAGTATCAAGAAATAGATGCACTAGTTCCTGGGATTGGAACGATCCTATGCTCAATGCAAGGTGGCGAAAACTGGTAAGCGATACTCAGAGGAATGTTCCATCCATGGGTAAAAGGGTGTCAAGTCGCGATAGCTAAGTGCATGCAATGGTTAACTTGTACAGAGAGTCAAGGTCAAAAGTTGGCTTAAACATCGAGTCCAAATGAAGCCGGCTAAAGGCCAGGATAAACAAGTAGCCAATATGCAATGCAGTAATACAACTTAACGACACCAAGGAGCCTCTAGGGTAAAAGCCAGAAAAAATGATAGTGATGAAGAAGAAGAATGAAGCTTCAACACATAAGACATGGCGGGACTAAAGAGGACTCCCGAGCCTACATAAAATGCAGCATGGGCAACAAGTGATAGCGAGGAACTAACTAGGAAGCCCATGTAAAGGAAGGCTCTACCATCAAGTCATGATTAAATAATCGGTGAGTGAAATGGGTGTAATACTCATGACCTGATGGGATCGAACCTAAGGCAAGTGATCAGTATGGAGGCTAGTATGCAAGATGCAACGGAGAGTGATTTCCCTAACCTATATGCCAGTAAAGATCATATACCTGCCGTGACGAGTCGGAAATCATGGATCAAAAACCGGAAAAATTCTCAAAATCGTCAAAATGTACCTGAAAACATACCAAACTGGGCACTTCCAAGCATTCGAGTTATGTAGCTTAAGATAGATCAAAAAAATTAGCATAATGAATTTTTGCGAAAATTTTCAACTTTTTAGCCATAAATAGACAAATTACCTCATATTTGGTTCATTATTGCATTGCTGATTTGGAAAAAAGTGCTCTGGAGCAAAAAAAATCTTTCGTCAAATCAGGAACAACCGACCGTCGAATCGCGCCGAAATTTTAGGTAGGCTCCTAAATCATCCTTGCAAATCATTTTTTCCGTTTGGAAATTAAAATTAAGTGAATTTTAGCTTTAAAACCCTTGCTAAAAAATGCGGACTTGCGCATACGCGGGTTCATTACAGGAAACTCGCGTATACACGCGACTGTCCAAAGAACAAGTCGCGTATGCGCAGGTCCGAAACTTAAAAAGCGTGGCTAATGCATGATTTTATGAAATTTGACAGGATGACAATCTCATGGAGAGAACGTGAGCATAGCGCAATTGACCAAGAGGTCATGCAAGATCGAGCAACGCAAAATATCCTTCGGAATTGCGGATTGTTCAAATTCTTTAAAATGCCAAATATGAAAAGCAATCCTCGGTTGCTAGAAATGCTCGTCAATTACTGGGAACCAGACCAAGACTGTTTCATGATAGATCAGATGCCACTACGCATTGAAGTGGAATACATATACTTTATTACTGGACTTTCCCGGAGGGGAGAACTAGTAGACTTGCACGGGAAGCCCCTGGGAGGGTTAAACGTGGAAGATTGTCCACGTGTATTGCGTAGGGGGTTCCAAAAAGGTTGGAACTCAGATTGCAATTAAATATGTGAGGGATTTGCACATGAAAATCCTCCTTTTCACCATCGGCAGAGTGGCAGGATCTGCCTCTCTACATCAGGCGTCCAGGACGCAAATGAGCATAGCAGTAGAATGTTTGACTCATGTGTATGATTGGTGCACAGCCCTTTTATTGAACATGAAACAACAGTTGACCTAAATCCGCCAAGCAAAGACCAAACACTTTGGCTACGACACCATTTTGACAACATTCTTCTTTGAGAAGATTCCAGCATTGAGACCCAGAGTCATCTCTACCATCAGTAGCCCGCGGGACCCAAGAATTGCCCGTTGGGTGGACATGATGAAGAGACTGGGGGGTAGTGAGGTACCCCGGACCACATGGGACGATGAGTTCTTCCACTGGTGGGGAGAACAAATCATCGCAGTGGACGACTATCCCTATGCCGGGATGGACTTCCGTAGAGATCCAGATCTAGTTCTTCCACCAGGCACAGCATGGGGTACAGTCGGTAAGTTTGCAAAATTTTTTGACTTATATAATTTTTTTGGATTTTTTAAAATATGTATGAAAAAATGAAAAACAAACATGTTTTTGATTGGATTCATAATGACTGACAATTTAAAATGATCATGATTCAGATGTTGGACCAGTTCGACCTAAGGGTCTCCCGCGCCACAAGCGCCGCAGGGGCGAAGTGGATACTGTGGATTCAGATAGGACTCTCCAGGCCGTGTAGAGGAATTTGGAGGGACTAACCCGCCAAATACCTATGGCTGCTGTGGAGGATCTACCGGAAGCCATCCAGAGACGGGTGGTAGGAGTGCCCCGAGACTGGGTTAGATTATTCCACCGTGTTGCCACCGCAGTCACGTTCTATAGGAACACGACTTCTGGGCAGGGCCCTCAGGAGTAGACAGATATTATGTATTAGATGACTGTATATTATTTTTTGAGACTGAACATGATGAGGGCATAAGCCCAAGTTTTGTACGACATTATGGATCCAAATTTTGTAAAGTTTTTTGAACACTCCGATGATATATATACAACGATATTTGATGTGATGTGATAAATGTATCAAATGTATGATGTTTTTAATGATTAAAAATTTATTGTATGGAATGATTAATATGCCAATCTAATGCTTGATTAGCTAATGAGTCAGCAAACCAATTGTCAGCTCGAGGAATATGAATGAAAGTTAAAAATTGAAATCACCTTTGTAACAAACGTACCCTCAAGAAAAATCGTAATAAAAATGGATCTCGTACCCGATAAGTGTTGTTCAACTGCGACACCACCAGCTGGGAGTCCAAGAAAGCTACCAACGAATCAACACCCAAAGATATTGCCTCCGAGAGTAGATGAACGACTGCAGTGTATTCTGCTATATTATTGGAAGCAGGACGAATGCAGACCCCTCTTGATACTAACAGCTGACCGGAAGGATAATGAAGCACCCAAGCCACGGAAGCTAAGTTCCAGGTGTGTCTACTAGCACCATCGGCGAAACCAAAATGACTCATGACATCCAACACAACCTGCCAAAGCAGATCAAAAACATCACCAACTCATCAAAAATCGAAAATCAATCAGATATGTAAAAAGCAAAAAACTACTATATACAAAAGCAACATGCCAGGCCGAAGCCTAGGCATAATACTTCTTCAAATAGAGCCCATTTTGAGGCTCCGGCAACTCGTTCCCTTCGAAATCAACCAAGGTATACGCTCCTTTCTTAAGGACTTTTTTAACGATAAAGGGGCCATACCACATAGATTTAAACTTTCCTGCCCCCAGGGCATCCTTTTCTTGGGCATAGACCAAAACAAGGTCACCTTCCGAAAAGACCCTAGGCTTGACCGCCTTATCGTACTGAACTTTTACTCGTTTTTTATGTGCTTCATTCATCGTGGCGGCATCTCGACGCTGCTCATCGAGATGTTCCAGATGAAGAAGCCGTTCTGCCAGACTGGAAGTGTCAGGAAGAAGTTCAACAACTAATTTAAGAGAAGGAATCTCGCATTCAATAGGAAATACGGATTCCACCCCGTGCACTAACTGAAATGGAGTAAAGCCAGTTGCAGTTTTCACTGACGTCCTGTATGCCCAAAGTGTAGGATATAGCATAATATGCCAGTTGGATCTAGCTTTATCAATTGTCCTTTGAAGAATTGTCTTCAAGGATTTATTCACGGCTTCCACTTGCCCATTGGCCTGAGGATAATATGGAGATGAATGCTCTTGCCGGAAACCCAATTTGAGAGCCAACTCAGCCATCATACTATTCTGAAAATGACTGCCATGGTCAGTGACAATCTCTCTAGGAATACCAAAACGAGCGATAACCTGGTTGAAGAGGAAAAGAGCTGCAGTCTCACCATCATTCCCAAAAGTAGGCATAGCCTCGACCCACTTCGTAAAGTAGTCTACTGCTACGATAATGTACTTGTGACCTTTTGCCGAAGGCGGGTTACAAGTAGTATAATCAATACCCCACTTTTTAAAGGGTCCGACAGTAACGACTGGAAAAAGCGGAGCTGGATGAGCGCGCATTTTTCGAGTATAAACCTGACACGGATGACACTTTTTGACCGATTCAATACAATCTTTGAAAATCGAGGGCCAAAAGTATCCAGCACGCAAAATCTTTTGGGCTGTAGCAAGCCCAGATAAATGACCCCTACAAGATCCACTGTGAGAATCATTGAGCACAGCCTCAGCTTCTTCGAAAGTTAAGCAGCGTCTTAGGATTGAATCAACCCCTTGACGGTATAACGCATCACCAATAATCAAATAATTCTTGGCCAAGTGACGCAGTTTACGACGCTCATCTTTCGAAAAAGTAGAGGGAAACTTCGCAGTCTGGAGATACACAATGATATCCCCATACCAAGGATCTTGTGGAGAGATAAGAAACAAGTGTTCGTCTGGAAAGGACTCATCATAGATCATCTCCTCTCCACAGGGCAACTCGGAGATCAATTCCGCAAAAACTAATGATTTCTTGGATTTGGCAGACATGAACTCAAGATCAAATTCCTGTAAAATCAAAATCCATCTATTATATTTGCCCCCAATCACTCGCCTGCTAAGGACAAACTGAAATGGATTGGCAGCTGCCAAAACATAAGTTTTGCGAAGAATAATGTAATGCCGGAGTCGCTGCACAGCATGAACTGCTGCTAAGGCTAATTTTTCTATCGGAGTGTATCGAAGTTCAGGTCCTACTAGTCCTCGACTAAGGTAGTAAATAACATGCTCTGCAAGAGCATCATCCTTCTGAACCAGAACCATACCAATGGTAGATTCTGCTATTGCCAGATACAAAAGAAAATCTCTGCTATAATCAGGTGGACTCAGTAAAGGAGCAGAGGTCAATGCCTTTTTCAAAGCATCGAATGAGCGTTGAGCGTAGTCATCCCAAAGAAAAGGAACTCCTTTCTTCAATAGTCTCATATATTCCTTTGTAATTTCAGCATAATTGACGATAAACCTCCGAAGAAAATTAGACTTTCCTTGGAGACTTTGAAGCTGACGGATGGAAGACGGGGGAGGCAACCGAAGTATTGCCTCAACCTTGAAGGGATCTACCCTTATCCCTTCCCTAGACACAATAAATCCCAACAGCCGACCGGATGTAACCGCGAAAACGCACTTGTTCGGATTCAATCAAATTTTATAAAAATGACATCTTTCAAATATTTGCCGGAGGTGACCTGGATGATCCATCCTCTTTCGAGAATGAGCAGCTAGATCATATAAGTATGCCTCGATAATCTTCTTGATGTCGTGGAAGGCGTAAGACATGGCCCGCTGAAAGGTAGCTCCAGCATTTTTAAGACCAAAAGGCATTTTCTTATATGCAAACGTACCCCAGGGACAAATAAATGCGATCTTATGTTGATCTTCTGGACGGATAGTAATTTGATTATAACCAGAGAAACCGTCCATGAAGGAGAAAATCTCGTTACCGGCACACTCGTCAATAATCTGATCGATGAAAGGTGTGGGGTAATTATCTTTAGGACACGCTTTATTTAGGTCTCTGAAATCGATGCACACTCGAATCGTTCCTTGCTTTTTATCTACGGGAACGGGGTTTGAAACCCATTCAGTCAGAGGAACAGGGAAAATGAATCCCGCCTTAAGCAGCTTTTCAACTTCAGCTTTGATAGCTGCTGCCTTCCTAGGATTGACCGGACAAAGTTTTTGCCTGACCGGCTTAGCGTTTTCATACGTCTTGATCTCATGCTGGACAATAGATGGGTCTATGCCAGGCATTTCCTCATAAGACCAAGCAAATACATCCATATACTCTTTAAAGAGCTCGGTGTAAATTTGAACCTCTTCACGGGAACATTCAGCTCCAATGAAGAAATTCTTGATAATATTGGGTTCCCTGGAAATGTTCACCGGGATAGTAGGAGAGATCACAGCCATGTTCCCTTCAGCATAAACCTGTGTTGGTGCCAAAGGGTTCAAGACTGGGTGAACAGGACCAGGAGACTGAGGACTTGGAAAACTAGTTTCAACTTCGTTCAAGTCAGGTAGGAAGTAAGACCAATGATGCAAATCATCCCACGGTCTATCTATACCTGTCATGGCTTCCAGGATGGCCTCTTCAGATGGAAGAGTGGTATCAAGGCAATCCTGGGCCGAAGAAGAACTAATTGTCCAAGCCGGAGCCACATCACCATCCAACTCTTCCGGCGAAAGAGGAGCTGGGATGGATTCTGCAGTGTCAACAATAGACTGATATGCAATCTCAGCTGCAAAAATCGGAAATGCCATTCCACCCACTTGACCTTCCGCAAAAGTGGCAGTAGGGGAAGGTAAGGTCCAAGGGTCCGAAAAATAATGAGTTCTGAAGAACTCTCTTCGAAGGGGAGCCTTGGAGGATGAAATAGCATTTATATGCACTGTAGGAGGAGGAAGATCGAAAGTACCCATCAAGGAAGAATACATTCCAACTCCTAAATTCTCAACAGGCGCCTTAGTATTATCCAACTTTGGAACAGATGAGTCAGAAGACGCATTCAGGTCTACAGGAGGACAGTCTAGTTGATCCACTATAACGATCCTCCCTTCGTGGGGGAAACATACAATTCGAAATAATGAGGATGCAATGGCATCCATCTCATAAATCCAATTTCTCCCCAACAGAAGGTTGTAGTCCAAGGCTGCATCCACTACCTCAACCTCTATATTGACGGTTTTTCCCCCAACACAGATGGGCAAAGCCGGGACAATACCATGGGGTCTGTGAGAATGACCATCGAACGCAGTAAGAATAGTGCTAGATGGAACAACTTTGGGAGATCCAAGTGTCTTCCAGCATGCGAGAGACATCACGCATGTGGAAGCACCCTCATCAACAACCATTCGAAAGATATTGCACTTCCGATACGACGATTTAATATGAAAAGCCATGTGATGAGGAAGTCTCTTCTTAAAATTAGTCATATCAAAAGTAATCAAAAGAGAATTTTTCGGATCAATAGCCCCAATGGCAGTGAGCAAAGCACTGCGCTGAGCCGGACAAGACTGGAGTACCTCTAAAGCTGACATAGCACAAGGACTCTGCGCCAGATCTTCCACAATCGAGTAGTTCTGGGCAGCCCTAGCATTCGGATTAATCGTTGATCGCTTAGAATATGCTTTGGGCATCCGAGGCATAGACTCAATAGTAGGCTTCGTAATGGGAAGCGGCTCAGTAGCATCAGGAACATCCTTAGCTTTCGAAGACTCTTCTTCGCCATAATCATGGGATCTCGTAGCGATATCCATGTGAGCACTCATCATAAAAATGTTCGATGGAATTTCCCCTTCCTGGGTGCCCCCAGAGGAAGCCCCAGGATTTTGGTTCGCGCCAACAACTAATTGCTGCCCTTGGGGAAAAGGGTTTGTTAACACAGCCTGGGAACTAGAAGAACCCTGCTGGGCTAACAAGCGCTGCGCATCCTAAATTTTAGGGCAAAGGTGCGTGAGATGGTCTCCAGCACACAGCTTGCATGGAAACTTCACTTTCTTCTTCTCCTTTTGACCCTCACCAACACGCTCGTTGGTTTTATTTGCATTGCCCTTCCCGTTCTTGCCCTTCTTCTTGTTATTTCGTCCTTTCTTCTTCCCATCGGATTGTTGATTTCCTTTGGGATCAGAAGCTTGGACAACATTTATGGACAAAGACTGGGAAGGTGATGAATCAGCAGGCACAACCTGACCAGAAGGAGCAGATTGTAAAGACAACTGCTGCAGTTGAGAAAGCAGGCTGGCTGCACCACTATTGACCGATCCAACAAGCCCATCACCATGCGGACCAGGTTTAGTTTTCGACAAATCTAATTTGGAGCGAGGAGCATTGGGCAAATATTTATAAAGGACCCCAGACTGAGAATAGATCAGTTCTAGCTATTGGGCCCTAAAAATGGCCTGCTCCTCAGAAAATACCCCAGATAGGGATACATCTTTTGAAATATCTGACTGCAGAGATTTCAGAAACCACTCGAGAAGGAATTCTCCTGGAATATGAGCTTTGATAAGCCTCTTCCTTCTCCTCCATTCCTGAATGTGATCAGAAATGTGTGTTGCCTCATCCTGCTTAAAATTAGCCAGGAGTTCGGTCCCAGCCTCATATCTGACAGGCAACTGAAAATGGTTTAGAAATGTGACAGCCAGTTCTCCAAATGTGGCAAAACTGCCCCCAGTGAGCTCGATATACCATTTGGCGGCGTTTCCAGTTAGGGTGCGTTGAAATAATCTCAACCTAATCGAATCATCGATCAGGGAGTTCGAAGAACACCATAAGTGGAAAGTGGTGATGTGGTCAGCCGGATCCTCCCCATTCTTACCTTCAAATTTTGGAATATCTGAAGGAATTTTGGTTGGGACCGGAGGCCACCCCGGACTATAATGAATCGGATCATTAGTCAACTTCGACAGATCTGGCAAGTTCAACGTTGCCATAAAAGGTAAGCGAGGCGGAGCCTGAGGATTCCATCCTTGATGGGATGGATTCCCAACATTCTGAAAAGAATAGCCTGGATTTGATGAGGCACCAGGTTGCCAGAAAGGACTCGTAGAAAACGGAGAAGAACCTCCTCCCCACGCCGAGTTACCCAAGCCCAGACCAGTTCCCCCCATTGAAGTATTGAATGAAGACGAGAGCCCCTGGTAGGGGTTCCAGGCATTAGAAAGAGGAGAAAAGGTCTGGTAAGGACTCAACGAAGGGAAAGAAGCATTCCCTTGATGACCTGCAGAAAAATGATTCCCTGCCCCCGCTGTAGTAAACGCAGGATTCCACCCTGTAAAAGTAGTCGAACTTTTCCCCCCAGACCAAGGGTTGAAACTCTGGGTCTGGGATGTAAACGGAAATGACCCTAAAGAAGGATTGGAACTAGGAATATGTCCAGTCCCAAAGGGGAAACCCTGAAACGAAGATGATCCACTAGCCATGTTAGACATGGGCGTAGATCCAGCTGAAGCAGCAGAAAAGGAAAAAGAGGGATTCCCACTAGAGGGCATCCCTGAACAGAAGGGACCAGAATGACAAGCATGTGCTTGGGTGAACCCAGAGCCAAACACAGCAGCACTAGAAGCAATCGAAGATAAAGCAATAGTGCCCCCTCCTTCAACAGAAGCAGGGGTCTGAATGCCTGCAGCACTCACGACAAAAGCCACGTTCCCAGTCATGGCCATCGAAAGATATGAATGATACGGAAGATCTTCCGGTCTCTCAGACTCAAGTCCGATGTACTGAACAACGAACGGATAGTCAGGAGGAAGAGGAGATGGACCTGTAGCAGGAGGCTCAGGTACATCTTCAATTTGAAAATCTTCTTCCTGAGGAAACAAAACTCGCGAGGTGAGCGGAATGCTCCTCTCGGATCCGACACCAGAATCAACTATGAAACCTTCAGACCTTTGTGGATGATCTCTCTCCACTGCGTCAGATGCCACAGGGTGGTAACCACCTGCTAAATCACTCCTACGCCTTCTCGAAGAAGGCTCTGGACTCTCGGGAGATAACCCCCGGATTCTCCTCGATCAACGAGGCGCTTGATCAGCCACTTTTATAGATTTTATGTTAGACTCAAAAAAAGTGAAAAGCTAGGCAAGATAGGAGCAAAGAGAACTCACTAAAATAAAAGTCCCTGAGATACAGTCAAGCAAACAGCCTCCAAGTATTTCCGCTCCGGGTGATGAGGACCGAACACCAAAATACAGGAAAGCGAAATATAGGACCTCCCGAAAGCAGTCTGGGATGATTAGGGCCCAGAACAACTAGCGAAGGTATCAGAAACAGTTACGCCGACCTCCTAACGACAGCCTTTGCCAGCTCAAGCACCCAAGCTTCTCAAGGGCACCCCCCAGAAGTACTGCTGAAAGTGATGCGATGTCTACCTCAGGTACCACGGGTATTCCCCCCCGCAGTCACCTGTGTGGAACCTAGGAGTGGCAACTATAGGCACCAATCCGTGTCAGAAGCCGGGCGGAATGTTCTTGAGGTCAGATTCAGCTAATCGGAGGGGGGGTATCCCTCTTCTCAACCTTCACTTCCCCTCGCGCTTGACTCTCTGGAGGAGAGCTTTCCCGGTCCACCTAACAGAGTTGGATTTTGCTCAATTAATCAACTTCTATGTTTTTTTGAGTGGCCTTGGAGAGTTAACTCTCCACTCGCCTATTCCAAGGCCCTACAACCTAGCTAGTTGGTGTATGACACTTAGAAAACTTGCTAGTTGATTTTAGCTTAAATCGCTTATTTTAATGGGCTGTTATGTTAAGTCACAAGGATATGGAGATGAAACGTATGGTGTTTTGACGCAAAAGAAATTAATAAAAAATTAACTACATGCAGATGCAGTTATTGTCTTTCGATGAAAAGAAATCTCTACACGGGTTCTACGATATTAAAAATTGTATTTTTTCTTTTCGAATAGCAAACTCACACTCACAAAAACTATGAAATTGACTAAATGCTTAAATGCACCTAATGCAAATCACTACAAGCATGCAAATCCTAAGATGCAAATCTCCTAAAGCAGAGTGAAATTTCCCAAAAAGTCCTTCATTTTTAACTCCTCTTTGGTTGCCCAAAAAGCTAGTTCTCGAAATCAAGAACTCTTAATATGAAGACACCAAAGATGCTTAAAAACAAGAAGAAGAAATGAATAACAACTCCCTTCCAATTATCAAGCCAAAAACTGAAAGCAAGAAACCTCACAAAAGCTTCAAAAGATATGGCGAAACGAAAACAAAAATGAAACAACAAAAGCAAATAACAAGTGAAAATGTTTTTTAAGCCTTTGAAATGCAAAAACAAAAAGCAAAGCAAATGTTTTTTGAGCTTTTTAGTTTTATAAAGAAAGAGCTCGAAAAGACCAAGCAAAACTATCAAAATCCAAACCAAACAAGACTGAATTTCAAGCACAAACTTCAACAATGCTCCCAAACCTTATATGGCTAACTCGTAGCAAGATCAATAAGAGCAAAAGAAGACAAGAAAACTCAGCCACTCAGCCTAGAAAAATAGTGCAAACTCGTCGCAAACAAAAACTCCGAAGAAGCAAGAAAAACTCTTCAAAAGTGGCAACAAGACCTAGCCTATGAACTCAAGAAAACTAATCAAGAAACGAGCAAAAATCGTAATGCGAAGCACAACACAAATATAGGAACGAGTAAACGAGTAGAAGCTCACTGTTCTGATAAAGAAGAACAGCCAAGAATGCTCAGAAAGCTATCTTGGTACTCAATCCAGAAGTGCCAGCACCAGAAACAACACTTTTCCAAAAAGACTAGTTTTCAATCAAACGAAAGAGAGAAAAGACCAGAAACCACCTTCTTCACAATCCAGAGAGTACAGAGACACTGTAGGAACAGGTCTCCACAGCCAGAAAGGACCAAAAAGTCAAGAAACCCAAAAATTCAAAATCTGCCTAGGTATACGCTACTTCACAGTTATGCAACCAGCATGCATACGCGTCTGTGCTAAGGGAAACTCGTGTATACACGGGTCCCTTTAGACAAAATTGCATGTATACGCGACTGTGTGCAGAAAAAAGTGCGTATAAAAAGGTAAATAATGAAAAAACAAAAAGGACAAGCCTGGAAAAGAAACCAGGACTTCAGACTATCTGTAAAAAAGTAAACTGGACTGCAAATGAAAGTTAAAACTGTCGGCAACCTACCAAATAGCTGAAACCACCCAACAGGGGAGTCAATAGAATGTGATCCCCAGCGGAGTCGCCAATTCTATTTCGGGGAATATCACCCTAGAGGTTCGTTGGGTTACAACCTCCACAGAGCAGGGGCATGCTACTTAAGAAGGACTCACACAACCATGCATGTTCAGAAAAACTAAATAGAGTATATCCAGGAAGTTACCCGTAGGTCCTACGGTTGAAGAAGATCCCGCAGGGTTCAAACCCCCAACAACCATCCTTCCTTCTTAACCTGAAAGACAAGAAGAAACAAGCACGAAGAACTGGTTGTACAGCATATATCTACTCTAAATGTTAGTGAAATTCATATAAAACATCAGATAAATCATAATGAATGCTTAAATAACAATTTTCTCATATATGTAAGCAGACACTAACACGTATATTTTGGGAACAGCATGATACTTCTGTATTATAAATAGCATGTACAAAAGTAACAAGTGGAGAGATCACCTGAATCCTTCCACGATCTTCAAGTAGACCATCGTCCAGATCCGTCCCGCCCTTGCCTTGCTAAGACTCCTTCCAAACTGGTGCATATGAGATGACATATAGGGAGATGAACATCTCAAGGAAACAAGGATTTCTTGTAATGAACTGGGAAAGTGCAGGAGGCATGGGGAATCAAACTTGGATAGAGAATACCAATAGAGTATAATATCAATAATTCTCTCTCTCCCTTAGGCCATACACATGAGGGGTTTTTATACTCCCTCCAAGTAGTTTCAATAGTTGGAAATAGTTGGCCACGTGCTGGGGTGGTTGAACTACCTGAGTAACCATCAACCCAGCCGGAAAATAGGGAATTTTTATATATTTTTTCATAATTTTAATGGCATACGTGGAAAAGTGCAACTGGACTCGCGTATACACGCGAAAAAGTACGGGCATAGTCGCGTATGGGGATTTTTACACTGTTTTTAAGTGAATTTGTCCAAGTCTGTAGGAATGGGTGCCCAAAACCATCAAAGCAATCATGAATCATATGAAGGTGAGAAATGATGCTATAACAGTAGGAGCATAGCGTGTGCAAGTGATTGGGTCTATCAGGCACTACTCAATGGGTTCTGTGCATAGTGCCCGGGCCAGTCGGGTCACATTTCTGGGCCTGTCGGGTGAAAAATGTAGGCACATAGCGCCCTATGTAAAAATACACTGGAGGAAGTTCCAGGTGTGCGGCACAAGGCATTTTTGCCCATTTTGGCTTTAAAAACCTAGAATTTTTTCCCTTGACTGCTTTTTTTTTTTCAAGTGAACAATGTTTTACTGAAGTGTTTAATGAGTTTAATGAGCTTATGAATTTCTCTTAACATTTTCCACCCATTTCTAAGGTTTTTTCAAGCTTTTTAACCCTTTCTCACCAACTCTTTTTGACATTCTTACTTTGTAGGTGACTGATATGATGACCTTGATTTCTGCCTTTAGTTTGAGGGTTTGATCTACTTATCTTGATATAGAACCAGTCTTAAAAACTTCCTTCTCTTCCACTGATACTCTTTTTCCATCCTTGTTCTTTGAAGCATTGAGACACCTTATCTTGGCAGCCCTTTTATGCTTGTACAGAACAACTCCTTCACACTCCCCCTTTGCTATCATTATGGAGTTCACCTCACCCTTTCCCTCTCTTATTAACAGTTTCTGACAAAATTCCATTATGTTTGGCTTGGTGTGCCACCTCTATGGTCATTCTGCAATTTTTCACTGTTTGGCACATTGCTTGACCTTCAAGCTTCACAAACCTTAGTTTCTCTTTAAGCCCAATTGGTTTCCCTTTCTTCAGCTGTGAGTTTTCTTTACTTAGGGCACACCATCTACCTTGTCAATTATTTCTGCTAATGGCTTATAACACTCTTGTAGAAGTGTCAATGTCTTTGTATCTTCCTTTCGAAGAATTTGAACTTGATTAGCAAGGTCTTCCTTGAAGGTTCTTTTGATCTCTATAAAAGCTTTAGAAAACCTTGGAGGAAACTTGAAAGGGCTCTGAAGTGGTATGAGGGTTTACTTTTCTTAGGAATCCCTCCTGGCCAAGGGCACAACACCATCTCCAAGGAGCGCAACGCCATGTGTAATTTATATGGGAAAAACTAGCCAGGAGCGCAACACCAACTCGTGAGCGTGCAACAACATTTTGTAAAGGAAATTTGGAGGCCTTCAGTTGGGCCCATGATAGATTTTTGGAAAGAGTAACTTGTATAATTTCCAAATATACCATTTTTTTCCTGATTGAATTTTATTTTCCTTGTCAAAAGTTGATTTTCCCATGACTGGTGAAAAAGTGTTGAGTGATAGTGCAGAAATGCAGAGTGCTAGTGCAGACAACGTTTGGAGGCCTTCCACAACTCCAAATTGATCTCATGATATCTCATTGGGAATATCCTAAATTCTAGTTGTCATTTGATGCATCAAGCAAGTAATTTGGACATTCTAGCTATGAGAAAACCTGATTTTCCCAAGGTCACTCCAGCAGTGCAGAAATTCTCCCGTCACACCTGTATCTTTGAAATTTCTCCCAAACCATGATACCTATGTAAAAAATGAAGGATTTTTTCTTCTTGGACCTAAACATAGTTTGAAGCAAAACTAGCCCTAGGAGTGACAAATGGCTTGACTCTTGGAATGAGTTCTTGGAAAATGATGGAGGCATGATGTTTATGAGTTGGTATGGCATTATGCTTGCTGATATGACCTATCATGTGGATCCATTTCTCTTATTCCTCTTTTCCATAGCAAACCCTAGCTTATTTGGAAGAGGAAATTATGGTTTGGTGTAGGGGATTTAGGACTGCCTTGTAGAGGGAGGGGAATGAAGGGGTTAAGGGTTGTCTAAATTATTGGGGAAATTTTTGGGATAGGGATAGATGTTAGAGATTAGGGGGAAGTGGAATTTTAAGAATTGAGTGAGGGGAAAGTGTCCAAAATGGAAAAACACAAGCTTAGTCTCGAAAAGTGTCAAATTGTAGCAATAGGCTAGGCTTTGTAGAAAAATGATGAGTTTGAGGGATAAGAGTGATGGGAAGTGTTTATGAAGGTATATTAAGGATAGGAGGAGGTGTAAAAGCATAGTGATACAAGCATTTTTTATGTTTTAACCATGGAGGTCATGAAGCCAAGAAAAATTGCCCTAAAAAACCCTAGTTGGATAATCAAGTCATAGGCAAGGGACAAACAGAGTAATGAGATTTATGGGTGTGAAAATGGGACAAAGATGAGACGTAATATTCCCAATTTAGCACACAGCTAAATGGAATATTAAATTTTGTTTTTATCACCTAGCGACTAAATAAATGGGTGAGGAAGCCCATGCATATTAAAAAAATGAATAAAGTCCCTCATAATGTGAAAGGGGATAGTCATAAGAGCTGGATTTCACACCCTTATGTGTGAAAGAGGACATTTTCATGGAGACAAGGTCAAGTTTGACCAAGTCAACACCGCTGGGATAGGAGGTGGAGAACACTTTGAGAGACAATACAATATGAATGGGAGGAGGGTTATTTGGTGAAGGAAACCCTAATGAGTGGGACCCATGGAGAGAGGTCTTTCACTTGTTTAAAAGGAGGGCAAGGCAGCCATTGTATTTCATGATTTAGATTATTGATTTCACTGTCTGTTTAGACTTTGTGCATTCTCCTGCTGTTTAGAAGAGTTGCAGTGCCGCTTAGCACAAGGATTTCCTGTTTAGGAATCCTTCTCCTTTCTTCAGAGGCCTCTTGAAGGAGTGTACTGATTTTCCTGACATCTAGGCTTGAGGCCAAGCATCCTCCTTCATCTACAACATTATTTCTACAACAATATAACGTTGTGTTGCAGGGTGTTGCAGTGAGGGTCCACAACACCACTTCCAACACTTTTTTTTCACAGGGGGAGGATCTCTTTCATTCGAGAGATCAGTTGGGAAGCCCTTGGAGCATATTTCGGATCTTGGCACTTGGCCAACACTTTTTCTTTCACCTACGGCACAGTATCCCTCAGTGACTACGTTATTTCAGGAGATATTTGTAGTGAGGGATTGAAGTGATTATCGAAGGGTGAGATCTTCAGTGTTAGGATCATCCTTTCACTTGGAAGATCCATTGGAGGAGGTATTTTGATCTGATGCAGCATCTTTAGTCATCTCCATCCAGATCCAATTCTTGAGTTGCAGCTGCTACCTTGCAACTCCGACATTTCTAAAGTTTTGCATATTCTAGCCAATCCTTCTAGGATTGCCTTGGAATAGCGTTTTGGAGCTTAGATATGCACTCCCAATGTTGTATGAGCCATACATTTGTATATCCATGTATTTACATATGCTAGTAGCAGTTTCTCTTATAATATTGTGTAGTCATAGCCTTGGGCATTCTTGTGTAGCAGTGTTTTCTCTATTTTAATGTACATGTCTCTTGAGGCTGATTTTGCCTATCTTGAGTAGCTCTTTCCTCAAGATCTTGTATACATTTTTTTTTTGTAACATAATATGATGGTTATGTTCTCTTCTTACATTCTATGAGTTTATTTGTCACTGCTACCCTAGTTTGTGTTCATGTATTTCCGTAGCTCCAACTTTAGAATATCTTAAGATATTCTCATTGTTGTAGATTTTCCCTATTTTGGGATATTACAGTGGTATCAAAGCATTCATCTTGGCTTAGCCTATGGATTTTAGATGCAATCCAGAAGATAAGAAGAAGAAGAGATCAGAATGATGGAGAGGATGAGATTACTCTCATCAATTTTCAGATCTAAGAAGAGCCTCTCCAAGGAGGTTAAACAGATGAAAGAAGAAAGATGTAATGAAACTCCAAGAGGGTTTCAAGAAGAAGAAAGTTGCAGTGAGACCTCTAGAAGGTTTCAAGAGAAGGAAGAATACCACTTAGAACATGAGATCCCGAGTGGATATTTGGCAGAGTACAAATCTCAACCTAGAGCCTTCAAAGAGAATCTAGCTCTTCCACAGTTCATTTAGTTAAAGGAAGAGAGGAGGTCCTGCAACAAAAGAGGAATCACAGGTAATAGGTTTCTATTGCCTACATATGATGGGTCGTCTACAGCAAGAGCTTGGGCAAGAAATATTGAGGCATTCTTCCTACTACATCCAGTGGCAGAGAGGGAGGCAGTAGAAGTTGTAGCGCTACACTTGGAAGGTCAAGCCAATGTTTGGTGGTTCGGCCACTTGATCCATGCAAGGGTGAATACTTTTGCAGATTTCACTCAAAGGTTGATCAGAACCTTTGATAGAGAAATATTAGAGGAGAAAAATCCCACACCACTATGGGAGGAGACTTGTACCACCGCTGTCACAACCTTGGAAGAGTAGCCTTCTACATTTGCAAATGGGGTAGCCATTTCATTGGAGGAAAGAACTATTGCATCCATACAAGGAGCACCCAAGTTCCATCAAGGTATGAATGAAGTTACACTTTATATCTCAGAAAATATTTTAGAGGATTGTGGAAATTCATCTTTATATGACCAAGAATAAACACACATTGCTAATATAGAGCAGCAAGATTGCACTGCACTGTGAAACATTGAAGCATTCAAGGAAGAAATAAACCATCATCCTCATAAGCCATTTTTGGAGTGCATACCACACTTGAGGTTTGGGTTTGAAGACTTGAAGAAAAGGATGATAGATAGTAGACATCTTGAGATGAGAAAAAATTTCTCCTTTCCAGATGACACTTTCTCAATGAGCACCTCTCAGCTCAAAGAGAGACTTCTACTTTCAGTAGATCCAAGACCTCATTTTTTTTGGAGGACTATTGATGAGATGGAGATCTCATGGAGAGATTTCATTGGAGGTGCACTTCAACACATCATGGAGTGAAAAAAATTTCAATAGTTTGAGGAGGTTCTTCCCTCCTCACACCTAGATATTTATGGATTCAAGGGGGAGAAGATAGATGATGGAGGACATCTTAAAATGGATAACATCTCTCATGTTTTTGCTGTAAAGTTCTTAAGCCCTACACATCATGATGGGAGGTTTATTCCTACCACCTATTTGGGTCCTTATGGTATCAACTTGGTCATTGAGGAGATTTCATTTTGATATCCCATGAAATGCAAAGACATAAATCTGATTTGGGAGGATGGTATTCTTCATGGGAAGGGTACCAAGATTGAGCATGATGGGAGGCACCCACATTTGGATGAATGGGTGTGGATGAAGAGCAAGAGGCTAGTGAGCCACTTAAAGATCTATGACACCGGGAAACATGAGGCTTGGTTGCGCTGGCTACTCTTGAAGGAGTTTGGCCATCACTTGGCATATACTCTTTCTAAGGGTATGTGTATGGAGAAGATGTGGCAGGATGCTTACATCATGGAGCAGAAAAGAGTATGGATGCATGGTGTTTATGTGAAATTCATATCAATCATTATGTTTTCATCACATGAATTGTATGATGAAAGTAATAGGAGGCAACAAAAAATTTTATTGCTTTGGTTGTTCTTGGGAGAGCAAGGGTAGATTTTCTCTCACACTTTGCATGATGTTGCAAGAGTAGGAGATGGCACGATCGTGGTGCAAAGGGGCTACTCCTTGGCCTTAGATGATCAAGAAGTACTTCCAGTCTTCCACTTTGGGAGGAACTTCTTATGTGTAGCAGCATTATGGGAGATGACTTTGACAAGGAGCATGTCAAAGAATGGAGCTATGATTTGGCAAGAGCTTATTTGCATGGGCCAAAAACATTGTTACCTAGGAGCTTGGGATTATTGATGGAGTGTCCCCAGCATCACTTCACCATTGATGCACTTGGTGAGCAAGGAGGAAGTGGGATTGATGGAGTAGTGGATGGAAACATCTATTATAGAGATATGATCTTCTTAACTTGGATTTCCAAGTACAAGAAGGGTGATATTCATACAACATATGGCTCATTCCTCTTCATGGGAGTGTGTCATACGACTATGAAGGAATTATTCATATACATATGCATCATCTTACTCTCAAAACATGGTAAGAATATTTTTTTTGCATCCATTGATTTTATAATGCAGTATTTTCATATTCTTACCATTCTTATTCAGTACATTGCTCCACAAGAGGGCAAGATTTTCATTGAGCTACATGGTCGACATTGGGCCAAATTGTATGATGGAGACAACCATCTGTTATATGGCCTTGGGAAAGTGTTTTATTTCATGTATGTTCAGCTGATGTACCTAGCCATTTGCTATTTATCAATAGATGTCATGACATACATAATTATCCATGCAACAAAAAACAACTTGCCATGTAATTTCCTGAAGCAGCAGTTTGGGAAACTTCGCTGTCACTATTGGGAAAACTGTTGGTACCTTATTGCACCACATGAAACCTTCAGAATTTTCCTCATTTTAATGTTTATCATGATTTAATTTGCTAATATTGATCTTATTTGTATTGGAAGCATGATTGGGAGAGAGACACATGATTTGGATGTGTCCTTTCGGGAAGAGGATTCCCACACTTTTTGTATTACATGTTCTAATGGGAGCATGAGAGGAGATATGGCCACCACAGCCAAACACTTATTTCCTTTTGTTGAGGTGGGTCATTTGATTGATGGGATGCCATATGGTGATGATTTCCTATCTATCACATATGGGTTGATTTGGGCTAGCTTGATTCATAGCGTTGGAGGAGAGATCTTTGAAGATCTAGTCTTCATCTTGCCTCTTAAGGGCAACATTATTTTAGCCCAGGATCAACAAACACTCTACACTTATCATAAGTGGAGAGGAGGACAGCGTGGGGTAGGCTCCTATGTCTACCATGTTCATATTTTCAGCCCACCAACATTGCATGAACTCAAGGTGGAGGAAGATTTTCAGGAGTTTCCATGTTGGGAGGTAGCTCATTTTGTATGGATGATTGCTTGGGGGATGGAGGATCCACATGGAGAAGATGTTCCCCAAAAAATTTTAGACTCCATGCCTTGGGAGGAGACTTTCTAGTTTTATCCTTGCGGTTTCTTGAGGACAAGAAACATTTGGGAGGGGAGGATTGTAATATTCCCACTTTAGCACATAGCTAAATAGAATATTAAAGTTTGTTTTTATCACCTAGCAGCTAAATAAATGGGTAAGGAAGCCCATGCATATTAAAAACATGAATAAATTCCCTCATAATGTGAAAGGGGATAGTCATAAGAGCTACATTTCACACCCTTATGTGTGAAAGAGGACATTTGCATGGAGACAAGGTCAAGTTTGACCAAGTCAACAGTGTTGGGATAAGAGGTGCAGAACACTTTGAGAGACAACGTAGTATGAATGGGAGGAAGGTTATTTGGTGAAGGAAACCCTAATGAGTGGGACCCATGGAGAGAGGTATTTCACCTTTTTAAAAGGAGGGAAAGGCAACCATTGTATTTCATGATTTAGATTATTGATTTCATGTTCTATTTAGACTTTGTGCATTCTCCTGTTGTTTAGTAGAGTTTCACTGCTGCTTAGCACAAGAATTTCCTATTTAGGAATCCTTCTCCTTTCTTGAGAGGACTCTTGAAGGAGTGTATTGATTTTCCTCACATCCAGGCTTGAGGTCAAGCATCCTCCTTTAGCTACAGCGTTATTTCTGCAGCAATATAACATTGTGTTGCAAGGTGTTGCAGTGAGGGTCCACAACACCACTTCCAACACTTATTTTTCATAGGAGGAGGCTCTCTTTCCTTTAAGAGATAATTTGGGAAGCCCTTGGAGCATATTACAGATCTTGGCACTTGGAAAACACTTTTTCTTGCACCTACAGTGCAGTATCCCTCACTGACTGCGTTATTTTCAGGTGATATTTGCAGTGAGGGATTGCAGTGATTGTCAGAGGGTGAGATCTTTAGTGTTAGGATCAGACTTTCACTTGGAAGATCCATTGGAGGAGGTATTTTTATCTGATGCAGCTTCTTTAGTAATCTCCATCCAGATCCAGTTCTTGAGTTGCAGCTGCTACCTTGCAACTCCGACATTTCTGCAGTTTTGTATATTCTAGTCAATCCTTCCAAGATTGTCTTGGAATAGTGTTTGGGAGCTTAGATCTTCACTCCCAATGTTGTATGAGCCATACATTTGTATATCCATGTATTGACATATGCTAGCAGCAGTTGCTCTTATAAAACTGCACAGTCATAGCCTTGGGAATTCTTGTGTAGCAGTGTTTTCTCTATTTTTATGTACATGTCTCTTGAGGTTGATTTTTCCTACCTTGAGTAGCTCTTTCCTCAAGATATTGTATACATTTTTCTGTTGTAACATAATATTATGGCTATGTGCTCTTCTTACATTATATGAGCTGATTTCTCACTATTACTCTAGTTTGTGTTCATGTATTTCCGTAGCTCCAACTTTAGAATATCTTAAGATATTCTCATTATTGTAGATTTTCCCTATTTTGGGATATTACATGAGAGGCATGAGTCCATGAGGGATGTTCCATGAGTGATAGGCTGATTATGATATGATAGAGTAGTATAACAATGAACAATTTATCCTAAGGATAATGAAGTCAGTGAGATTTCTAGAACTCACAAGATTCATGAATTTTGTTTCTAGAAATCTAGGATAGACATTTAGTCATCTACAAAGGAAAAAAATTACTGATGACTAACAATAAGATTAAGGTTATGTGTTAAAAGTGTTATATATTTTCTTTACTAATTGGAATTGGTTAAAATATTTAATTTTTTTTTGAAAATTTTCAGATAACTTTCTATGTGAGATTGAGGTTATATTTTATTTGAATTAAAAGTAACCTGTGTGTTAATTAGAACACGTAGTTTTTTTTTTGTCTTTTTATTATTATTTATGATAAAATAACTTTTTAGTTTTTGAGTAATTTGTTTGGAATTGTAGAATCTATATTTATGTGTATTTAAAGATACATTTCAAGAAATGAAAAGTATCTAGAATTGCATTTCATAATTTTCATAAAAAAAAATACATATGTAGAATCATTATTTCCTTACTTTCTAAGGAAATGTTTTCATAATTTTCATAAAAATAAATAAAAATATAAAATAATTACAGATCATTTACTTACTTCTCAAAGAAAATGTTTTCATACTAATTAAAATAAACTAAGAATAAGTAGAAAAAAATTAATAACACCACCTAGACTTATTCCGAAATTGTGAAGGTTTAAAATCCGTGGCTTCAAGGGTTAAATTTGACAGGTCCTCCTACCCATCATAGAACTTATTTATGATGATATCATTTTCAAACAACCCTTCATATCACTTTTAGAATTTCATTTTATGAATTTCATCTAAGTTAAAAGTTAAAAAAAAAAAAAACACAATGTATACATGCAAATATAGAAGCCAATGCAGTTAAACTTTGAAGAGATTAGGGTGAAAAACAACGTGCCATTGCTAAAAATAAATTTCCAAAGCTTCATTTTTAATTAGATTTATTTTAAAAAAAATATTATATTTTAGTTTAAATTTCAATAAGATTTTTCTAAAATGATGTTTAACTTGTTGATATTAGATATTGTCAATAAAGGTATTCAAATGAAAGTAAAGCTTATTTGAACTTACTGAAGTTAAGAAGAATCCTTTCCCAGAGAAGAGACTGCTACTTATGAGGCTCAGTTAAAGGAGGAGTCTCGTCTTGCAGAATTCCATGGAGGAGGGAAAATATTCCATGAAATCGAACATTCTGAGAAAATTACAAGAAGATTTTGTTACATCATCTTCAAATTCACACAATCCATAATGTCAATTGCCCTATTATCTTTAAATTTATATCTTAATGTGGAAATAAATTTTTTACCTCTCCTAACAATATTTTAAATAAAATGTATAATATAAAAAACATACCCACTTCTAAAGCCTCATCTAGGAATGTATAACATAAAAAAACATACCCACTTCTGAAGCATCATCTAGGCTTAGAAAATGTGGCCAGTGTAAATCCAGTTTAACTTTGGATCCACCAAACCTTAAAAGGGTTGAAATTTAATTTCTCTCAGTGAAAATAGGTTTGCGTCACAAGTTATTTGATATTTGATGTCTCTCCCTCTACTTGGTAGATCCTAAGTTAATATGGATCTAGGTTTGTTTAACTTTACCATTTAAATATGTTATGTTCCACACGAATACCATGGGTAAATACTGTGGGTTCTCATACCATGTGTCAATACCATGAAATTATTTTTATTTAATGTTATTATTTTTATTATTTATATTTTATTGAGCCGAAAGGCTCATTGAGCCGAAAGGCTCATTCTACAATCCAATATGAGGGAGATGTTAAGTATGTCACGTCCTCAAAAAATAATAAAAATAATTTAAACAATTAAAAATATATTAACCCAAAAACTAAGTGTTGATATTATAACTGAGTCAAAAGGCTCATTCTAGAATCCAGTACAAGGGAGATGTGTAAGTATGTCACGTCCTCAAAAAATAATAAAAATAATTTGAACAATTAAAAATCTATTAACACAACAATTAAGGGTTGATATTATAATTTTATACAACTTTATAGAAATAAAATATATATATAGAACTTAAAGAAAGTGTTTGAATATCCATATTAACTAATATATTTCAACATGGATTTTCTCTCTCTATAGAAACTGTGTATATATATGTGTGTGTGTATGTTAACCTTAGCTTGAAAGGAAAACTTAATTGAAGGTAATGTAGAGTAGTTACTTTTTAATAAGAGGAAAATGTGTGACTAATTCAATTTTTAATATAAAATATTAATAATGATAAAATATAAAATTATACAATTTAAACAATGAAAAATTACCACATAAAACTATATTAATCACAAATTTACGAAGCAATAAAATGTATTAATTGACATGTAATTTTAAAAAAAAGTTTGATATTGGATCTCTCGAGGCCCTTGGTAGATATGTGGTTAAACTGCATCTATATTGTTTCTACATCCCAGTGTGAAGGCTACGTTAAGTATGTTCATTCCTCGTAAAATAAAAATAAAATATTCTCTAAATAGAAAAACAATGTCGGCTATAATAAAAATGAAAAAAAATATATATATATATATATATATATATATATATATATATATATATGCTATGCATTTTTAATTAGTTGTCCATATGACCTAATATCTTGTAGAGTAATTAGAAGTAAAAGAAATATGTGAGTAAGATGTTTAAACCTTATGTTTTTAAAAAATATTTTAATAAGTGATATCAACTTTATATAAATCTATATATAGAAAAAAATGTTAAAAGCAAATATTTTAATGTATGATAGAATCAAATATCCAATGTGAGTTATGAATAAAATAATTTAATATGAATTAATATAAAATGTTTCAATACACATGTTATGTAATCTCTATAACAATCAAAATTGAAATTTAAACAATAACCAATTTTTGTATTCTAAAATAAGTTTATAACAAAAGGAATTTGATCCCTTTGGCTCATGTTAGATCTATGTTTTAGATGGATCTATGCTGGTTTTGATAAAGTAAAGTTATTTTTACATAGTGTGTTTTTTATTTTTACCTAGATCCATCTTAAATCCGGAGATTTACTTTTTTACCCTCTCAAAATAAGGTAGACCTAATTTCTTTATAAAATAAATTTGGGGCAATTTGAAATATAAATTTACTTTTTTAACTCTCTCCCTTAAAATAAGGTGGGCTAACCTCTAGACGTAATTTTTTTATCAAATAAATTTGGGGAAATTTCAAATAATATACTATGATACAAAAAATTCGCCCAATAAAAATTTAAAACCCTTTAATTTCACCCATGGGTGAAAATTCGCCTGTAAAATTTTCTATTGTTTTGGCTCTACTGACAAAATCCAATTTTTGATATAGTTCTCTGAGGGCTTCATAGGAAAATGGTATTGTTTCTTCAATAGTAGGAGCTTGCATCATTTGCATGACGGACCAGGCATTGATGGTAAAGAGAACTTATCCTATGGGGGCTACAATAGATCTCTGGTTTATATCATAGTAGGCATGACATTTCCTAACAAACTCTGGAAACTGTGGGTTTTTGGGAATATGTAATAGGGTAATTTAGTTTCCAAAGGCCCTATATCATCGACTTCATTGATGAGCTTGTATTCTAGCCAAAAATAGACATCAAACAAGTCAAATTTTGAATCTGTTTCATGTATTTTGAAGTCTCTGGCAGCTACAACCACATCATCCAAGTCCACATGAGGGTGAACCATTGGGTTAAATGGTTGCTACTCCTTCTTTTGTGGAATTATTTCTCAATGAAAATAAAATGATTACAAATGTATAGAAAGGGATATGAAGAGGAGAGGAATAAAGAAAGGGAGCTCTGGTGATCAGAAAGGGAAACGAGGAGAAAAAGGGGACCGAAGAAGGATTTTGGTTAATCTGCAGACAGTTTGAAGGTTTTCTGTGCTTTTCTTTGATCTGTGAAGCCTTGCATTAATCACCTATAACAATAGAATGCAGAAGAAATTGTAAACCTTGAAACACGTGAGGGAGATTGATTTTGTAGGGTGAATAGAATATCGTTGACATGGCGCAAGCCCATTGGGTAATGGCCTAAGTCATTAAATGTTTAATGGGATTTAGGTGGGAGCATAGGTTATTGGATGGAGGTGACAGGAGTGGTTTTTGTGGTGCAACGCTAATGGCGAAGATATAACGGTCAGTGGCGCGGTTTTATCACATTGGATAACAACTTTTCGCAGGGGGTTTCACTTGGTAAGCAGAATGGAATGGGGGGTGGGGGTGTGAAATGACTGGTGCCTGACACGTTGCATATGGTAAAGTTTCAAAAATAGCATGTTTCGGACCCCGACCATTGTTAAATTTCAGAGGATGAAGGGGGGTAGAAAAGATTGTGGGCTGTCGGATGAGATGGATGGAGTAGAGATGAGGAGGAAGGTGATGGGAGGTTAAATGGTGATGTGATGTGAGTGGATGGTGGGGTTGGTTTGGTAAATGTTGATCAGAATATAGTTTTGGGACTTAGGACTTTTGGGATATGACATAAATATGCCAAATGACTTTATAAAAATTAATCCTGAAACTTAGGATAAACCTTTATTTTGATTTTTTCCACCATTGCATGAGAATACAAGAAAACCTTGGAATAGTACTTTGAGATAAATTTCATATTTCTGCATATTCCTTTCTCTTTCTTTCTACCTACCCATTTCACTAATCTAACATTATTTCATTATTTTGTGGGGTGCATTTAGGTTTTCATACCCAAATCACTTTTTCTTTAAAACTCTAACATACTATATCCTTATTCCTTCCATTGACTCAGTTTAAACTGTTGAGTCAATTTTATTTCTACCTAACTACTGATCTTCCAAGATTAAACTGTTTGGAAAATCCTTATTTTCTAGCATATCAATATAAATTTAGAATGATACAATCATGCTTAAAATTTATGATTGAACAAACTAATTTAATCAACCGTGGCATTTTTATTTGCAGCATTTCCAATATTATTCCTTTTTGGGGTTTTTCTTTATTTTTCTTTTTCTTTTTTCATATATTTTTTGGAAATCATTTGAATATTGGAAATCATACTCAATATGAAATTGAAACTTATGAAATACTCAGTCACCTTGATATCCTATTATTTATAGGACCCTAACAACACCTTTGAAATGTAACATCTATAATTCATATTTTAACAGTTGAGTTATTATAAGACACACAAAACTATGAGTTTTTAACTTTTTTATAAGTGAATTTGTTCATCTATGTGGGGATATGGACACCATTTTTGCACATAAAATGCCGATGATGGACACATGACACAAGACTGTGGAGTGGAAGTCGAGTTTGATCAGTCTAGTCGATCTAGCCACTGTGATGAAAACCTAGTATGAGGTACATTAGGTTACATCATAAATATACAAGAGATCATTTAAATGGATTTATCTTCTTTCCAATGTGTTATTTTTAGGTGCAAGTGGTGGGACACCTTTTATTAGAATAATTTAAAGGAAGATCACGATAGTAGGATGATATGTATCAACTCTAGAAAGATGTGGGATGAAGCTAAGGAGCCCTATGTTTTCCCCAAACACTGCAACCAGGTTTTTTTTTACCCAGATGTGTTGGATATGGATTGTTGGTTCGTATTGAGACATAACCCTAGATCAAAATATAATTTTAAGAACAATATTGTTATCATGCCAAGCGAGCTGGACGATGATAAGGGTGATCATGAGAAAAGAGAGTGATATGGTACATGTGTTATTTCATCATTTTTACTTTTTAATATGGGTTTTTATAAAGAAGAGGATTTTTTTTTTTATATAGTCAAAGTCTAGTTTATATTATCAAATCAAAATTTACAGCTAAGAATAACATAGCTATGTTACATTTAGGCAAACCAGATGGCATGAAGTGCCTAGAAATACTTCGGTTCTCGCTAAGGCATACAATGCTCTTGGTTATTGTCTGCACAAAATTCCAAAACAACCAAAACAACATTATCATCATGGAGGAGGGTGTTGAGGACCTCTTGGAGGATCTGTGAAGATGCGTCCCTAGTTGTGCATATGGTCTGAAATATGGTCCACTTAGGCCTCTAAAGCTCGAAGGTGGTAATTAGAGCGCCACAAAAGACAACACAAAATCTCTAGAGCTTCAAGGGTCTCATTCTACACGTGTTAAATAACATTAATGTAGGCCACAATTTTATTACGATCTTCATACCTTTGTTGGCACAAAGTGTCCAGGATGAGTTGGATATGCTGAAGTTTGGCAGAAATTGATTCAAGGGTAGGCGGAGCCTCAAACTATCCCTGTGACTGAGCCAGATATATTGCCATGGTTGCCACCAAATGTTGACTCTCGGTGGATTCTAAGTGTTAACTCGAGTCCCCAGATACCTAGTGATTCTCCATGCCATGCCCACGAACTCCATGTTGAGCCCGACCTCTCTCTCTTGGCATGCACTCGTCTAACACCCCCCCACCCTTTCCTAGGTTGCCTCTCCAAGTCACCTGGGGCCAAACAACCCCTAAAATCACCGCACCGTCCCTGCAAAATTGACCAATTTGATCAATGAACATCTCTCGAGCACCGTGGAGGAGAGTAACTATACTGCCACCAACCAAAATTCCACCCTTAGGTGAGGTGTGAATGTGCCACCTTCCACAAATTCTAAATGTAGGAGATCGGAAGCGCTCTGTGAGCCAAAGGGAAAACCACCCTAGGGCCTGGCTGGGGAAGGACCCTTCCTGCACAATCCACTAGCTTTCTTTTGTCACTCGGGCAGAGCACCAGAACCACCTATCAATAGGCACTCCCTTCACTGAGAAATCAAACTCACCACCTTCACTCCTCTCCCAGTACAGTGTGCTATTGTTGTTTCCAAGATTCCTCCTAGTGTTCAAATGCTAGCCACAACTACCCAATAGCACTTGCACCCACCTCGTCTCCCACTGGCTAATCTCAAGCCAAGGCTTGCAAGCTACTTTTTCCCGTCTAGGAAAATGAGATCACCAACCTTCACCATCACCCGTGAATGTCGAACAAACTGCCTCTCATTCACTTGTAATATTCCCAAATAAGGAAGAAACAATATATGAACATAAAAATGGAAATAGTAGTGAATAAAATTACACCAAAATGTATGGCAACCATGGAGAAATTTTATTATGTAAATCAGTAGAAAACAAGTACAATAGATGTGGGCACAACACAAATAATCAAGGCAAGCAAGCCTCCCATGAATACATATGCCAAATATGAAATGTTGCTACATAGCAGAATGCCCAAGAACACGTAAAACACAATTTTAGATGGTAGACTGCAACTTGAATTGTACAATAGTATAGATATACAAATGTGTGGCTATAAAATCTTGAAGTAATCTATTAGCTCAACACACATTTAGGACAAAACATGGAAGATTTAGTAGCTTCTACAAAAAATCTTAAGAATTACAATGTAGCTAGGGTTGAATAATAGCTTCTTGTTGCTATAGGGTAAGCTGCTTGGGTGGTTGGTTTTGAATATCCCCCTCGGGGCTTCAGGTGTGATGAGCAGTGCAGGTCAGCTATCTTCATTACAAAGATGGCATGAGCATGTTCATATTGGCAAGTAACTTTAAGGAATACAATAGAGAATTACCTCTTTGACAGTCTTGGAATCCCTTGGAGAGCGCGGCGCAGCGAAGCAAGAGTCCTTCTTCACCGGCTCCAAATCCGAGTCCTGCAATCAGTCAAAGCACCCACGTAATTTCTAATATAACAAGTATCCTATCAATTAAATCAATATACAATAAACATCTAGATTATACACATCTGAGCCATTCATATCATACTAGGTAAATGTTCAAACAATAATGACAATATTAAGCATTGAATGGACAAAATGAACACAGTTCTATTGATTTTGAAAGAAGGAGGATTACAACCATCGGTTGTACCAAGCCCTCCTTAGTCTCCCAATCTCTCTTCTCTCTCTAGTGAATAAGTCCAAGTCAACAAGCTCTCTAGGAGCCTCTTTGACTCTTGGCCTTCACAATGACACACTATTCTCTATTCCACAAGTATACAAGAATCTTGAGCAATCCTTCGACCCCCGATTAAGAGCCTTCAGCTCCTTCTTATAGGAGAGGGAGAAGGTCATTGTTGCCCTTCTCTTTCCACTAGTTTGGAATGGAAAAGGCTTAGATGTTTCTTTGATCTCCATGCTTTTGCCTCTTTTGGAGTTCAGTCTCCCATGGCAATGACCAATAATGAACTGGTGCTTCTGCAGTTTCCTTTGTGAACTGACTCCTTTGTGAGGGAAAGTCAGAGATTCAAATCATTCTCCGCGCTCTTTTCCCAATTCAAACTTAAAACACGGGTAACGCGTCCCTCCAGTGTAAACAGAGCGTTTCCCTAGCCACTAACGCGGCCAATGTATTGCTTGACTGCGTTATAACGCTCTTGTTCTGTTCTATATATGCGTTACCCTGGCAGAAATAGGTTTAATTTAGGTATTTGTACTTCTTCCATATTTGTCTTCCCCTCTGAGCTGATGAGGAGGTATTTTGACCTGTAACAGATGCCCCCTAAAGTGTGAGGTCAGAGACGAAGATGATGGCCGAAATACTTTATAATTTGTAGAGAGAGAGAGATTGAAAGACTGAGGAAAACCTGAAACAACAACATATGTCAGAAAATATAGTATTTGCCAAGAGTCGAGCATGTCCCATGCTCAGTAGCTTTAAACAACATGATTTCTCTAGAATAGAGATATGAAGAATGTATCCACCAATAGGCACAATGTGGAAGTGTCTGTCATAACAGGATCAGGTTGAAGAAGCTGTCTCCATAAACAATATCGCAGCTTGGGGAAGGGAACACAACTTTAATGGTGTAGCCTTTTGCCCCAAGGTCTTGACCGCCGATTCACTTAAACTACATATTTCTCAACATGTGAATGAAGGAGTTGTCGTCGAACATGTGAGAAATCGTCTGATTACCAGTCGATAATGAAAACTGTTAACAGACGCGAAGGTGGCCACCGATAATGATGATGGTCCCTAAGATGCCCAGTACAATCTAGAGAGTGTGAATAAAAGGAGTTGAAGTCGAACACTCGTAGAATCATTCGACCAAGAGCCAATGATGAAGACCCTTGATCAAACACAAGACTACCTGCCACTGATGTCTGCAAGTATCTGGGTATTGATGGGTTTCTGGATCAACTTCCTAGATAAGATGTTGAAGTCGATAGGAAGTGATCTGTTGAAAGGTAGGCACTGAGGCGTCCTACATCAGTCAACACGAAACGGAAACCAACTGATTTTTTTTATGATTTGAGATAAGGAAGAGTAAATGGGAACGTCAGACGACAAATAATTTCTGGCATAATGAACGGTTTGGTTGATAATAGGAGCAGTAGATAACGAGATCTGCTTGAACAATAGAAGGCACTCTAGCAGGGTACTAGGCAGCTGAAGCATTTTTGAACACCAAAGAGTGTGTTAGGATTTTACCGGTGCAGGGACACTGGGATTTGAAGGCTAATACTCATAGATGGTAGGGTTCGGCTAACTGCGAAAGAGTTTTCTGGGAAGTGCCATGTTCAAGAATTTTGTTGCCAAATCGACCTTTTTTGGAAATGTAACAGAGGTAGTATCCATTTTGTCCAAATTTTTCCCCGTCTGATTAAGTTTAACGAGTCCAGACGAGTAAACTCGGTGAATTTTTCATGTTTAGAGAGTCTGAAAAATGTCAGGAAAGACAACTTTGTGCCCCATCTGATTAGATTTAACGAGTCGAGATGAGCAAACTCGGTGAATTTTTCATGTTTAGAGAGTCTGAAAAATGTCATAAAAGACAACTCCATGTCCTGTTTGATTAGGTTTAACGAGTCCAGACGAGTAAACTCGGTGAATTTTTCATGTTTAGAGAGTCTGAAAAATGTCATAAAAGACAACTCCATGTCCTGTCTGATTAGGTTTAACGAGTCCAGATGAGTAAACTCGGTGAATTTTTCATGTTTAGAGAGTCTGAAAAATGTCGTAAAAGATGACTCCATTGGGGTACCTTTGTCATGTCTTGATAACCGGGCACGGCAAAGGGATAATAGTCAGCCCGAAACAGTTCATTTTCCGTAAGTTAGTCCATCGAATCCGGAAAAGTGAGAAATCTATGTTCAATGAACGTCTACCTCATTTTGTTATGAGTACGAGGAGACGAAGTAAACTCAATATTCTTTGTGAAATTTTAACGAGTCCAACAAAGAAAAAATCGGTACCTCCGTGAAATTTTAACGAGTCACGCGGAGAAAACTCGATTATTTTTTCAGTTTAAAGAGCTTTGAAAAAAGAGGAAAAGAATGGCTCCTTGTTCTCTGTCTTGATAGTTTAACGAGCCTGACAAAGGCGACTCGGGATTTTTTCCGTTTTATGAGCAAGAAAAAGATTCCTAAAAATAATGCTCAATACTTCTCCATAGTTTTAACGAGTCTGAAGAAGAAAACTCTAGGTTTTTCGGATTAACGAGCAAGAAAAGACCAAAAAAAGAACGCTCGATGCCAACTTCGTATAAGTTTAACGAGTCCGAAGAAGAGAACTCGAGGTTTTTCGGATTAACGAGCAAGAAAAATACCATAAAAAGAATGCTCGATAAAACATGAGTATGTCTGCTCATAAATCTTGATCCCTAATTAGAACATCAGTACCAAATCTCGAGAGTTGCGACATGTGTACAGTGAGAAATCACGACTTTGCCGACTGACTTAAGAGAGTCATGCCCCAGAATTTTCTATAAGAAGGTCAGAAGACTTTCATTTTCACTGTTTTGAGTGCTGTGAAGAAGCTCTGGAGTGGAAAAGGGGTGAAAATTTCAGCTGACGATTACGGTCAATCCGGGCAATAGTTTTCTATTCCGCGAGATCCAGGTAAGAGCTAGAACCTCCTGTTATCATTTAATTGCTGATTTGTTAGTTTTTGCTGGTTCAATTTTAGGAAATTTTGAGGCCCTAGAAAAATATTTGCGCCTAACGCGGGTCAGGAGTATGACAGCCGCGTTAAACGCATAACCCATGAGGGGCTAGCACATTAGAACACTCTATTTTGTACTAGTTCCCGCGTTAGGCACACCGTGCTTTCTAACAACTCAATTTCTCCATTTTTGAAGTGGTCCAGGCAAGTTTTAATCGGTTGAAAATGTTGCATTTGCAGGTGTTCAGCTGTTAATCATGAGTATCTGGCGAGAGAGAGAGCATGAGCGGGAAGAACGAGAGATGGTGACGGATGCAGCGAGCTTAATGGCTCTCCGGAGGTGCGGATTGCTCAAGTATGCCCGTTTAGAACTGATGAGGGGTCAAGAGGACCACCTGAGGTGGCTGATCCAGTAGTGGGACGAACGGCATCATGTCTTTCGGATTGGTGGCAATGAGCTCGCCATCGAAAAGGATGATGTTTACTTTTTGACCGGCTTGTCATGTCGTGGGGCGAGGCCCAATTTGACGGGGTCTAGAGCTGACCCTCGTTCCACTACTGATTTGATCCATGTGCACTGCATACGTGGCACCCAGGCTGTGAGTAACCGGATACCTATTGCACAGGTGACTCTGAGACCCCTGCGGGCTATATTATGGATGATTGTTCGCTTGGCAGGTGCCAAGAGTCAGCATGTGGCGACCAAGGCTCAGATGCTCCTAGCCTTGGATTGCATGCAGCCTCAGGTTTTCGACTGGTGTGACGGTGTGGTCCGTCGGGTCCGAGCAGAGCTTACTGCATGCAAGACCCGTACTCAAAGGGAGTTTGGGTACGGTACACTGATTGTTTCTTTCATACTGGAGTGGATACCACTGATGAGGCCTAGGATCCCTACAACGCCACTGGGTCCACGCGAGCCGAGGCAGGCTCGGTGGGCCACTTTGCTTCCACGGACTGGAGAGGGTCCCGTCCGTCACTGTTTTGATGAGGGGTTTTTTGATTGGCTGGACTCTCAGATCATCATGATTGAGGATTATCCCTATGCAGGGATGAACTTCACAGGTGATCCCGAGTTAGTCTTGCCCCCTGGCACCCAGTGGGGGCCCGATGGTAAGAAAAAATGATCAGTGTTTTTTCAAAGAAGTTTTTGTGTTTTTAGCTTTTGAATGTTTATGTAAAAAAATTTTGTTTAAAAAGGGGTGAAAATTTAGTTTTGACATGAAGCTTTTGCTTGCTTGACACAGATGTGGCACCTGTCCACCCAGTTGAGGCCCCTCGCTATGGACGGCGAGGATTGCAGCTACCCAGGGCTGGCGCACCAGTAGAGGATGTGGAAGCCAGCGACGACGATGATACCCAAATTTTACATGAACTCTCCAGGAACCTGGAGGGTCTGAGTATGGGTATACCACCGCTTCCTATGCGGGAGGTTCCAGTTTGTCTGCAGCGGCATACTGTGGGTGTGCCGGAGAGATACTTAGTCCCTCTGAGGAGGATAGCTAGAGCAGTTGTATGCTATCATGAGCATCAGGCCTAGCTGGTGGAGTAGATGTATTAGTGTCAGAGCATGGCTTAGTGTAGCCAAATTTTGTAAAACACCCCAAGTTTTGGGAGATTTTTCTTTTCGATGTTTTCTATGTACTGGACATGACATATATATATATATTTTTGGTGATTTGTGTTTTTAAATTTTTATGTGTTTTTGATGTGATAAAAATATATGTACTCATGAGTAAATCTTTGACAATAAATGCGATAAATGCCAATCTAACACGTAATTTGCCAAAGAATCGGCTAATGCATTAAATTCTCTAGGAACGTGTTCAAATGTGATTGTTTGAAATTGACGTTCTAAAAGTCGCACTCGTAAAAAATAACGTAGCAATACAGGGTGGCGGACACGGTAATAATTGTTTAACTGCATAATGATGAGTTGGGAATCTAACCTGACCACTAAATCGGAGATGTCACGAGATGCCGCTTCCGTGAGGAGTTGGATCACTGACATGTACTCGGCCACATTGTTGGTGGCGTTACCCAAGAAGATTCCCCCGGAACCAAGAAGGTCCGACTCAGGAGTATAGAGAACCCAAGCAGCTGAAGCAATGTGTCTAGTGTGACGACTAGCACCGTCCACATATCCAACGTATGATAATGAATGTGATGACATCTGTGCGAAAGAAAAGATTACATGAGAAAAACACCTTAAACCAAAAACAATAATCCATAAGCATCAAAATAAAATAGGCAAAACTTATATACATAAAATTACAAAGCATATGCCTAGTGTGAAACTAGGCAAAATACTTCTTCAGATAGAGCCCGTTGCGGGGCTCCTCGAGTGGAATTCCATTACAGTCCTGTAATTCGTAAGCTCCTTTTGAGAGGGCTTTAGTAACGATGTAGGGACCGAGCCATAATGGTTGGAGTGTTCCTGCCCCCAAGAGGTCGTGCTTTTGATCATATAGTAGAACGAGATCGCCCTCTTGGAAAGAACGAGGCTTGACAGATTTGTCGTATTGAGCTTTAACTCGGCGCTGGTGAGCTTCGAGTGATAGTGTAGCATCTCGATGAGTTTCGTCCAAATGATCGAGCGAGAGAAAGCGCTCTTCTGTGGTGGTGGTGCCAGGCAGGAGTTCAACGGCAAGTTTGAGTGATGGGATTTCGCACTCGATCGGAAGTACTACCTCCAGGCCGAAAGCAAGTTGGAAAGGTGTGATATTTGAAAAGAAATACGGAATATTTTCCATGATACCTGTCTTGACCGAGATATCAATGAGTAGTGTCTTGGAAAGATTACCCATGTTCCCTTCTGAATCGATAGTGTGGACAGTCGTATAAGAGGAGGGAACGATCTCAGGTTGGTCAAAGAACGGGATTTCAGTTTTTATCGCCTCCAATCAATCGTCGAAGTGCGATGGTGAAACTCTCCCCAAGGTCATTCTTCTAATGACATGATCTCTCGAATAGCTTCGTCTGTAGGCCAGACTTCATTGAGGAGATCCTTAGAGAGAACTGTTATGGGAGAGAGGCTTGTACCTGCGGTCGAAACCATATTAGTGGAGGGTTCAGATGTGCTTTGGATGGCTTGATAAGCCAACTCAACCGGCGAAAGCGGCATCTGATCTCCATAAGAATCAATATCTGAAGGTGTCGGGATGATCCATGGGTCGATAGAGCCATCTGAAAAGGTGGATATCATTGCAACCGTGTTTGGGATCTGTGGCGGCGGTAGAGGAAAACAACCCAGTAGGGAAGATGTCTTCAGAAGACCGGTACCGATACTGACGTAAGAGTCAGGGACACCTCCTATTAGGGGTACAGTGCTACTTGGTAAAGTGGCATAATCAGGGGTGTAGAAGGATAGTTGATCGACCGTGACTATTTTCCCATCCAATGGAAATAGGATGAGTCGGAAGACCGAAGACACGATGGCGGTCATAGCATAAGACCAAGTGCGACCGAGCAATAGATTATAGTCGAGATGACGCTCTACGACTTCAACATCCACATTTACCGTTTTCCCACTCAGAGTGATGGGAAAGCTAGCAAGGTATCCTTTTGGTAGGAAAGTGTGGCCATCGAAAGCTTTGAGGGAATTCGATGGCGGGGTTAGAGTAGGAGAACCTAAATGGAGCCAGCAAGCTTGTGACATAACGCAGGTCGAAGCACCTTCGTCTATGACAGTGCGATGGATTGGTCTCCCTTTCAACACAACCTGCACCTAGAATGCGAGTTGATGTGAGAGGCGAGGTTTAGCCTTTTCCATATCAAATATTGCTAGCATGGAATCTTGGGGATCTATTCCACCAATGGCCGAAAGCAAGGCTTTCCTTTGTGTTGGACAGGTTTGTAATACTTCAAGAGCAGACATGGCTGACGGTGCCTGCGCCAAATCTTCTACAATATTGTAGTTTTGGGTTGCACGTGCAGAGGTATTATGAGTCGTGCGTCGAAGTGTCCCTTTGGGGGGACGAATTACAGGTTCAACAGTAGGCCTTTCGATATGTAAATCGTTGGGCGGCGGCGGATTGGAACTAGTTCCAGATTCCTGAGCATCTATGGTAGGATTTCCATAAAGCTTGGCACGAGTTTGAAGGTCAACACTCTCGATGCCATAAATGGCAGATGGTCCTTCGCCGGAAGGATACGAACCACCGTTGCCCCGTTGATGGGGTTGTGGCGGATTGTCAACCATGTGTTGATGTTGCTGCGGTTGATTGGGGAAAGGATTGTGAAGAACGACAGGTGTTCGCCCAGAATCCTTGTTAGCAATAAAATCGGTGCATTCCTGCAGCCGAGGACATTTGTATGTCAAGTGATCCTCCGCATAGATTTTGCAAGGAAATTTCATGGGTTTATCCTTTCCTCTGTCATTTCTGGCCACATTTTTCTGATTAGGGTTTTTCTGATTATCCGACTGCTCTTCCGAAGAAGATGTTTTCTTCTTGTTCTTCTTATTTTTCCCGCTAGGTTTTTGTGAGATTTGCACCGAATTTATCTCAGCGGGAGGAAGAGGAGTCGTTTGATGGGGGGCGGTGGCAGCCGAGGATGGCTGGGAGGTTTGCCCCCGAGACTGATTGGTGGCTACACCATAGATCGCGCCAACAAGACCATCAGCATGAGCTCCGGTTTTCTGAGTAGCCGGAGGGTTTGGGTTACCAGGGGCATGGGGGAGTAGATCGTAAAGCGTGCCGGATTGTGAATAGATTAAATCCAGGTGCTGGGCACGACGAATACATTGATCTTTTGTCACCGCACCAGAAAGGCCAATGTCTTTAGAGATGTGGGGTAAAAGAGACTTGCAAAACCAATTGGCCAAGAGATGGTCCAGTATTGGCGCTTTGACGAGCCTCCTCCTACGTCTCCATTCATGAATATGGTCAGAGATGTGGGTGGCGGTGTCTTGTCGCAACGATGTTAATAATTCTGTTTCGGTTTCCACTCTAATTGGTAGTTGGAAGTTCTTTAAGAACTCCGTCGCTAAAGCGCCAAACGTATTGATGGCGGCGCGTGGTAATTCAATGTACCACTTAGCGGCATTGCCTGTAAGGGTGCGGGGAAACAGTCGAAGTCGGACACTATCATCTACCATAGAATTGGATATGGACCATAAATGGAAGGTAGTGATGTGTGCGACCGGGTCGTCCCCATGTTTCCCGTCGAACTTCGGGATATCAGAAGGAATCTTATGCGGTATTGGAGGCCAAAGCGGGTTGTGGTTGATGGGGTCGTTCGTCAGCTTATGGATGTCGGGTATGTCCAAAGCTGCCAAGAAAGGAAATTGTGGATTTGCCCCCGAGTCTAACCAAGGCAGTATGGGCTGACTACTTGGACCATAGGGTCCCCCCATCCATGTGTTACTAGAAGGGTAAGTGGGACTTTGATAAAAACCTCCCATAGGTGGAGGAGTAGGAACATACGGTTGCTGTCCATAGGGCATAGTGTATTGAGGGGCAAATGGTTGGTTGCCCCCAGCGTAAAAGTGCCCTCCCACTCCAGATGGAGGTTGGGGTTGGTTAGTCCAAATGGATGCAATAGAGTTTCCTAGAGGCATACTAGTACTTGCATAATTTGGCAACGGTATAGATCCTACACCTATGTTTGAACCACTTAAGGGGATAGTATTTACAATGGGTTGTCCCATTTGTCCTAAGGATTGCATAGGAAGAGAAATATTCCCTGCTACCTGTGTACTGATAACACTGCCCCCTGGTATAGTGGCCAAGGGGTTTGAACTCAACAGAGGGTTCCAACCGAAAGGGTTACTAAAGGGCACCGAAGTAGTCATGCTCGTGGGAGGAGCTACCGTGGTCCCCAACGTGGTTACGGTAGGAGTAGATGCCGAAGGGTTCGGTAAACTACTGACAGTTGTGTTAACCATAGGATTGGGGGTAGGTGTATGTTGACTACTGGGGTTACCCAGTAACGGCATAGAACTGACCACCGGCGGGGAGGATGGTGGCAAACCAGGAATGGTTGCCATTGGTATCGACCCTGTGGATGCCGGTGGAGAAATAGATGTTGGTGTTGCCGCAGACATATCTCGGCATGGTGTAATTTGGATTATCACAGGCCCTAACGGATCAGTGAGCGGAGGATTGTAATTAGGTACAACGCCTTCAGTGAAAGGGTCCTCCAGGAGTTCCGGCTGATAAGGGTCTATGTGATAATCAAGATTAGTCAGAGGAGACTGCTCTTCCGTAGAAGGCCCGGGTTCACCAAGGTTCAGTTCTTCCTCAAAGTTGAGAGGAGGTAGACCTTGCTGTCATCGAGACAGACGGCGTGGGTCAGGGGACGCCACGGTGACCGGTTTAATTTTAACAAATTTTATTAAATTGTGATCTATTATGAAGTCTCAAATGACAGTAACCACACAACTACTAAAAAGAAAAGACTCTCTAAAATCAATCAGCAAGCAGCCAGAATAGGGTGCCCTGTCTGAGTACTACCGTTCACTGGTGATGAAATCCAGTATCACAATAGCATACAGAGAGGGTTGGTCGAAAGTACAGTTACGATCACTCTAGAGCTTCGCCCAAACCTCAGACGATAGGTGTAAGCACTCTCGTGAATACGAGTACCCTCCTAAAGACCGAAGACAGAGTGGGTCCGTCTGTTTCAGGTACCAGGACAGCCCGTCCCAGTCACCTTGTGTAAGTCCCTAAAAGTATGGCCACTAAGGATACCTCAAATCACAAACATCATCAGGGGGTCCATGGTCAAGGACAGTGTGCTATATGGGCAGAATACCTAGATCCCCGATCTAGTTTCGACATCCCTGAAGGGAACCCCAATATATAACACACCCATAGGATGCAGTCGAAGGCGGGCTACCTTCTAGTGCACCCAAGTGTTGTCTCGCGCTGAGCTCCGGTAAAGGAACGGTCCCGATAATGTGAGTGCAGCAGGATTTCACTCGTTAATGACTCTAGTTTTCAAGTTTTGAGATCTTGGGTAGTTTTCTCACTTTCCTAACCCAAGATCCTAGCCTGAACTACTGTTTGTGTGAGCTCAAAAAAGAGTTATTAGATTGATTTTAGTGTCACTTTATTTTTAGTGTACTTTGTTATTAGTCTTGCGGAGGGGGAATGGACGTATGACGTATAGTGAGACTCTGACTCAAGAAACCATGCAAAACATGCTCTAAATATTAAATTCAATGAAGAGTGTTTCTACAGGGAGAGGTTTCTTTTTCAATCATCCATGCACCAACATGTAAATAACACAGCTCAAATTTTGAAGATTCAGACTTCTATCTACCTCTTTTAACAGTCTGTGAACTAAAATTTTCAGAACAAACTCAGCTAAATGCAAAAAAAAAAATAAAAAAAAATTCTCTTTTAAAAAGTAAATGTTTTGCACACTAACTAAATAAGAGAAACAAATAACAATGCCAGTTTAGCAGACAAGCACAGGGATTCAATCGCTGAAAGGTACTGATGGCCAAAAAACTCTACAACTAAAACACAGTCACAGCAGTGAACATCAAGGTTTTTGGCTGAGTAACGCTCTGTCTGTGAGAAAATACAGCGTTATAACACACTGGATAGCCTGCATAGGTCGCGTTAACCAGGAAAAAGCTCTTCAGTTGGCCAGACAAGAACATGATTGAACTTTGCAAGCGTTTGGTATGTCTACTGGGCATCAAAAATGGTCGGAAGGATCTTTGAACAGAGAAGAAGAGAAGAAAGGAAGGAATAAATAGTCCAGAAACTATGGGGGAAAACTCCCCAGCGGAGTCGCCAATTCTGCTATAGGGTAAACTGCTTGGGTGGTTGGTTTTCGAATATCCCTCTCAGGGCTTTCCGGTGCCCGAGACAGACAGTAAGATTAGCTATGTTGTTCACAAAGATGGCATGAGCATGTTCATATTAGCTTGAAATAACTTGAAAGAATACAATAGAGAATTACCTCTTTGACAGTCTTGAAATCCCTTGGAGAGCGCTGCGCAGCAAAGCAAGAGTCCTTCTTCGCCGGCTCCAAATCCGAGTCCTGCAATCAGTCAAAGCACCCGCGTAATTTCTAATATAACAAGTATCCTATCAATTAAATCAATATACAATAAACATCTAGATTATACACATCTGAGCCATTCATATCATACTAGGTAAATGTTCAAACAATAATGACAATATTAAGCATTGAATGGACAAAACGAACACAGTTCTATTGATTTTGAAAGAAGGAGGATTACAACCATTGGTTGTACCAAGCCCTCCTCAGTCTCCCAATCTCTCTTCTCTCTCTAGTGAAGAATTCCAAGTCAACAAGCTCTCTAGGAGCCTCTTTGACTCTTGGCCTTCACAATGTCACACTATTCTCTATTCCAAAAGTATGCAAGAACCTTGAGCAACCCTTCGAACTTCAATTAAGAGCCTTCATCTCCTTCTTATAGGAGAGGGAGAAGGCCATTGTTTCCCTTCTCTTTCCACTAGTTTGGAATGGAAAAGGCTTAGATGTTTCCTTGATCTCCATGCTTTTGCCTCTCTTGGAGTTCAGTCTTCTATGGAAATGAACAATAATGAACTGGTGCTTCTGCAGTTTCCTTTTTGAACTGACTCCTTTGTGAGGGAAAGTCGGAGATTCAAATCTTTCTCCACGCTCTTTTCCCAATTCAAACTTAAAACAGAGCAACGCGTCCCTCAGTCATAAACGAGGAAGCGTTTACCCTAGCCACTAACATAGCCAATGTCTTGATTATCTGCGTTATAACGCTCTTGTTCTATTCTATATATGCGTTACCCTGGCGAGAAATAGGTTTAATTTAGGTCTTTGTATTTCTTCCATAATTTTCTTCCCCTACGAGGTGATGAGGAGGTATTTTGACTTTATATGATTGTAGCCGCTACAACACCACCCAAAATTTTGGGTATATTTTTCGGTCCCCCTCTGCTCACTTTGTCGTTAAGGTCTTTCAAGACATGCGACGGTGACATCCTAGCGACCTATCCCCAACCCCTCATGATTTTTCTCAAAATCATGATCAGATGTTGTTGCTGCAATCGCACCATCATGTGAGGGAGGACCACCCAGCATACGTTAGAATAAGAAAATTTTACATTGCCTTTCAAGGATGTACACATTAAAAGTTCCTCGCCATGGGTCGTTAAGCACGTTCTTTGGATACGTCTCTTATGTTCGTTGGTATCATATAATTTCTCTAGGGGCACCATTCGCAAAGAATAACCGTGAACTAATTTATGTTATGTTGTTTATACAGGTCAATCCCATGACTGATAAACTCATCAATGATTTTCATGGCATTGAGGGAAATAAAATTAAGCCTCCTACATCTGAAGAGGAATTCAAAAATACACTTCTAGAACCTGGGCTTGTCGACCATATTGTGGTTGCAAACAAATCTGTAGCTAAAGTTTATGTTTGAAATTCATCAAATAATTCTACCCAGAGTAAAAGCAGTGATATAGACATACATGTCAGACAGACCTACTCTGAGGGTGGCAGCCAACATAAGTACTCTTTTAATATTGGAAGTGTTTAATCCTTTGAGCAGAAGTCGGAGGATACACAGGAAGCATTGGGTATTGGTCCTCATGATTATGTTCCTGTAACATATGTTTCAGAATGGTCTGGTACCAAGAGTTGTTGAGATTTGCACCTACATTATTGATGCTGGGTTCTCTTATTTACTTTGGGCGAAGAAGGCAAAGTGGTTTGGGTATAGGTGGACTTGGAGGCGAAGGTGGTCGTGGAATCTTTAACATCGGCAAAGCTAATGTGACGAAGCTAGATAAAATTCAAAGGACAAGGTATTATTTAAGAATGTAGCTGGTTGTGACGAAGCAAAGCAGAGAGCATGGAGTTTGTGAATTTTCTTAACATCCTAAAGTACCAAGAGCTAGGAGCTAAAATTACAGAAGGTACCCTTTAATGGGTCCTCCTGGCACAGGGAAAACTCTCTTGGAAAAAGCTACAACAGGGGAAGCAGGAGTCCCCTTTTTTCTTTCAATTTGTGGCTCGGATTTCATGAAGATGTTTGTTGGTGTTGGGCTTTCAAGAGTTAGAAGCATGTCCCTTGGAGCCAGGCAGTCTACACCAAGTATTATCTTTATTGATGAGACCAATGCAATTGGCTGAGAAAGAAGTCATGGGGTTAGCCAAAGCAAATGATTTTAGACATTGTACAATTAAACCAATGCACAAAAAATCATATGGTTCCAAAACCATAGGTGATGGTGAAGCAAAACTATGTGAAAACATTATAGATGGGCGCACATCCGGTGGACCAAGGTTATGGTTTTAAATATTATGTAATAAAACCAAAGCGCAAACCAATGTAGTTTCCAAACCATATGAAACAGTGGTCCAACTTTATGATTGAGACACGAATCATGAACCATGTGAAGACACATTTAAACTTATGTTAAAGCATGGGGCAGAGTGTATGGCAAACTTATATTAACACGACTAGGCGCAAAGGTTCGAAGGCGTTTTCAAATTGTGGTAAAAGTTTGGGGTAGACAAATATATAAAGCAGTCAAACATTAGGGTTAAGACATGGATCAGAGCTGTAAAGAAATACATTGCTTTTCTATGACAGAGTTTTGTGCTCTGGGGCAGTTATATAATATATGGTCAAAACGCGCGTTCAAACATGGAGTCCAACCTTGTAGCACACGTGCGACGACAACGCCATAACAACCATCGAGCGGCTATGATCAGAAGAATTGCAGGACTATATGAAAACATCAGCACGATTTTTCAACCTATGCTAAAATTTTAGAGCAGATATATATACGTTCAATAGTCTAAAGTCGTGTCTACGTTGCATGGAGCCCAACATTCAATGTTACGTTGTGGGGAGCCAACTGAAAACGTTTTTGTATATAAATGGCGGTCAACTTTTCACAAGACATTTGGAGTAGAACTGTGCTGGCAATTTTATAATAACCATAGCGTAGAGCAGTCGAACAAAGGATCGAATGTGCCACGTGGTAGTTGCAGCAGGGCTCCTTAAGGCAGTCGTCGACATTCAAATTACTCATTCTACCTAACCCTAGAAAGTTTAAGAAGACATGTGGCAAGGATCGCGTTGTTAATTTGCATTTCCATAAGGTGAAGTCTCTCAAAGTCATGATAAAGGGGTTCAACAACGAATGGATGATCCTTTCAACTTCAACGTTATAATTTGGTCTCCTTTTTACTTAACGTTGAGATGGGGTGATCTCATCATTCTTGTCAGCACCAGTCATGATCGTTATTAGTTGTTTCTCGTTCTGCGGTTGATTTCTATTTTGGGAGGCGCACTTCTGGCCGTGATTAAGGCCCCGCATGAAGGGTGATTTTCCTTTTGCCGCTCCCATTTTGTGCTTACCATTACAACGATGAATTTAATTATGGGAAGCGTAGTTGCAGCGCGCAAGAGGGAGTCCACAGCGTGATTCTTGGCTCTTTGCCACGTGTCAAAGATGTGTTGATTCAGTTTGAAAAAACGCCAGCGTTTTCACCTCGGGGAAGGAAGTTTCTTAGGCCAGGCATTGTAACCTCTCCATGCATGACACCACGTGGAACGTGTCATTAAAGTAGTGTTTCGACGGAGGCAGGCAGTGTTCGATATCATCCAGCATGGATGAGTTAGTAATAATGGCAACATAATCCCGTCCAGAATGCATGTGCATGGTTTCAGCTGTGTCAGCTCTGCCTTTACCGTAGATGCACCAGGAAAAGGCGAAATGCTCAATCGAACCAGCGCAGTAACAACTATGGATCGTTATTTCCCGAATTATAGATCCTTCGATATAGTAGATGAAAAATATTTTGTTACGAGATAAATGTTCCACCTTCAAAATTATATCAAAGTTGCTGACTCGAGGAGGCTTGGCGTTCGGTGTTAAATCATTATACTCCTATCCCAGCCTGTTCGATGTTTTATAAGCCAGCCATGTCCACCAGCACCAACCTCCCTCCAACTGATGGCACATCTACTATAATCATGCAATGGCTACGAGAGCTCCTCTCGTTGCAAATTGGTACTCTTCACAGCACGCTTTTTCTCCACCACTTGTATTTCCCAAACAATGTCCTTCGTTTTCTTCCCACTTACTGAACATGCATTTTTAACCTTTCGACCCCGCACATCCAATCTCATCCTTCCTGGACTAGCAACCTTTGCTGAATTAGAACCAAGAAGATCGTAGACTTCTTCATTGTAAATCTCTATAACCTTTACCTTCACAATCTCATCCCCTTCCCCTTCCATGATATGGTGCAGAGCACGGTAAACAATTCGAGGCTCCTTGGCAGCACCAAACATGGTATAACTCTTACCAGACCCTGTTACTCCATACATTATAATATTGCATTTTCCTCCACTCTTCACTCCTTCCACTCACCCTTCAATGTAATTAAGGTAAAACAGCTGCAGGGCCTCTCCACTCCAAGATATGCCATCGAGACTAAAGTCTCTGCAATATCCTGAGCCTGCTCTGAGTCTCATGCCTTTCTCTGTTACTTGAATTCTTATTCCGCCATTCTGCTGAGCATACCTCATGCGTCCAATTACTTCCACTGGGTGTTCTTCTTTCTTCCATGGAATTCGCCCCCCCATTGTTGCTGCTGCTCATGCTTCTGGTTCGGTTCCTGATTCAACTTTTGGCATGCTGCCACCCTTTAGCTTATCATTTGATTTTTCAAATCATAGAGTCGTTGGGTTCGGAAAAGGCCGCAAGTTAAAACGAATTTCGTTGACATGACCAAAACATGCTTCATATCTGTGCTGCCAAAGAGGACGTGAAATGACTAACTCAAATCTAAATGCGCATCCAACAGATTGACGTATGAGATTTTCATTGGAAGACTGGTTTTGTTGACATCGTGTGAATATAGCATGGCAATGGTGTTTGTCTGTTCACAACCAGACTTACCACCGTGGAGACAGAAGCTGTTCGTTATTAATTTTGATGCATGGTTAAAATTATTGATCCATCGACGAATCACCGTTAGAAGGGCAAAGGATTTGCTGGAGTGCGCTCCTCCCTGCAACTACAGCAAGATTGCGTGATCGAGCGACTTCTCGATACATAAAAGACACCCCCTTTGTTGAATGAAAGCAAGATTCGATGCAGGAGAAGACATTGCGCCTAAGCTGAACAATGATTGCACGATGAAGACAGCCATGCTTTGAGGTCGCAGTTCAACCCAGGTCGCTAGGTCGCAAACTTGTGAGGCTAGTGCAAATTGCGACTTGATGATATTTGTGACCCTGCGCCCCTTTTGAGATTGCGACCCACGTAGAGATCAAGTCACGCGACCGCTCCAGGTCGCTGAGTCGCAATGCACGCTGCTGGATAGAAAATGCGACCATGCGACTATGTGACCCCTCCAAGGTCGCAAGGTTGTAGAATGATATGTCCACTAGAGGCTGCGACCCATGAAAGCTTCGAACATGTGACCCCACTTCGGAATGGCCTCTTTTCTCCAAGAGAACAGGACTACACAGGGGTCCAAGCTAATCGTTAAAATCCCTTGATGTTATTTGTCAATATGCTCCTTACGCGTCTGTGTTTTCTTTTATTATATCTTTATTTTTCTGCAACATGTAGAAACATTTTCATGTGGATGAGGCTAATAACTAATCTAATGTTCTTACACGCAGGGAACATGAGGATATTATGATGACGACCCAGAAAAAAAAGTTTGTCGCTCACCCGGAAAATGCTGGTTCATATGGCGGGAGATAAGACTATCTCAATAGGAGAAAGGTGGAAAGGATAAAACCCCATGTCGCACATCACGAGGTTGCGGGTCACATGTCTGTAGGGTCACACGTTGCACATGTCTCTAGAGATTCGCTTCTCGGGTTCCTTACTTGCGAGTCGGAAGGTCGCATTTCTAATTTTCTGAAATTTTCAACCCGTGACCCAGCGACCTAGTCGCGAGGAGTCGCAAAGTCGCATTTCATATTTTTTACGATCGTGACAGTGATACAGCGACCCGGTCACGAGGTCGCACCTTAACCATTTCTTACAACTGTGACCACAGGACCCGGTTAGATCGCAGAGTCGGGAACAGGTTGAGTCGCGAGGTCGAAAGAAAAGTAGATGTAAGCGACCATGATCGAAGATGAAAAGTCAAAAGAAGCCCAAAGCAGCCCGAGTTTTTTGTATTATAATACTCCTTCGGGAGCTTGTAAAGAGGATATTTTTTTTGGGGGGACTCGAGCTGAGTACACTGTATCTGGATTATACATTTAAGCGTGAATACAAGAATTTTGAAAAATCCCTTTGTGGATCTGGTGTTGTCATATGTATGAGCGATATTGAGTATTATGTTTTCAGTTTCTGAACGTCTTTAGACTAAGGGAACTATATTTTCAATTCACATCACAGTTGCATAACATTTTGCTAAGTATGTTAATGGTGGTTGAGTTTATTTCACTGCTTAGCAATAATGAGTTTCTCAGCCCTCAACCCTCCACTGCAACACCCTACAACACAACACAAACCTCTGCGGAAACTACATTGTAGCTAAAGACTAAAGCTTGGCCTTAAGCCTAAGTTTGGAAAATGAATTAAAATTCTCCCCCAAGAGGCCTCTCAAGAATGGAGATGGGATTCCCGCTCAGGAACACCCGGTGCTAAACAACACAACAATCTCAACTAAATAGCTGAAGAATGCAAATAGTCATGTCGACCAAAAAATCAATAATCAATAACATACCTCACTATGGATGCCTTACCCTCCTTATAAAAAAATGTGAGCCTTCTTACCATGGGTCCCACTCATTAAGGTTTCCACCATCATGGAATCTTCCTCCCACTAACACTGCGTTGTCTCTATTGATGATCTACGCCATCCATACCAGTGCTATTGACTTGGTCAAACTTGACCTTGTCCACATGCATTAGCCCCTGTTCACACAAGAGGGTGCTTTGTCTAGCTATAAAGATGATCCCTTTTCATATTAAGAGGGATTTTATGCCTACTAAAGAGATTTATGGGCCTCCCTACCGATTTATATATCTAACTAAACGATAAGAGAAAAATTAATATTCCAATTAGCTACATGCTAATTTAGGAATATTACAGTCCTCCCCTCCCATTTTGCGCTTACCATTACAACGATGAATTTAATTATGGGAAGCGCAGTTGCAGCGCGCAAGAGGGAGTGCACGGCGTTATTCTTGGCTCTTCGCCACATGTCAAAGATGTGTTGATCTAGTTTGAAAAAACACCAGCTTTTTCACCTCGAGGAATGAAATTTCTGATGCCGGGCATTTTAACCTCTCCATGCATGACACCACGTGGAACGTGTCATTAAAGTAGTGTTTTGACGGAGGCAGGCAGCATTCACTATCATCCAGTGTGAATGAGTTAGTAATAATGGCAACATAATCCCGTCCAGAATTCATGCGCATGGTTTTAGCTATGTGAGCTCTGCCATTATTGTAGATGCACCAGGAAAAGGCGAAATGCTCAATTGAACCAGCACAGTAATACCTATGGAGTGTTATTTCTCGAATGACAGATCCTTCGATATAGTAGATGAAAAATATTTTGTTATGAGATAAATGTTCCACCTTCAAAATTATATCAAAGTTGTTGACTCGAGGAGGCTTGGCGTTCGGTGTTAAATCATTATACTCCTATCCCAGCCTGTTCGATGTTTTCTGAGCCAGCCATGTCCACCAACACCAACCTCCCTTCAACTGATGGCACATCTACCATAATCATGCAATGGTTGCGAGAGCTCCTCTCGTTGCAATTGGTACTTTTCACAGCATGCTTTTTCTCCACCACTTGTATTTCCCGAACAATGTCCTCTGCTTTCTTCCCACTTACTGAACATGCATTTTTAACCTTTCGACCCCGCACATCCAATCTCATCCTTCCTGGACTAGGAACCTTTGCTGAATTAGAACCAAGAAGATTGTGGAATTCTTCATTGTAAATCTCTATAACCCTGACCTTCACAATCTCATCCCCTTCCCCTTCCATGATATGGTGCAGAGCACGGTAAACAATTCCAGGCTCCTTGGTAGCACCAAACATGGTATAACTCTTACCAGACCCTGTTTCTCCATACATTATAATAGTGCATTTTCCTCCGCTCTTCACTCCTTCCACTCGCCCTTCAACGTACTTAAGGTAGAACATCTGTAGGGCCTCTCCACTCCAAGATATGCCATCGATACTAAAGTATCTGTAATATCCTGAGCCTGCTCTGAGTCTCATGCCTTTCTCTATTACTTGAATTCTTATTCCACCATTCTGTTGAGCATGCCTCATGCGTCCAATTACTTCCACTGGGTGTTCTTCTTTCTTCCATGGAATTCGCCCCCCCATTGTTGTTGCTGCTCATGCTTCTGGTTCGGTTCCTGATTCAACTTTTGGCATGCTGCCACCCTTTAGCTTATCATTTTATTTTTCAAATCATAGAGCTGTTGGGTTTGGAAAAGGTCGCAAGTTAAAATGAATTTCGTTGACATGAACAAAACATGCTTCATATATGTGCTACCAAAGAGCACGTGAACGGACTAACTCAAATCTAAATGCGCATCCAACAGATTGACGTATGAGATTTTCATTGGAATATTGGTTTTGTTGACATCGTGTGAATATAGCATGGAAATGGTGTTTTTTTGCTCACAACCTGACTTACCACCATGGGGACAGAAGTTGTTCGTTATTAATTTTGATGCATCGTTAAAATTATTGATCCATCGGCGAATCACTGTTAGAAAGGCAAAGGATTTGCTGGAGTGCGCTCCTCCCTGCAACTACAGCAAGATCACGCGATCGAGAGACTCCTCCATACATAAAAGACAACCCTTCATTGAACGAAAGCAAGATTCAATGCAGGAGAAGACATTGCGCCTAAGCTGAACAATGATTGCACGATGAAGACAACCATGCTTTGAGGTCGCAGTTCAACCCAGGTCGCTGTGTCACAAACCTGTGAGGCTAGTGAAAATTGTGACTTGATGATATTTGCGACCCTGTGCCCCTTTGAGATTGTGACCCATGTAGAGATCAAGTCGAGCGACCCCTCCAGGTCGCTGAATCGCAATGCACGCTGCTGGACGGAAAATGCGACCATGCGACTGTGCGACCCCTCCAAGGTCGCAAGGTCACAGAATGATATGTCCACTAGAGGCTGTGACCCATGAAAGCTTCGACCATGTGACCCCACTTCAGAATGGCCTCTTTTCTCCAAGAGAACAGGACTACACAGGGGTCCAAGCTAATCGTTAAAATCCCTTGATGTTATCTGTCAATATGCTCCTTATGCATCTGTGTTTTATTTTATTATATCTTTATTTTTCTGCAACATGCAGAAACATTTTCATGTAGATGAGGCTAATGGCTAATCTAATGTTCTTACACGCAGGTAACATGAGGAGATTATGATGATGACCCAGACAAGAAATTTTGTCGCTCACCCGGAAAATGCTGGTTCATATGGCAAGAGCTAAGACTATCTCAATAGGAGAAAGGTGGAAAGGATAAAACCCCAGGTCGCACATGTATCGAGGTCGCAGGTCACATGTCTACCTAGGTCACAGGTCGCATGTCTGCCGAGGTCGCGAGGTCGCAAATCCCATAAGGTTGCAAGGTCGCATTACTAATTTTTCCCAAAATTTGCGACTCTGCGACCCAGCAACCTAGTCGCGAGGTCGCAAGGTCGCATTTTCATCTTTTTTCACGATCCACGACTCTGTAACCCTGCGACCTAGTCGCAAGGTCGCAAGGTTGCACCTTGGCCATTTTCTTACAACCTGCGACCCCGCAACCCAGTTAGGTCGCAGGTCACAACAACAGCTGAGGTTGCAGGTCGCAGAAAAGACTGGATCGCAAGGCAGCCCAACAGTCAAGAAGATGAAAAGTCAAAGAAGCCCAAAGGGCAGGTTTTGTATTATAAATACTCCTTCGGGAGCTTGTAAAAATGCTTTTGGTTTGGGAATCGAGCTGAGTACATTGTATTACTAGTATATTATACATTTAATGATGAATACAAGCATTTTGAAAAAATCCCTTTGTGGATCTGGTGTTGTTTTATGTGTGAGCACTGTTGAGTATTGTACTTTCAGTTTCTAAACATCTTTAGATTAAGGGAACTGTATCTTTAATTCAGTTCACAGTTACATAACAGTTTTCTAAGTATGTTAATGGTGGTTGAGTTTATTTCACTTTCCTAGCGAATTTTGATGACTTTGTTTATCTGCATTTGTGTTATCATTTAAAAACTTTAGGAAGTGAAGGGTGTTCTCGCCATGAGGAACTGTTTCCTTCTTTGTCAAAACAGCTTACAAGCATGAACCTAATGAAGTTTTGTTAACAACACTTCCTTCGGTCTTCATGCTTTATTATTTTCTCTTGCTACTCATAGTGTTGCATGTACATTTAATGCATCAATCATATGTCTTGTATAAGTCGATTAGGTGTGTATCCACTATTTTATAGAGTCTAAGCGAGACCCAAAGCAAAGGAAAAATCAGTGGTAGCCAGACCCACACCCCGAACGGGATCCCTAGTCCAAACGGTTCAAGGTCTAATTGGGACCTTTTACCGGGGAGATCCCCTGCTGTTGGCCGGAAAAATTTTCCCGTCAACAGAATTGGCGCTAGAAGGAGGGCCAGATGACAAGCTGAGCCCTGAGAGCTTGCAGTTAATCTCATATCTGTAATGGCTCGTTCCCAAATCATTCTCCCGAGATGTCTGTCGGAGTTTTATGAGCCTCGACACTTCATCCCAGATGAACTTATGTATCACTTGTCCCAGTTAAAATTTGATGGTGAAAATGGGGTGTCCATAACCCAACACCTTTTAGATTTCTATGACTTTGGTGAGTGCTACGAAATTGAAAATGAAGGTTTGATATGTTTTCTTTTCTTCCTCACCCTCGAAGGTCGCGCTAAGCAATGGTGCCGCACATTGCCGGAAGCTTCCATCCATTCGTTTGAATAACTCACCAGTGAATTACAGCAAGCTTTTCACAGGTATGATCTTCATAACGTTGTAATAAAGTTAAATGACATCAGAATGGAACCTCAGGAATCTTTAGATGAGTTCTCTATTAGATTCGTTCATTATTTTTTTGAGTTCCCTGAGAGGGATGTCGATTGGAAATGTTTAAGTGAATAGTTCAAGTATGTGATTCTCGTTTCCCTTGAACAATTTCAGTTAGATCCTAGTGTTCCCTATGATGACCCGCAAGTTACTGGCTCTTCATATTTTGTCCCTAATTCTTCGTTGTCCATCTCCCCGAGTCTAGACCACATTCATGCCTCCAAGGAGAGTGTTGCTATTTGTGATATTCTGACCCCTCCTCCTAAGTTGTCGGGTAGTGGAGTTGTGACCTTGAAAGTTCTAAGCAAGGATAGATACTGGAAAGAGGATAAAGCCTACTGCACTACCTTTGAATCTTTCATGCACCATGTCGAATCAGAGCTTGAAAACCCTAGTGGCTCATTATCTCTCTCAGTTCATGAAACCTACCTCAAGCCCACTCAGTGTCTCCCTGGACACAAACCTAAATCTTATTCGCATAATGATTATGAATCGACTCCTACCTTGCATAAAGCTGATTCCCTTACAAGGCCTGCCAGATCATTGTTTTCTCTAAATGACACGGATGCATGTGTTGAAAAGCCTTGTAGGGTTAACACCCCTGCGACTCAATCTGTTCGTTCATTATTCCCCGGTTGGTTTCTCGACCCCGCCACACCAGTAATTTCTTCGACACATTCAAAATTTCCTTATACTGGTATTGGTGACAATCATAAGCACGCAGATGGTGTTTCACAATCACAGTTCCAAATCGATGAATCTTTTAGATCTGATCTTTCTCACTCGGAATCTTTAGACAACCATAGGAGCGATTTTCTGTCTGGGCAACCTCAAGATGTCCTCTTTATTGATCCATCCCAGTCGGTAACTCCTGGGGAGCCCAACATGCCAGATACCCAACTTGATCAAATAAATGGTTACAGCGATCCCTGCTTATCTGAAAACATGTTCAATCATACCACTAAGGACTATCACTCGCACCTCTTTGTTGACCACATGGAGACACCAGAATTCGATGTGTCTCTTCGGGAAGATTCAAGTACCCATCAGAAGATCGAAGTTCTTCAGCCTCTACCGACCGTTTCTAAAATGACGATCCCCAGGTACCATACTCCTCCCAGTATAAGCACGTCGAATTCACCCCACCCTGGAAAATCTTAAGAATCAAATACATCGATTTATCAATCTGTCAGTGTGCAAACATTTGACCGAATCGATACAAAGCCCACTGACATTTGGCAATCTACCACAATCCATGTTCACATCCATTTGCCTGTTGATCTCACCGAACCATCAAAGTTGGACAACCCCCCGCTCGAAGGTCTGGAGTTTGATCCTCATACCCTTGACCAAACCCAGGAGCAACCCCGAACTAGGGTTTTCAAGACTAGAGTTTCTGCACTTGGATGTGCAAGAATCTATGATTTTCCTGACACGTGCTTGTTGCTTCCATTCCATAAAACTGATCATCCTCCACACCATGATGAGGTTTCCGTTTGGTTCGACGGATCCTATCCGGTGGATGTACCTGCAAATAAGCCATGGCTTACCCAGCGCTCATCAGACCTAGATTTGTATATGAATGGATGTTTGTCATTTATAAATGTTGAGTTTCAAGAACATAGTGCTGTGTATCAGGATGAGAGTGGTATTCAGCTTACGAAATCTATTCTGGCATGCTCTTTTGTATGTATCCATGATCTTCTTGCCGTCGCACATGCTCTTCAGGTAAGTTTTGTTGTTACTGCAGTTTTTTGGATACTAGCCCTAATTGTGATCATTGTTGTCATTGCAGGAGGCGAACTTATGCGGTGGCTGCACTGGAAAACTGATTTTACATAACCTGGCCACCTCATGGGTTAAACTAGGTTTTAGGTGTAGGCTAGCTAGGACCTGTTAATAAAAATTTGTTAGTTCAAAGTTGTTGATTAGGTTTACTTGCCAAATTTTTACTTTGTGATTTAAAAGCGTGCTTGCTATTTTTTTTTACGATTAATATTTTAGGCATCATCATGTTACAAGTATTTTCCTTTCATTTCCTTTTCAGTTACTTGTTGCTGCATAAATAATCACTACTTGTATTTGCACTTACAACTAGTTGATCGCTCTCGCACACGACGTTGCATTGCATCTTGAGCCTCGCTTATTACATTACGTCATACACCCTCTTTCTCACATCATTTTTTCATATCGCCTGCCATTGCATGAGCCCTCATTACAACCCTATCACCTTGTGGTCTTGTTTTTCCCTGATTGTTAAAACAGTAACCCTGTTATTTTGCATGAGGTTGCGGTGGCTATCTCAAGAGGCAGCTTTCTCTCAGAACAAGTCTTCCAGGTCGCATTCTCAATGATATGCCTATGATTCTAAAATTATTTAGCCAGGGAGATATGAGCCAGTTGCTCGTGGGAGACCTAATGAGTTTGAATGGCCCATACCTGTAGCCTAAGACTTGTGCCCAGCATCATCTTGGACACCCTAAAATGATTTGTTTTGCATGCTTCACCTATTGTGGTAAATGGGATGTGAAGGTTTGGCACAAGGGCAAACCCAAATCAGGATATCTTTCAGTTTCTGTAAAACAAGAAACAACCTCTCTTGCTCGTAAAGTAAGTCGGGATCCCTCATCTGCCCATGAAAAATAAGTGCCATGAGGACATGAAAATAAGTGTTGTAAGCACATGAAACAAATAAGGGTAAAGGATCAAGAAAGGCTTCCTGCGCAGAGAGGTAATGCAACGGCTTCACTGGGGTACTGACCAAGCTCGCTGGCAGCGGAGCAACGTTTGTGATTTCTTGAAGTGACACCGCCGGGGTACTGTCCAAGCCTGCTGGCAGCGGAGCAACACTGGAAACTTACTTTAAAAATCCTGAAAATAATAAACCCACTGCCTTGCTCTTCACATCATCAACAAGCTACAGGCGTCTGTGAGCTTTCTCTTTGATGTGTTTCTCATTAGCGAGACCTAGTTGAGACACAAGGGTTAGGCATACCTGTAAAGAGCCAAAGTAATTCAAAGGGTCCCCACAGAACTTTTTCAATATTCCCTTGCATTACTATCTGGACTCAGACTTTTGTTGTGATACTGACAGAGATGCTGGATTCTACCAGTGGTTCACCATTTGTTGTAGCCGCTACAACACCACCCAAAATTTTGGGTATATTTAAAATTTCGGGTCCCCCTCTGCTCGCTTTGTCGTTAAGGTCTTTCACCGAACCTGCAGCTAGTGAAATCCTAGCTACCTATCCCCAACCCCTCATGAGTTTTCTTACCGTCATGATCAGATGTTGTTGCTGCAATCACGCCATGTGAGGGAGGGACCACCCAGCATACGTTCAAATAAGAACTTTCCGTGAACTCAGGATGTACATTAACATTTCCTCGCCATGGGCCATTAAGCACGTTCTTTGGATATGTCTCTTATGTTCGTTGGTCTCATATAATTTATCTACGGACACCATTCGCAAAGAATAATCGTGAACTAATTTATGTTATGTTGTTTATACAGGTCGATCCCACGACTGATAAACTCATCAATGATTGTCATGGCACTGAGGGAAATAAAATTAAGCCTCCTACATCTGAAGAGGAATTCAAAAATACACTTCTAGAACCTGGGCTTGTCGACCATATTGTGGTTGCAAACAAATCTGTAGCTAAATTTTATGTTCGAAATTCACCAAATAATTCTACCCAGAGTGAAAGAAGTGATATAGAGATACATGTCAGACGGACCTCCTCTGAGGGTGGTAGCCAACATAAGTACTCTTTTAATATTGGGAGTGTTTAATCCTTTGAGCAGAAGTCAGAGGATGCACAGGAAGCGTTGGCTATTGGTCCTCATGATTATGTTCCTGTAACATATGTTTCAGAATGGTCTGGGACCAAGAGTTGTTGAGATTTGTGCCTACATTATTGATGCTGGGGTCTCTTATTTACTTTGGGTGAAGAATGCAAAGTGGTTTGGGTATAGATGGACCTGGAGGCGAAGGTGGTCGTGGACTCTTTAACATTGGCAAAGCTACTGTGACGAAGCTAGATAAAATTCAAAGGACAAGGTATTATTTAAGAATGTATCTGGTTGTGATGAAGCAAAGCAGAGAGCATGGCGTTTGTGCATTTTCTTAACATCCTAAAGTACCAAGAGCTAAGAGCTAAAATTCCAGAAGGTACCCTTTAATGGGTCCTCCTGGCACAGAGAAAACTCTCTTGGCAAAAGCTACAACAGGGGAAGCAGGAGTCCCCTTTTTCTTTCAATTTGTGGCTTAGATTTCATGAAGATGTTTGTTGGTGTTGGGATTTCAAGAGTTAGAAGCATGTCTCCTGGAGCCAGGCAGTCTACACCAAGTATTATCTTTATTGATGAGACCAATGCAATTGGCCGAGCAAGAAGTCATGGGGATAGCCAAAGCAAATGATTTTAGACATTGTACAATTAAAGCAATGCACACAAAATCATATGGTTCCAAAACCATAGGTAATGGTGAAGCAAAACTATGTGAAAACATTATATATGGGTGCGCATCTGGTGGATGAAGGTTATGGTTTTAAATATTATGTAATAAAACCAAAGCGCAAACCAATGTAGTTTCCAAACCATATGAAACAGCGGTCCAACTTTATGATTGAGACACGGATCATGAACCATGTGAAGACACATTTAAACTTATGTTAAAGCATGGGGCGGAGTGTATGGAAAACTTATATTAACACGACTAGGCGCAAAGGTTCAAAGGCATTTTCAAATTATGGTAAAATTTTGGGGCAAACAAATATATAAAGCGATCAAACATTAGGGTTAAAACACAGATCAGAGCTATAAAGAAATACATTGCATTTCTATGACAGAGTTTTGTGCTCTGGGGCAGTTATATAATATATGGTCAAAATGCGCGTTCAAACATGGATTCCAACCTTGTAGCACACCTACGACGGCAATGCCATAACAACCATCGAGCGGCTATGATCAGAATAATTGCAGGACTATATGAAAACATTTGCGTGATTTTTCAACCTATGCTAAAAGTTTAGAGCAGATATATATACATTCAATAGTCTAAAGTCATTTCTACATTGCATGGAGCCCAAATTTCAATGTTACGTTGCAGGGAGCCAACTGAAAACATTTTTATATATAAATGGCGGTCAACTTTTCACAAAAAATTTGGAGCAGAACTGTGCTGGCAATTTTATAATACCATAGCGCAGAGCAGTCGAACAAAGGATCGAATGTGCCACATGGTAGTTGCAGTAGGGCTCCTTAAGGCAGTCGTCGACATTCAAATTTCTCATTCGACGTAACCCTAGAAATTTTAAGAAGACATGTGGCAAGGATCGTGTTGTTAATTCGCATTTCCATAAGGTGAAGTCGCTCAAAGTCACGATAAAGGGGTTCAGCAACGAATGGATGATCCTTTCAACTTCAACGTTATAATTTGGTCTCCTTTTTACTTAACGTTGATATGGGGCGATCTCATCGTTCTTGTCAACACCAGTCATGATCGTTATTAGATGTTTCTCGTTCTACGGTTGATTTCTATTTTGGGAGGCGCACTTCTGGCCGTGATTAAGACCTCGCATGAAGGGTGATTTTCCTTTTGTCGCTCCCATTTTGCGCTTACCATTACAACGATGAATTTAATTATGGGAAGCGCAGTTGCAGCACGCAAGAGGGATTCCACGGCGTGATTCTTGGCTCTCCGCCACGTGTCAAAGATGTGTTGATCCAGTTTGAAAAAATGCTAGCGTTTTCACCTCGTGGAAGGAAATTTCTGATGATGGGAATTGTAACCTCTCCATGCATGACACCACGTGGAACGTGTCATTAAAGTAGTGTTTCAACGGAGGCAGGCAGCATTCACTATCATCCAGCATGAATGAGTTAGTAATAATGGCAACATAATCCCGTCCAAAATGCATGCGCATGGTTTCAGCTGTGTGAGCTCTGCCATTACCGTAGATGCACCAGGAAAAGGAGAAATGCTCAATCGAACCAGCGCAGTAACAGCTATGGAGCATTATTTCCCGAATAACTGATCCTTCGATATATTAGATGAAAAATATTATGTTACGAGATAAATGTTCCACCTTCAAAATTATATCAAAGTTGTTGACTCGAGGAGGCTTGATGTTCGACGTTAAATCATTATACTCCTATCCCAGCCTGTTCAATGTTTTCTGAGCCAACCATGTCCACCAACACCAACCTCCCTCCAACTGATGGCACATCTACTATAATCATGTAATGGCTGCGAGAGCTCCTCTCGTTGCAATTGGTACTCTTTACAACACGCTTTTTCTCCACCACTTGTATTTCCCAAACATTGTCCTTCGATTTCTTCCCACTTACTAAACATGCATTTTTAACCTTTCGACCCCGCACATCCAATCTCATCCTTCCTGGACTAGCAACCTTTGCTGAATTAGAACCAAGAAGATCATAGACTTCTTCATTGTAAATCTCTATAACCCTGACCTTGACAATCTCATCCCCTTCCCCTTCCATGATATGGTGCAGAGCACGGTAAACAATTCCAGGCTCATTGGCAGCACCAAACATGGTATAAATCTTACCAGACCTTGTTGCTCCATACATTATAATAGTGCATTTTCCTCTGCTCTTCACTCCTTCCACTCGCCCTTCAACATACTTAAGGTAAAACAGTTGCAGGGCCTCTCCACTCCAAGATATGCCATCGAGACTAAAGTCTCTGCAATATCCTGAGCCTGCTCTAAGTCTCATGTCTTTCTCTGTTACTTGAATTCTTATTCCGCCATTCTGCTGAGCATGCCTCATGCGTCCAATTACTTCCACTGGGCGTTCTTCTTTCTTCCATGGAATTCACCCCCCCATTGTTGCTGCTGCTCATGCTTCTGGTTCGGTTCCTGATTCAAATTTTGGCATGCTTCCACCCTTTAGCTTATCATTTGATTTTTAAAATCATAGAGCCGTTGGGTTTGGAAAAAGCCACAAGTTAAAATGAATTTCGTTGACATGACCAAAACATGCTTCATATCTGTGCTGCCAAAGAGGACGTGAAATGACTAACCCAAATCGAAATGTGCATCCAACAGATTGATGTATGAGATTTTCATTGGAAGATTGGTTTTGTTGACATCGTGTGAATATAGCATGGAAATGGTGTTTTTCTGCTCACAACCTGACTTACCACCATGGGGACAGAAGCTGTTCGTTATTAATTTTGATGCATGGTTAAAATTATTGATCCATCGGTGAATCACCGTTAGAACGGAAAAGGATTTGCTCGAGTGCGCTGCTCCCTACAACTACAGCAAGATCGCGCGATCGAGCGACTCCTCCATACATAAAAGACACCCCTTCATTGAATGAAAGCAAGATTTAATGTAGGAGAAGACATTGCACCTAAGCTGAACAATGATTGCACGATGAAGACAGCCATGCTTTGAGGTCGCAGTTCAACCTAGGTCGCTAGGTCGCAAACCTGTGAGGCTAGTGCAAATTGCGACTTGATGATATTTGTGACCTTGCACCCCTTTTGAGATTGCGACCCACGTAGAGATCAAGTCGCGCGACCCCTCTAGGTCGCTGAGTCACAATGCACGCTGCTGGACGGAAAATGCGACCATGCGACTGTGCGACCCCTCCAAGGTCGCAAGATCGCAGAATGATATGTCCAATAGAGGCTGCAACCCATGAAAGCTTCGACCATGTGACCCTGCTTCGGAATGGCCTCTTTTCTCCAAGAGAACAGGACTACACAGGGGTCCAAGCTAATCGTTAAAATCCCTTGATGTTATCTGTCAATATGCTCCTTATGCATCTATGTTTTCTTTTATTATATCTTTATTTTTCTACAACATGCAGAAACATTTTCATGTAGATGAGGCTAATGGCTAATATAATTTGCTTACACGTAGGTAACATGAGGAGATTATGATGACGACCCAGACAAGAAATTTTGTCGCTCACCCGAAAAATGCTGGTTCATATGGCAGGAGCTAAGACTATCTCAACAGGAGAAAGGTGGAAAGGGTAAAACCCCGGGTCGCACATCTACCGAGGTCGCAGGTCGCATGTCTGCCGAGGTCACAGGTCGCATGTCTACCGAGGTCGCAAGGTCGCATTTCTAATTTTTCTTGAAATTTGCGACCCCGCGACACATCGACCTAGTCGCAAGGTCGCAAGGTCGCATTTTCATCTTTTTTCATGATTCGCGACTCCTCGACCCTGCGACCTAGTCGCAAGGTCGCAAGGTCGCACCTTGGCCATTTTCTTACAACCTGCGACCCTGCGACCCAGTTAGGTCGTAGGTCACAACAACAGCTCAGGTCACAGGTCGTAGAAAAGACTGGGTCGCAAGGTAGCCCAAAGGTCAAGAAGATGAAAAGACAAATAAGCCCAAAGGGCAGGTTTTGTATTATAAATACTCCTTCTAGAGCTTGTAAAAATTCTTTTGGTTTGGGACTCGAGCTGAGTACATTGTATTACCAGTAGATTATACATTTAATGATGAATACAAGCATTTTGAAAAAATCCCTTTGTGGATCTGGTGTTGTTTTATGTGTGAGCACTGTTGAGTATTGTAATTTCATTTTATGAACATCTTTAGATTAAGGGAACTGTATCTTTAATTCAGTTCACAGTTACATAATAGTTTGCTAAGTATGTTAATGGTGGTTGAGTTTATTTCACTTTCCTAGCGAATGTTGATGACTTTGTTTATCTGCGTTTGTGTTATCATTTAAAACTTTTAGGAAGTGAAGGGTGTTCTCACCATGAGGAACTGTTTCCTTCGTGGTCAGAACAACTTACAAGCATGAACCTAATGATTTTTTGTTAACAACACTTCCTTCGGTCTTCATGCTTTATTATTTTCTCTTGCTACTCATAGTGTTGCATGTACATTTAATGCATCAATCATATGTGTTGTATAAGTCAATTAGGTGTGTATCCACTGTTTTATAGAGTCTAAGAGAGACCCAAAGCAAAGAAAAAATCAGTGGTAGCCGGACCCACACCCTGGACGGGATCCCTAGTCCAAATGGTTCAAGGTCTAATTAGGACCTTTTACCGGGGATATCCCCTGCTGTTGGCTGGATAGATTTTCCCGTCAACACAGCTGCAACTCAATAACTAGATGGAGATGGCTAAAGATGATGTCTAAATGAATATATCACCTCCAATAGATCTTACATGTGAAATTCTGATCCCAACACTGAAGATCTCACCCTCCAAAACAAGCACTAAAACCCCCACTGCAAATTCTCGGTGAAATAACACAGTCAAAGAGGGACATTGCACTGTAGATGACAAGAATATGATGGCCTAGTGCCAAGATGTGAAATAAATCTCAATAACCTCCCTTGATAATATCCTAAAGAGAAGAATGCTTCCTCCTCTGAAAAACTATCTCCGAAAGTGGGTTTCTCAACCCTCCACTGCAACACCCTACAACACAACACAAACCTCTGCAGAAACTATATTGTAGCTGAAGATTGAAGCTTGGCCTTAAGCCTAAGTTTGGAAAATTAATTAAAATTCTCCCCCAAGAGGCCTCTCAAGAAAGGATATGGGATTCCCACTTAGGAATGCCCGGTGCTAAACAACACAACAATCTCAACTAAATAGCTGAAGAATGCAAATAGTCATGCAGACCACAAAATCAATAATCAATAACATACCTCACTATGGCTGCCTTACCCTCCTTATAAAAAAATTTGAGCCTTCTTACCATGGGTCCCACTCATTATGGTTTCCACCATCATGGAATCTTCCTCCCACTAACACTGCGTTGTCTTTATTGATGATCTACTCCATCCATACCAGCGCTATTGACTTGGTCAAACTTGACCTTGTCCACATGCATTAGCCTCTGTTCACACATGAGGGTTCTTTGTCTAGCTATAAAGATGATCCATTTTCATATTAAGAGGGATTTTATGCCTACTAAAGAGATTTATGGGCCTCCCTACCCATTTAGTTATCTAACTAAATGATAAGAGAAAAATTAATATTCCAATTAGCTACATGCTAATTTAGGAATATTACAGTCCTCCCCTCCCAGATGTTGCTTTTCCTCAAGAAACTGCAAGGATAGAATTGAAGAGCCTCCTCTCCTCCTCTTGTAGCATCCTCATATGATAAACTCCTCCAAGGAATAATATGATGTCTCATCAATACATCTCCAAGTTTCCCCTCCCAAGTATGCAAGCTAGCTTTTAGTGACCGTCCCAAATAGCTATCATCATGTAAAAATAAAACACCCATGGAGGAAAAAATGTACTGTCTATAGGCATTCTTGAGGCATGAGATATAATGTGTGTTGGGAGCTATCATCCCCATGTGAATCTCCCATCCCCAAGATATCATCCATACAAAATGAGTCACCTTCCAACATGGCAACTCACAAAAAAATCCCCCCTCCTTAAGCTCCTGAAAATTTGGTGGGCTGCATAGTTGAACATGATGGGTCAAATTTTCAATCCCACATTGCATCTCCCTACACTTATGATAAGTGTAGAGCTGCTGCTAAATTTGGGCTACAATGATGTTGCCTTCATGAAGCAAAAAAGCAGTTGGATCTTCAAAGACCCACTCTTTGGTTCTTTCCCATACCACCTCATATAAAGTGAATATGACATTTTCATCATATGGGATCCAAATGAGAGAGGTACTGATGATTTTTCATAGTGTTGGAAAGTACCAACAGTCTCCCAAGTAATCAAAGCGCAGTTTTTCTATTTGTTGTTTCAAAAAATAACATGGCAAGTTGTTTCTTAACAAACTGCTAGTTGTGTATGTAATCACATCTACTAGTGAATAGTAAATGGCTTTGTATATCAACTAAGCATACAAAAAATAATAAAAAACTTTCTCAAATCCATACAAGATATGGATATCCCCATCATAGATGTTGGCCCAGAATTGACCATGAAGCCCAAAGAGAGGCTTTCCCTCTTATGGAGCAATGCACTATATAGAAATGGTAAGAGAAACCAAATACTGTGTTAGATAATCAATAAATGCAAAAAAATAATCCTTACCATGTACTAAGAGAAATATTACAACAATATCCATGAATAATCCCTCCATAGTGGTATGACATACTCCCATGAAGAGGAATGAACCATGTGCTGCATGAAGGTATTTCTTCTTATGCTTGGAAATCCAAGTCAAGAAGATCATATCACGGTAATAGATGTCTCCATCCACTACTCCATCACTCTCACCTCCTCCTTGTCCATCAAGTGCATCATATGTGAAGTGATCCTAGGTAAACTCCATCAATAAACCCAAGCTCCCAAGTGATAGCGTTGTTGGCCTTTGTAATAAGGCTCCTATCATCCCATAGCTCCATTCTTTGACATGTCCAATGTCAAAGTCATCTACCATAATGTTATTTATATGGAAGATTCCATCCAAAGTGGAAGTATCTCCTGATCTTCCAAGGCTAAGGAGTAGCCCCTTTGCACCATGATAGTACCATCACCTACTCCTGCAACATCATGCAAAGCATGAGAGAGAATCAACCCATACTCTCTTAAGAATAACCAAGGTAACAAAATCTCTTGCTGCTCCCTAATCTCTCCCTCATACAAGTCATGGAGTAACATCATGATAGTTGACTTGTAGAATGCCCCATGCAACCAAATATTCTGCTGCCATAATACATGGGTGCCATGCAATGCCTCAACCCATAACATACCCTTTGACAAAGGATATGTCACATAATGGCCAAACTCTTTTATGAGTAGTCAGCACAGCCTTTTCTCCTGCTGCCCTATGTCATAGATCTGCAAGTGTCTTTCCAGCCTCTTTCTCATCAACATCACCCATCCAATCAATGTTGAGTGTCTATCATCATGCCCAACATTGGCATCCCTCCAATGAAGAATACCATCTTCCCAAATTAGATTTCTATCTTTGCATTTCATGGGATGTTAAAATGCAATCTCCTGGAGATCTCCATATGAAGACCACTCAGCAATGACCAATTTGAATCCATGAGGATCCAAGTATGCTAAATGGAAATACATCTCATTAAGATGGGTAGTGCTCAACAAGAAGGATCCATCATAGTAATGGGAGATAAGATGTATCTCATCAACCATCTGCCTATCCTCTGCTACACATGTGGAATGGTCATTGGAATGCCCCACTAATGGCTGAGCCCCCAACTCATCATTGCTACTTAAGAATAGCGTTTTTGATTTCCATGATGGTGCATCTGCTATTTCAAGATCATGTTCAATGCTGAACACACAGTTTTGCATTGCATTCCCTAGGACAATGCTCATTCCATCCTCCAAAAACCCACACTCCAACCCCAAGAGTTGTGTGCAGCTCAACCATGAGTAACTAGGATGACTGTTTATCTATTCCTTAATTCTATCAAGGCTCCTTAGTGCAGTAATATTCTGCCGCTCCAAATCAGTAGTGTATCTTGACCCTAGGTCATGAAATGGCATCTTCCCACACTCCTCCATAAGATGTGCTGAAATAATATAAAGTAGAAATATTTACATACCTTGGTTTTTCTTGGGAACATCTTATATTGATACAAGGGTTCCTTCCTCCAATGTGATGGTTCCCCCAACTTATGGTGTTGATGGCTTCTCCTCCATAGTTGTATCAGCGCTGGTACAAGTCTCCTCAAGTGGTGGTGAGGGGTGAGGGCTTCTCCTCCTCTAATTTCTTCCTTCCAAATTTTTTGATCACCCTTTAAGTAAAATCTGCAAAAGCAATCACTCTTGCATGATTCAAATGGCTGAACCATCAAATGTTTGATTCACCCTCAAGGTGCAGCGCTGCAATCTCAACAACCTCTCTTTCTACCACTGGATGTAGTAGGAATAATGCATCTAGTTTCCTTGTGTTAGCCATCTATAATTTATGTTATACCAAATGATGGCTAAATATGTTCTTCAGCCTTCAAGAGGCAATCTTCATGGAAAAATGCTAGTTCTTGAAGCCTTCTTGGTGTCTTTTATCTTACAAGTCATCTTCACTGCTGTTTCCACAAGAAATCCTTCAAAATCCTGTTGTTTCTAAAGAAAAAATTGTTTTCTAAAGCCCCATTTCCATCACTTCATTCCCCCCATTTCATCTTCACAACTGCCCCCTTTTCTCCTTCATTTACCCTTATTTTCCTTAAAATATCCCTTTAAAACCATTTAACTGTTATTTCTTGGTTTTAAAAATCTTTTCTTACTTCACCTGGAACCTGAAAAATGCATAAAAAACCCATAAAAACCTTAGAAAAACCTTTTCCACTCCTTTTAGGCCTTAAGCCCCTTTCGCTTAAGCACCAAGCCCCTTTTGCCGCAATAAAACCAAGCCCTGCAACCAAAGCGCGAAGCCCATCGCATTTCGGCCTTTTTCCCTTTCCTCGCGACCATTTTCATTTGTAAAAATATTTTCTGCCGATGCAAAGCCCCATCGCATCGACCATCGCATATCGGCATTCCCCGTTTCCTTTGTCCCGAACCCTTCCTCCATCGATATGCTGATTTCTCAATGAAATTTCCACCATCGATCTTCCCAAAGATCCGACGGCTAGCGCTTCATTGCACCTTCACATTTCCTTCTCCCTTGAACCTTTTCTCCACTGATATGTAAAGCTCGATTGCATCTCCACCGTCGATCTCAATCCTGATCGAACGGTCTTCCATCCCTCGCAATTACCTCTCCCATCAGCATCGGCCATCGTAAAATCCATATTCCTTGTCCCTGAACCCTTTGATCCTCCGATCGTCGATCTCCCCAAGTGAATCCTGACCGTCTGTCTCACTGATCCAATGGCCTGCATTATTTCACCTCCTTTTCCACCCGCGGCCACCTTTATGTGTATTTTCGTCAATTTTCTTTAGAAACCTGTTGGTCCAACTTGACCACACTAGGGCTTTCCATCGTGTTTCCTTCAAATCTCCACCATTGATCTTTTTTCCCCCTCCAGATCCAACGGCCCACAGGCGTTTTCACACCCATTCCTCCATAATTCTCTAAAACCCATTTTCAACGCAAAAGGGCAGTTTTCCTCCCGAAGCACGCATTAGCTCGACACCACCACCTCCTTCTGCCATGCTACTCTTATCCCTCCACGCTCATCCTCAGCCATAGATCTGCAACCCCCAGATCTAAAGACCCATATTCCATTTCACGTCCATTTTTCCCCTCCTCCCCTCCATGAACTTTGAATGTGAAATGGGCGGTTTCCAAGAGCATACGTGTTAGCCATTGGCATGTATCACATTTGTTTGGCCCAATACCATTTATTGCCTTCACCCCACATGAAAACTGTTGCCAATTTTCCAATACCACTTTTCCAAATCTTCGTGTGAAACTCAGTTTGAACCCTATTTTTCGTGGTGTTGTGCCATGAAACCTTTCTCCGCTACATACACATTCTCTGCAATCGCTCCTCCACCTCCACTAGAGCCTTCTGAAGAAATAAATCCACATCCGCAGGATTTTATAACCAACTTGTTTGTTTTGCAGGTTTGTATGGTGGCTAATGGCATTAAAGGTCTCCCACAACTAAGGAAACAGTGGAAAAGGGCCGAGAGATTGAATTTCAAAGTTTAATCAGTGTTTTATGAGCATTTGGTTACGCAAAGAAACCCTCCAGTGCAGTCCATTTGTATACAAAGAAATCACTTGTCAGTGAAGAATTAAAGTTAAATGAAGAACATTGAAGACCAATCAGAAGATTAAAGATAAAGGGATTAAAGCGCAAAATTTAAATATTAAAGGCTTATTCCACAGTTTATGATTAAAACACAATTTAAAGACAGACAAGTAAAATAAGATCAAACAGTCAACAGAAAGTGACAAAATCCCGAAAGATGATTAAAGGAGGCCTAAAGACAAATCAGAGGCCTAATTCAGTGTTGAAAATATCAAAGACAGGCAGATCAACAAAGGACCGCTTCAAAAATGCCAGATCACTGAAGCAGTTACTCCTCCAAAAAGAAAAAGGACACATGTAGCCTGTTTTTCACCTACAAAGACACTTTGACAATTATCACACTGACAGAACATCTTTTGACTGTCAGAACAGTTATTGTAAGACATGGGAAAACCTGAAAACCCATTCCTTTCACCTACTTTATCCTCATGAAGTAAAGACAGAGTTATTAAAACAGAGAAGTAGTGCAACTCATTCCTACCTTCTGCCCTATGTAGTTTTCAAGGCTAGGGATACATTTACTCTGTAATTAATATCATTTTGAAACCTAAAAAGAGTTCCATCTCCTCATTCTTCTATAAATACTCTATGAGGAGCTCTTTGTTAGGGATTGGTTCTTGGCATTCGAACTCTTTGCGGTTGTACATAGTCTGGCTAAAGATTAAGAAGAAATTGAAGTTTTAGAAGATTGATGATGTTTTGACATGTTTTGTTAATGAGAAGGCTCTATCATTGGATCCTTGAACATGGTCGTTGGTGATGTATTCTGATCTATTAATGTTATTTCCTGTTTTCTATTTTGTTCCATCGTTTCTTACTTACAATAGACTAAAAAGTTTAGGCTAATAAATGTATCCTCGAAGCACCTTCACTGTCTTTATGTTTTCATCTGCTGAAGGTTTTATTGAGTAGTTTGACTGATTTTCAAAACATTAGGATTTTTTATTTCAGAAATAGTTTAACAGTTGGTCTCAAGAATGATTTATGGTTTTTCCTGGTTACTTGCTGCCACTTAAAAATTGTTTCTGAAGTCTCCCTTTAAAGTACCATTGTTTATAGTTTGCCAGAGAGATCTGTTTTGATCATACCCTCTATTCTTACTGAGATAGTTGTTTTGAAGGTCTTTATAATTGCAGTCTTAGATGTTTAGGATTTCCCTCTTCTATGAATGCAGTTATTTTTTAATCTTGAATTTTTTCTTATCCTTTAAGTGAAATCTTTGGATGAAATAGAGTGTTCCTCGACTCGTAGATTTTATTTGAAAAGATTTGTCTTGATATTTTTATTTTTTGAAGTGTGGTTTCTAGAATTTATGGTTAGCCCTATCTATGAAATGCCTCTTCATGTTCAGATAATTTTTTAAGTCTCTTTGTTGAGAGGTACATGTAATTAAGGATTCTTAATTGACCTTAGTTCTACTTCTTCTTCTAAATCCTTAATGTCCATTCCATTTTATCCACCAAACCCAAGATCCACTGGCCAAGTTAGATTTGCCCTTTGATATCCCATATCCATTGATTGAGCTTGTTATAACTTCCTCTTGACTCCATTTCCCAATGGCTTTGATATTTTCCCCTTTCTATCTATGCTTCCTAGATCATTCACGTTCAACCATCTGGCCCAAACAAACAAACTTGCACTTAATAACTAGCCTAAAATCAACCTTTTACAAGAAAACAAGTCATAGATTCTTTGCAAACAATTGAGAGATCCCTCTCTGAGACTAGGAGGGCTAGATCCTAGAGCTCTAAAGACTGGTTTATATGTTGCCTTGTCATTTAGTATGCCAATCTGCTAAATCACAGGACCCCAAAATTCTGGCGATCACGATGGGATTTCTGAGTATATAGTTTCCTGAATACCTCTTAAGACTCTTTAGACCCTTAGTTTGACCTATAAAATCCAATGAATCTATCACGTCATCGCCACCAAAATTTTGGCAATCACGGTGGGACATATGAGTTCATAGTTGCCTAGCAAGCTCTTATAGACTCATTAGTCCTGCAAAAACCACAAAAACTAAAAAAACCCAAAAACATTTAGATTGGTTTCATAATAAACCTTGGTGGTGGACCATAGAATATTTTACCTCCAAAAGAGCTAAAACTTTCCACCTGGCGACTCCACTGGCCTCCAGTAGGCCTATTACTTCACTAGTCCTTGTAAACTCCCCTAGGAATGCATTGAGCAAACCCACTCATGCTATTGGTGGACAGAAAAGTTCAAATCTTCCACCTGGTGACTCCACAACCTCCAAAAGACCTAATGACTCCACTAGAAGAAGACTCTGAACTGGTTGAAAAGATACAATGACCTCTTTTTACAAACATGGATCTAAGTATAGACAGAGAAGAAAAACTAAATGCTTTATTGGACAGAATGACAAAAATGATGTACATACTTAGTAAAATATTGGATAGGCATGAGGCTGATACATATATTGATTATCCAGAACAACCCATGCTTTCTCCTAATCAAACACAAACTCAACCACTACAAGAAATATACAACAAAAAAAATATGTATGATGAGAAAGATTACAAATAAAAAAATGAAGAAGATTGTCAAGAAAGTCCTGAAAACTTACCTTTATCTTGTATTATGCTGTTAAGAGATCTTTATGACCAAGCTGTAAACGCAAACAAGGAATAGTGCCCTGAGGAGACAATAAGCCATCTTGGACTCATAAGATCTCAAATAGGAGAAGAGACAACACAACTAGAGTCTCTGCCTTTATGTTATAATTCATTTCAGATTATTAAGGAAGAATGGCATTCTGACCATCTATTAGAAACAACTCATGAATCCCATGTTCAAATTAACCATCACAAAGATCAAGAAGAGTTGCTTGAGAGCGAAAAAGATCAGGAAAAAGAAGAAATTCCTCAAGGTCTTCCCGCACACACAAGTAGAGATTCACTAGGAGAGGCTCAAGAAGATATCCAGCCTCAAAGTCAGTCAACACAAGAAAAAGAGGTCTGCTCTACTTCTATCCAAAGAAAAATAAAAATTCTTCCTCTTCTAATAGAAGAAGAAATTGACCAAATATTAAACAAACAACTAGCCCTCAAAAATTCATTTGAACAAAACACTTATGCTCATCTACTTACTGAACCTTGTTGTCTTGAACTAGAAAATAAACTTGTAGAACAACTCAAAGAAAAACAAACTGATAACCCGATATGTTTGATTGGTAAGATTGTTTATACTAATGATTTTCCAATATTTGATCAGTCTGATGATGATGATGAGCTTCAAGTAGAAGCTAATCATGTAGGGCAGCCAACAGTTGATTGGTGTCATGACCTTCACTATCATCAGGTTGAAAGCAGCAATCAATCAATCCAATCCAGCATAAATAGCTTTCACATAATTGGGAGTCAGCAATCTATTAGTTGTGATGATGAGGTTGAGAAGAAAGAGGAATTTCTTGAGCAAGCTGAAGATAAGGATCCTTCTCCTGAAAAGGTTGAGGTAATAAAATACACCCTTGCTCAAGAATATGATGATCGCTTTACAGAGTATAGTCCACTGAACTAGAACATACCAAGACTACAAGAGGACAACACTACAATATATGATGAGTCGTCCAGTTCAGATGATAATGAAGATGAGGAAGAAGTTTTTTCTCAAAATAATCTTAAGTTTGATCCAGTGGATGAAAAGGTAATCCTGGTTGAAACCTATCTTCCAAATATTCATAACCAGGATTTATTTCAAGATCCCTATGCTCATTACTTGAAGATATTTGAAGAAGGGAAAAAGGTTGTTAGAATTAGTATATTGCCAAGTGTAGGATAAAAGTTTTAGCATTGCTGCTAAAGAACAAGTGAGGTGGGAGTGGCCTTGTTTGTCTAGCATGCTCAAGGAGATCAGCAAAGACCAATCATGGAACCATTTACTTTATTGGCTATATCGGAAAAGGGAGTTCATCAGCTAAACATATAAATATTTCATAATTAGATTAGGTTAGATGGGAATGTCAATAAAGCTCAGCCTATGAGCATTTAGTTAGTTTTTTGTTTTCTGCTTTGAATTTGAAAAAAGAGAAAAAAATACAAAAATAATATAAAAGAGAAAAGAGGGTAGATATAAAAGAGGAAAGGTACAACCCCATACGCAAAAAGAAAGAGAGTCTGAAATTGTGCAAGCTTAAATGCCACTACTAAAAGAAAACACTGCTATTTAGTCATACAACCTAATCATGACTAGATAGATTTCAATTTACTGTTGATAGGTTAGTGAAGAATATTTTCCAAAACTATTTAATCTTGGCTTATCAGTAGAATAGATTAGGATAGAGGAAATAATGGTTCAAAAATGCTTAAAATATGAACCAATAAATCAAAAGAAAAAATGACTCTAATCAGATCAAAACCTGAGCCAAAGATACAAAGAATACTCGTTCTAATATGCTGAAGACTTGAACCAGTATAACAATATGAGGACAGCTCAAAAGGATCAAAATCAGAGATGAAAAAGAAGGGTAGGATGTATTTTATTTTCAAACCTTAAGCCTTCCAAGTTTTGTTTTAATTTTCTGCAAATAAAGCCTATGAGCAGCTTGTACATAAAGCCATAGACACTATAGCAAATTAGACTATTTAATCCTGGTTTGTCTGTATTTAAATTTCTATTTTAGAATGTAGAGAATGCAGATCTGTCAAACAGCTTAATATTAATAGATAATAGATTAGGTAGAGAAGTTTTTGAGTCCAACTGTTTAATCTGGACTCTTGCAAGAAATAAGGGTAGCATTAGATAGTTTTATCTTTCCGCTTTCAAAAATAATATGTAAAAGAGATGCCAGCCCACGTGCACTCAAGAGAATAAAAAATTCTAGGACAAGTAGTTATGGGTAGGTAGATGTGTTGTCTTAAAGAGTTTTTCATGCTGCAGGTCATTGAAGAATTGTCAAAATGCAAATAAAATTAGCAAGAAATCAAAGAAAGCTGCCCAATGGATGAGGCACTGGTCTGCTAAAAGCCAGAGATTGATAAACTGGGGTTCCAGACCCCTAAAATGACAGCTTTCCTCCCCATGTGGAGCCAATGTTAGCCATATATAATTTATGTTATACCTAATCATGGCTAAATATGTTCTTAAGCCTTCAAGAAGCAACCTTCATGGAAAAATACTAGTTCTTGAAGCCTTCTTGGTGTCTTTTAACTTACAAGTCATCTTCACTACTATTTCCACAAGAAATCCTTCAAAATCCTGTTGTTTCCAAAGAAAAACTATTTTCTAAAGGCCCCATTTCCATCACTTCATTCCCCCCATTTCAACTGCCCCCTTTTCTCCCTCATTTACCCTTATTTTCCTTAAAATTTCCCTTTAAAATCATTTAACTTTTCTTTCTTGGTTTTAAAAATATTTTTTTTTACTTCACCCGGAACTTGAAAAATCCATAAAAAACCCATAAAAACCTTAGAAAAACATTTTCCTCTCCTTTTAGGCCTTAAGCCCCTTCCGCTTAAGCACCGAGCCCCTTTTTCCCAAATAAAACTAGGCCCTGCGAACAGAGCGCTAATCCCATCGCATTTTGGCCTTTTTCCCTTTCCCCACAGCCATTTTCCTTTGTAAAAATATTTTACACCAATGCGTAGCCCCATCGCATCGGCCATTTCATATCGGCATTCCCCGTTTCCTTTATCCCAAACCCTTCCTCCACCAATATGCCAATTTCTCGATGAAATTTCCACCGTCGATCTTCCCCAAGATCTGATGGCTATCACTTCATCGCATCGTGCTTCTTCATCGCACCTTCACATTTCCTTCTCCCTTGAACCTTTTATCCGCTGATATGCGAAGCCTGATCGCATCTCCACTGTCGATCTCAATCCTGATCGAACGGTCTTCCGTCCCTCGCAATTACTCTCCCATCGGCATCGGCCATCACAAAATCCATATTCCTTGTCCCCGGACCCTCTGCTCCTCCGATTGTTGATCTGCTGAAGTGAATCCTAACCATCCGTCTCACTAATCCGATGACCTGCATTATTTCACCTCCTTTTCCACCCGCGGCCACCTTTATGTGTATTTTCTTCAATTTTCTTTAGAAACTTGCTGGTCCCACCCGACCATGCTGGGGATTTCCACTGTGTTTCCTTCAAATCTCCACCGTTGATCTGTTTTCCCCCTCTAGATCCAACGACCCACAGGTGTTTTCGCACCCGTTCCTCTATAATTCTCTAAAACCCGTTTTCAACACAAAAGGGCAATTTTCCTCCTAGAGCACGCATTAGCCTGACCCCACCACCTCCTTCTGCCATGCTACTCTTATCCCTCCGTGCTCATCCTCAGTCATAGATCTGCAACCCCTAGATCTAGTGACCCATATTCCATTTTGCATCCATTTTTCCCCTCCTCCCCTCTGTGCACTTTGAACTTGAAATGGGTGGTTTCCAGGAGCATATGTGTCAGCCATTGGCATGTATCGCATTCATTTGGCCCAATACCATTTACTGCCTTCACCCCATGTGAAAACCTCTGTCGGTTTTCCAATACCACTTTTCCAAATCTTCACACCAAACTCAGTTTGAACCCTGGTTTTCGTGGTGCTGCGCCATGAAAACTTTCTCTGCTGCATACACATTCTCTGCAATCACTCCTCCGCCTCTGCTAGAGCCTTTTGAAGCAGTAAATCCACATCTGTAGGATTTTATAACCATCTTTTTTTTTCAGTTTTTTATGGTGGCTAATGGCGTTAAAGGTCTCCCACAACCAAGGAAATAGTGGCAAAGGGCCGAGGGATCGAATTTCAAAGTTAAATCAGTGTTTTATGAGCATTTGGTTATTCAAAGAAACCCTCCATTGCAGGCCATCTATATACAAAGAAATCACTTGTCAGTGAAGAATTAAAATTAAATGAAGAACAATGAAGACCAATCAGAAGATTAAAGCTAAAGGGATTAAAGCACAAAAATTGAAGATTAAAGGCTTATTCCACAGTTTATGGTTAAAGCACAGTTTAAAGACAGACAAGTAAAATAAAGATCAAACAGTAAACAGAAAGTGAAAAAAAGCCCGAAAGATGATTAAAGGAAGCCTAAAGCCAAATCAGAGGCCTAATTTAGTGTTTAAAATATCAAAGACATGTAGATCAACAAAGGACCGCTTCAAAAATGCCAGATCACTGAAGCAGTTACTGCTCCAGAAAGAAAAAGGACACTTGTAGCCTGTTTTTCACCTACAAAGACACTCTGACAGTTATCACACTGACAGATCATCTTTTGACTATCAGAACAGTTATTGTAAGACATGGTAAAACCTTAAAACCCATTCCTTTCACCTACTTTATCCTCGGGAAGTAAAGACAGAGTTATTAAAATAGAGAAGTAGTGCAACTCATTCCTACCTTCTACCTTGTGTAGTTTTCGAGGCTAGGGATACATTTACTCTGTAATTAATAACATTTTGAAACCTAAAAAGAGTTCCACCTCCCCATTCTTCTATAAATACTCTATGAGGAGTTCTTTTTTATGGGTTTGTTGTTGGCATTCGAACTCTTTGTAGTTGTACATAGTCTGGCTGAAGATTAAGAAGAAATTGAAGTTTTGGAAGATTGATGATGTTTTGACATGTTTTGTTAACGAGAAGGCTCTATCATTGGATCCCTGAACATGGTTGTTGGTGATGTATTCTGATCTGTTAATGTTATTTCCTGTTTTCCATTTTGTTCCATCATTTCTTACTTATAGTAGAGTAAACATTTTAGGCTAAGAAATGTCTCCTAGAAGCACCTTAGACCTGTTTTCTCTTCACTATCTTTATGTTTTCATCTGCTGAAGGTTTTATTGAGTAGTTTGACTACTTTTCAAACCCTTAAGCTTGTTTATTTTAAAAATATTTTAACAGTTGGTCTCAAGAATGATTTATGGTTTTCCCTGCTTACTTGTTGCCACTTAAAAATTGTTTATGAAGTCTCCCTTTAAAGTACCATTGTTTACATTCTGCCAGAGAGGTCTGTTTTGATCATACCCTCTGTTATTGCTATGATAGTTGTTTTGAAGATATTTATAATTGCAGTCTTAGATGTCTAGGAGTTCCCTCTTCTATGAATGTAGTTATTTGTGAATCTTGAATTTTTTCTTATCCTTTAAGTGAAATCTTTAGATGAAATAGAGTGTTCCTCGACTCCTAGATTTTATTTGAAAATTTTTGTCTTGATATTGTTATTCGCTGAAGTGTGGTTTCTATAATTAATGGTTAGCCCTATCTATGAAATGCCTCTTCATGTTCAGATAATGTTTTATGTCCCTTTTTTGAGAGGTACATGTAATTAAGGATTCTTAATTGACCTTAGTTCTACTTCTCCTTCTAAATCCTTAATGTCCATTCCATTTTATCCACCAAACCCAAGGTCCACTGGCCAAGTTAGATTTTCCCTTTGATATCCCATATCCATTGATTGAGCTTGTTATAACTTCCTCTTGACTCCATTTCCCAATGGCTCTGATATTTTCCCCTTTCTATCTATGCTTCCTAGATCATTCATGTTCAACCATCCAACCCAAACAGACAAACTTGCACTTAATAGCTAGCCTAAAATCAACCTTTTACAAGCAAACAAGTCATATCTTTGCAAACAATTGAGAGATCCCTCTCTGATACTAGGAGGGCTAGATCCTAGAGCTCTAAAGACTAGTTTATATGTTTCCTTGTCATTTAGTATTCCAATATGCTAAATCACAGGACCCCCAACACCTTTCCCAAGCCTTTGTTGTACATGTAGATGATCCATCAAAAGTAGACAATAGAAATCTATTGCCCTTGATTCTCCTATTGCTGCAAGGTCTCCTTTCTTCCTCAAGCTGAATTAATTGTGGGAAAGTTAGAGTCTCCTTGAAAGATCTAGGTTGAAATTTATATATTGCAAGGTATTCACTTGGAATATCATGATCCAAGTGTCCTCCATCTCCATGCATTTTGTCTTCTTATTCAAAATAAAAGGGCGTAGTGTATTTCTTTGGAGCTCTATGAAACACCGATTATTTCTTCTGCTGATAGGAAGTACATGGACCTTCCTTATCTTGAAACTCTAGTGTGGTTTCATTGCTTCTCTCCTCTCTTCTTTGCTTGACATCCTTGGTGATGTCCTTGTCAGATCTGAAAAGAGATGAGATAAAACTCATTCTTCCCATAATTCTGATCTCTTTCTTATTCTTCTTATTTTCCTGATAGCATAATGGCTGAGATCTACAGGTTGAGCCAAGATTATGCACTGATACCACTGTAATATCCCCAAATGGGGAAGCAACAATATATGAACATAAAACTGGAAATAGTAGTGAATAACATTACACCAAAATGTATGACAACCATGGATCCATTTTATCATGTAAATCAGCAACAAATAAGTACAATAGATGTTGGCACAACACAAATAATTAAGGCAAGCAAGCCTCCCATAATACATCTACCAAATATGAAATGCTACTACATAGCAAAATGCCCAAGAACATGTACAAAATAGTTTTAGATGGTATAATGCTACTGGAACTTTACAATAGTATAGATCTGCAAATGTATGGCTCATAAAGTGCCAGGAGTAAAGATCTAATCTCCCAAACACATTTTCAGGACAACCCGAGAAGGATTTCCTGAAATATACAAAAATGCCAAAATGCCGGAATGAAGCCCTAGGGATGAATAGCAGCTGCAACTCAATAACTGGATGGAGATGGTTGAAGATGATGTCTGAATGAACAGATCTCCTCCAATAGATCTTACAAGTGAAAGGTTGATCCCAACATTGAATATGTCACCCTCCAAAACAAGCACTGAAACCCCCACTGCAAATGTTCACTGAAATAACGCAATCAAAGAGGGATATTGCATTGTAGATGATGGGAATATGATGGCCTAGTGCCTGTTGGAAATAATGAGAGGGGGGGTGAATCAATATTCCTTTCAATTAGAGAATTATTTAATCTTCAATTATTATCAGTGTTTGTACAATGATAGCAGCAAACAAGAGGAACAGAAATGCACACAGTTTTTAAGGTGGAAACCCACTCCGGGACAAAAACCACCTAATGCTTTTCTAATAATTCTTTAATATTCAACTCCAATTGAAAATAAAACTCCAACTTCCTAGAATCTAGAAAAAAATTCTTCTCTAGCTCCCACTGGATGGATTCTCCAACGCCCGAGATTCTTCAGTAGTCAAATGAAAGGATGCCCCAACACCCAATGAGCTACAACTCACCCTACCACCACCCTACCACCCTATATAAGAATAAAAGAAGAATGGACTCCTATACCAGGGAAAATGGTCCACTTTACAATGATATAGAATGATGTAGAAGAAGAAGATATACTAGACCATAACCCAAAATTTGACACAACCACCTAATGATGATCCTAGACCTCCCAACACTGCCTCTTCAACCCTTGGTAGATAGACACTAGTACAATTTTTACAATGATGTATTTACAATGACTAAGTACAATGATACGTTTACAATGATTTTATGCAGTCCTGGCCACTTGAAGACTTCATATGATGAACTTATTGCTGCTTTTATGCACCTTGGTTGCTGCTCTTGTCATGCTACCCTCTGCTGCAGCTTTCTTTCCTTTTCTACCATAGAATTTCTGGTCCTTTGCAATCCTTGACAACACATGATCTAGCTTTTTCTTTCCTTCTAGGAGCTCAATATTGAATTTGGCGTATATCTGTTATTTCAGATCATGAATATCTAATTTTCGGCCCTATAGTAGTCCTCTAAGTCTTCTTTCCAATGCCATAAGCCTGACCCAATTTGGATTCTTCAAGAGAGAGTTATACCCAATTTCTCACAATGCCCTAATTATGGACTGTTTCAGCAAAGCGAACTTGTACGGCGTGCCACAGGTCACCGTTTCTTCATTTGGTTCTTAAATTGATAGAGAGACAAGTACGAACTGTGGAATATCTGTCACTTTTTACAGAATTCAATTCTGATACACAAAGAGAGAGTTATGACAATTTTACCAAAGTCACTTCTTTGAGATGAATTTCAGGAGCCTGCAAAAACCCTGACTTCCACAGATCATATCTCCAAAAATATTGTGCACCTTGATCTAAAATTTTTGCTGCCACTTCCTTAGGATTTTGGCTTCAACTCATAAAAATTTGAGCTTTTGAACCTTCATAGAAAAAAAATTTAGAGCGAAAATTCCATGATGACCTGCTTCAGATGGTCAAATCCCTTGCCTAAGGAGGAAATGAAGATCACAATTTATATGAATGATTAAGTTAAGAGGGGCTTCAAAAAGTGAACGTGGGAGGGATTTTAGGAGCTTAAAAATATTAATTATGACTTTTCAATGACCCATGCCCCAACCCCATGGGGTTTTAGCCCACTAACTGGGGATACAAACTTCAAACATGAATATCTCTCAAACCGTGAAGAATTACATGGCGTGCCATATATCAACGGAAATGATTTAAATGGTCAGAAATTCCATGAAATATTGGGTTAGCGCACAGTGTTGTGAAGTTGACATCAATGAAAGGCTGTTTGATCAACAATCTCCCCCTTTGGCACATTATTGGCAACACAAGTACCCCATGCCAATTATGACACCTCTTCTACAACATTATCTCCCCCCTTTGACATCAATGGAAAAAGGGTAACTCCCCACGAAAAACAACAACCATCCTGTAGGACACCATACACACTTCCACTCCCCAACATGTTCTAAAAAATGGAAATTCTAATAAAGAACAAGAGGAATCTAAACTTTTTTTGGTGAAATATTCCAGTATTTGGTGAATATTTATTATTATGATTCTTTTTTAGTACTTCGAATCTTGCTAGGGTTTTATGTGGAAAAAAAAAACATAAAAATAGGAGAAAAATAAACAGCTGAAAAGAAACCCTAGGGTCTGAAGTAGCTGGATATGCGGGAATATGAAAAACGACAGCGGTCGTGAATTAAAACCCGTGTGGAGTCGCCATTTGTTAGTATGAATCCTTTGTCGAAGTGTACGAAAAAGGACCACTTTAGCTACGCATAACTAATAGCCCTAACAACAAAAGTGGCTACCAATATCTTCAGATCTGCGGTTAGTTAGACAAGAAAAGAGCTGAAAAACACCAGATCTATGCATGGAAAGACATTAAGCAGTAAAAACAAGGGTTTGCTCCATATACCAATAGACAAGACAAGAACAATTTTTGAAAGAATTTTGTATTAATTGGGCACCTGGGAGGAAAACAAGAAGGCGTATCCAATTCTCCTCAGTGGGATGGGTTCTTGGAAGTCCTCAGCACTTCAGATCTAAGATTTCTCTCTCTTGTTGGTGTAGAAAACCCAATGCAAAGAATAGAGCTCAATGGGAGCTCACACAGCAAATGATGAAAAAATGTGACCAAGTGTATAGATCCAGAGTGATCTAACAGGCAACAAAAGGTGAAGAATGATGGGAAGAACCCTCCTATTTATAACAAAATATTGGGTCATTCTAGATCTTGGTGCATGATTAAAATAATGTTAACCAAATCTAGATCCACCTTTTATGGAATATTTTATTATATTTGTTGGAGGAAAAAAGTATTTGACTTGGGTCAAATCCCTTTATTTGTTAATAATAAATAAATAAATGATTTATTTATCTTTTTAAGGAAGTGGTTGAAGGATAATTAAATAAATAATGATTTATTTAATTATTTGTGGGTGATTTGGTCATATTTAACAGGGAATATTATCTAAATAAGATTTAAATAATTATTCCTAGAAAATAATAAGATAAATAAAGGTTTATCTAATTAATTTCTTTGTTTTTGGGTTAAACATGACTGGGAATAATAATTAAATTATGGTTTAATTAATTATTCCATGAGGAAAATCAAACAAATATAGGTTTGTTTAATATTTCCTTTTAGGGTTTCCTATTTAGACCATAAACAACCTAATAAATGTGGTTTATTAAGTTATTTAACATAGTGAAGGCAATTTTACTTAGGGTAAAATTGGTCTTACATGGTGTACTTGGGTCCATCTAATGATAATAGGTTAGATGACCAAAAAATGGTGTAACAGTTGCATATAGAAGACTACTAATCATAGATCTGTACAACCTTTGATCCATATCCTGAGATGAGTCGTTTATGCTCAATTTGCAACCTGTTACCATTGGAGTAAGGATGGGTTTGCAATCTTCCATTTTAAATTTCTTGAGCATTTCCTTGATGTACTTGGCTTGACATATAAATATTCCTTTCTCTTGCTAAGATATTTGAAGCCCTAGGAAGTATGTTAGCTCACCAATTAAAGACATCTCGAAATCACTTTGCACCTTTGTAGCAAACTTCTTACTTAGTCGATCATCATTGCTACCAATTATTGTATCATCCTCTTTAGCTATTAGACATGAATTAGTTGCTTCATCCATAACATATATGTCATCTGGAGCTTGACTTGCTGTAGCCACAATTTCACCATACATGCCTTTCCTGATTTCACATTTCGTGGAGTTGAATAGTATTGTGTGTCCTTGATCACACATTTGTCCAACACTAAGCAGATTGTGATTCATGTTTTCAACTAATAGAACATTATTGGATAGAGAATCTTTGCTTCCGAGAGTGATAGTACCTGATCCTATAACATTTGAAGTTCCATCATTTCCAAAGGACACGGTTCCATACTTCTTCTCTTTCAGAGATACAAATTTATTTCTATCTCTAGTCATATGCGTTGAGCAACCACTATCAACATACCACACATCTTTGTTCTTTTGAGCCTTGAGAGCGAGAGCACAATTATCATTCTTCTTCTTCTTGCATGTTCGTTCATTCTGTGGCTTCAAATATTATTTTGGAGGATTTTCAAGTTTGCAGTCTTTGGCTATGTGTCCAAAGTTTCAACATTTGTAACATTCAATATTATTTCTTAAATGTTCAAATCTATTGATGTTTCGTTGAGCCCTGGGAGGTTCATATTTGACATATCTCCTGGAATTTTATTCATTCCTATGGTAGGTGCAACATTCTACAACTTTATGACCAAATTTTCCACATGAATAACAATAGCCATAAAAAATATGTTGGTACCTAGATGGAAATTTTCATCGAGGAATTGTCTTCCAAGGCTGTTCTTGCGAATCTTGTCCAATGAAGTCCACATGCATTTCAGATCTCATAGGTTCATTGTATTTTATTGTAGAAGGTCCTGCTTCTTCTTCTTTGTAACCGATGCCAGTTTTGTCATTGTAAGATCGTTTATTGTTGATGAGTTCGTCCAATGCCCTTGAGCTGTTGGCATAGTTTTGTATATTTTTTCCTTTCTTCACTTCCTCACGCAGCGAGACTACTTCGGCTTCTAATTCTTCCCTTTCTTGGTTGCTTTCTTTCAACTTATTTTGAAGTGACTCTTCAATGCATTTTTGTTCTTCAACTTCAATTTTAAGACCTTGAACTTTTTCTTCAAGAGTTTTGTTACGAATCTTCTCCGCCTTGAGATCTTCTATAAGCTTGATTGCTTCCTCATAAAATTCGTCGATGGTCCATCCTTCTTCTTCGTTGTTTGATACCTCTTACTTATTGTGCTTGGCCATAAACAATACTCTCTCATTGGCTTCTTCCTCACTATCATTGTCTTCATCGGATGATGAGCTGTCTTCTTTAGAGAGAAAGTTCCTTTTGGATCATTGCTTGTTGAATTTCTTAAATCCTTTTTTTCTTTTTGAGTTGCCATTAATTTTGTTTGGACATTTTGCTGCAAAATTCCCAACCTCATTACAGCTGAAACATGTCAATGGAAGTTTACCTTTGAATTGTCCCTTACTAATTTGTAGTTTTCTTGTGAAGTAAGCATATTCTTCATCTGAAAGACCTTCTTCATCATCTCCCTTTTCTTCACACTTGCAGGTGCATGTATTTTCAATTGAAGGTTGTTTATCCTTATTGGTTTTCTTGGATGCAACGAACGCAGTTTCTAGATGCGAAGTACCCTCTTCTTCATCAAGTCTCATTTCATATGCTATGAGAACTCCATGTAATTCCTCTTTGCTGAGTTTGTCCATATTTGCACTGTATTCTAAGACTGATACCTTTGGGTTGAAACTCCCTGGTAACATTCTAAGAATCTTTCGTATAATAGTCTTCTCATTAATTGGCTCTCCCAATCCTTCCAGAGTATTGGTTATTTCATCAACGTATTGAAAGTATGCAGCAATGTTGCAATCTTCTTTCATTCTGGGTTGCTCAAATTTTTCTCTATAGATTTGAATCTTTGCTTCTTTTACATTTGAGTCACCTGCATATATATTCTCAAGATTTTCCCATTCATTTTTGGTGATTTTACAACTCAACACCTTATGATAAGCAGATTCAATAAGTCCATTGATAAAAATATTCTTTGCTTTTGCATCATTTACCAAATTCTTCTTACCTTTTTCATCTGCGGTTGATGTAAATCCATTTTGAATAGTGTCCCATACTTCGTAACCTTGCACCAAGAGATAGACCTCCATTCTTCCTTTCTAAAGTGCATAATTATTTTCATTGAATAGAGGTACACCATTCTTGGTATGCTCCATGACCTCCTTCTAGCTGTTAAACTGCTATTGAAGGAACCAAGCTCTCATACCAATTGTTGGAAATACTAAGAGGGGGGGGGGGGGGGGTGGGGGGGGGTGAATCAATATTCCTTTCAATTAGAGCATTAGTTAATCTTCAATTATTATCAGTGTTTGTACAATGATAGTAGTAAACAAGAGGAACACAAATGCACATTTTTCAAGGTGGAAACCCACTCCGGGACAAAAAACCACCTAATGTTTTTCTAATAATTCTTTAATATTCAACTCCAATTGAAAATAAAGCTCCAACTTCCTAGAATCTAGAAAAGAATTCTTCTCCAGCTCCCACTAGATGGATGCTCCAATCCCTGGGATTCTTCAATAGTCAATTGAATGGATGCCCCAACACCCAATGAGATACAACTCACCCTAGCACCACCCTACCACCCTGTAGAAGAATAAAAGAAGAATGGACTCCCATACCAGGGAAAATGGTCCACTTTACAATGATATAAAATGATGTAGAAGAATAAGACACACTAGACCATAACCCCAGCTATGACAAAACCACCTAATGATGATCCTAGACCACCCGACACTGCCTCTTCAACTCTTGGCAGATAGACACTAGTACAATTTGTACAATAATGTATTTACAATGACTTAGTATGACCAAAATGCGTTTATGATTGTGTCAAATTTATACACACTTGAAGACTTCATGTGGTGAACTTCTTGCTGCTGTTTATGCAACTTTGTTTTTTCTCTTTGTCTTTACCCTCTACTACCCTTTCTTTTCTTTTAAACATAGAAATTCTGGTCCTTCTGTGATCATCGTAACCACATGATCTAGCTTTTTCTTGCCTTCAGGAACTCGATAGTGAATATGGTATATCTACTGTTATTTCAGATCATCAATATCTAATTTTTGGTCCTGGTAGTCCTCTGAGTCATGTTCCAATTCACGCCAGGTCGGCCAATTTGGATTCTTCAAGAGAGTTATACACAATATCTCACAATGCCCTAATTATGGACTGTTTCAGCAGAGAAAACTTATACAACGTGCCACGTATCACTTTTTTTATTTATTTAGCTCTAAAATTGATAGAACAAAAACTAAAATCTGTGAAATATCTTCCAATTTTTATGGAATTCCAATCCGATACTCAGAGAGAGAGTTATGACGCTTTCACCAAGGTCACTTCTTTAAGATGGTTTGAGAACTGCAAAAACCACAATTCACAGGATCATGTCTCCAAATATTACTTTGTGATTTGAAATTTGCCTACTGCCGCTTGCTCGAGGATTGCAGCTTCACCTCTAAACATTCCAGCTTTTGAACGCCCATTGAAAAAATATTTAGAGGGAAAAGTACACGATGACTTTGTTTTCAAATGGCGAAATCCCTTGCATAAGGAGGAAATGAGGATCACAATTTATATAAATGCTTAGGTTGAGAGGGGCTTCAAAAAGTGAACGTGGGGAGGGATTTTAGGAGCTTAAAAAATATTAATTATGAATTTTCAATGACCCATGCCCCAACCCCATGGGGTTTTAGCCCACTAACTGGGGGTACAAACTTCAAACATGAATATCTCTCAAATCGTGAAGAATTACCTGGCGTGCCATATATCAATGGAAACATCTCGAAAAGTAGAAACCATCAAAAGAATTATTGACCCAGAATATATTAATTTGGTGGGTCAAAATTCCCATGCAATATTGGGTTAGCCCCCGATGCTTCTTGGGTTGACATCAATGACAACCGCTGATCAACAATCTCCCCCTTTGGCATTGATGGCAACACAAGTACTCCCCCTGCGATCATGACACCTCTTCCTACAACATTCTTTCCCCCTTTGACATCAATGGCAAAGGGTAACTCCCCCTGAAACACAACCATCTGCAACCAGACACCATACACTTCCTCCCCACTATGTGTTGAAAAAACGGAAAATCTAATGAGAACTTGGGAGAATCCCAAGCTTTTTTGGCGAATATTCCAATGTTTTGGTCTCGAATATTATTATGTGAGTTCTTTGGTGTTGCTTGGAATCATACACTGCTTGTCTTATTGCTACTTGCTGTTTTGTCTGATTTGGGAGGGCACATTGCATATAGAAGACTACCAATCATAGATACGTACAACCTTTGATCCACATCCTTAGATGAGTCGTCTATGCTCAATTTGCAACTTTTTACCATTGGAGAAAGGATGGGTTTGCAATCTTCCATTTTAAATTTCTTGAGCATTTCCTTGATGTACTTGGCTTGACATATAAATATTCCTTTCTCTTGCTGAGATATTTGAAGCCCTAAGAAGTATGTGAGCTCACCAAGTAAAGACATCTCGAAATCACTTTGCACATTTGTAGAAAACTTCTTACTTATTCGATCATCATTTCTACCAAATATTATATCATCCTCTTTAGCTAATAGACATGAATTAATTTATTTACCTCCAAAACATATAGGTCATTTGGAGCTAGAGCTTGTGCAGCCACAATTTCCCACCATACACGCCTTTCCACAATTTCACATTTCGTGGAGTTGAATAGTATTGTGTGTCCTTGATCACACATTTGTCCAACACTGAGCATATTGTGATTCATGTTTTCAACCAGTAGAACATTATTGGCTAGAGAATATTTGCTTCCGAGAGTGACAGTACCTGATCCTATAACATTTGAAGACCCATCATTTCCAAAGGACACGATTCCATCCTTCTTCTCTTTCAGAGATACAAATTTATTTCTATCTCCAGTCATATGCGTTGAGCAACTGCTATCAGCATACCACACTTCTTTGTTCTTTTGAGCCTTGAGAGCGAGAGCACAATTATCATTCTTCTTCTTCTTCCATGTTTGTTCATTCTGTGGCTTCGAAGATTCTTCTAGAGGATTTTCAAGTCTGCAGTCTTTGTCTATGTGTCCAAAGTTTTGACATTTGTAACATTCAATATTATTTCTTAAATGTTCAAATCTATTGATATTTCGCTGAGCCCTGGGAGGTTCATATTTGACAGATCTCCTGGAATTATATTCGTTCCTAGGGTACGTGCGACATTGTACAACTTTATGACCAAATTTTCCATAAAAAATATGTTGGTACCTGGATGGAAATTTTCATCGAGGAATTGTCTTCCAAGGTTGTTCTTGCGAATCTTGTCCAATCAAGTCTTCATGCATGTCAGATCTCATAGGTTCATTGTATTTTGTTGTAGAACGTCCTGCTTCTTCTTCTTTGTAACCGATGCTAGTTTTTTCATTGTAAGATCGTTGATTGTTGATGAGTTCTTCCAATGCCCTTGAGATGTTGGCATAGTTTTGGACAATTTTTCCTTTCTTCACTTCCTCACGCAGCGAGACCACTTGGGCTTCTAATTCTTCCCTTTCTTGGTTGCTTTCTTTCAACTTCTTTTGAAGTGACTCTTCAATGCATTTGTGTTCTTCAACTACAATTTTGAGACCTTGAACTTTTTCTTCAAGAGTTTTGGAGTGGATCTTCTGCGCCCTGAGATCTTTTATAAGCTTGATTCCTTCCTCATAAAATTCGTCTATGGTCCATCCTTCTTCTTCGTTGTTTGATAACTCTTTTGCCTTTTGTGATTGGCCATAAGCAATACTCTCTCATTCGCTTCTGTTACCATTATTATTGTCTTCATCGGATGATAAGCTATCTTCTTTAGAGATAAAGTTCCTTTTGGATCCTTTGTTGTTGAATTTCTTAAAGCCTTTCTTTCTTTTTGAGTTTCCATTACTTTTGTTTGGACATTTTGCTGAAAAATGCCCAACTTCATTACAGCTGAAACATATCAATGGAAGTTTACCTTTGAATTGTCCCTTACCAATTTGTAGTTTTCTCGTGAAGTAAGCATATTCTTCATCTGAAAGACCTTCTTCATCATCTCCCTTTTCTTCACACTTGCAGGTGCATGTATTTTCAATTGAAGGTTGTTTATCCTTATTGGTTTTATTAGATGCAATGAACGCAATTTCTAGATGTGAAGTACCCTCATCTTCATCAAGTCTCATTTCATATGCTATGAGAACTCCATGTAATTCCTCTTTGCTGAGTTTGTCCAGATTTTCAATGTATTCTAAGACCGATACCTTTGGGTTGAATCTCCCTGGTAACGTTCTAAGAATCTTCCGTATAATAGTCTTCTTTTCAACTGGATCTCCCAATCCTTCCAGAGTATTGGATATTTCATCAACGTATTGAAAGTATGCAACAATGTTGCAATCTTCTTTCATTTTGAGTTGCTCAAATTTTGATCTATAGATTTGAAGCTTTGCTTCGTTGACATTTGAGTCACCTGCATATATATTCTCAAGCTTGTCCCATATATTTTTGGCGGTTTTACAGCTCAACACCTTATGATAAGTAGATTCAATAAGTTCACTGATAATAATATTCTTTGCTTTTGCATCATTTACCAAATTCTTCTTACCTTGTTCATCTGTGGTCGATGTAAATCCATTTTGAACAGTGTCCCATACTTCGTAACCTTGCGCCGAGAGATAGACCTCCATTCTTCCTTTCCAAAGTGCATAATTATTTTCATTGAATAGAGGTACACCATTCTTGGTATGCTCCATGACCTCCTTCCAGCTGTTAAACTGCTATTGAAGGAACCAAGCTCCGATACCAATTGTTGGAAATACTGAGAGGGGGGGTGAATCAGTATTTCTTTCAATTAGAGCATTAGTTAATCTTCAATTATTATCAGTTTTTGTACAATGATAGCAGCAAACAAGAGGAACACAAATGCACACAATTTTTAAGGTGGAAACCCACTCCGGGACAAAAACCACCTAATGCTTTTCTAATAATTCTTTAATATTTAATGCCAATTGAAAATAAAGCTCTAACTTCCTAGAATCTAGAAAAGCATTCTTCTCCAGCTCCCACTGGATGGATGCTCCAACGCCCAAGATTATTCAGTAGTCAAATGAATGGATGCCCCAACACCCAATGAGCTACAACTCACCCTACCACCACCCTACCACCCTACCACCCTATAGAAGAATAAAATATGAATGGACTCTCGTACCAGGGAAAATGGTCCACTTTACAATGATATAGAATGATGTAGAAGAAGAAGATATACTAGACCATAACCCCAACTTTGAAACAACCACCTAACGATGATCCTAGACCTCCCAACACTGCCTCTTCAACCCTTGGCAGATAGACACTAGTACAATTTGTACTATGATGTATTTACAATTATTAAGTACAATGATACCTTTACAATGATTGTATGCAGTGTTGCCCACTTGAAGACTTCATATGATGAACTTCTTGATGTTGTTATGCACCTTAGTTGATGCTCTTGTCATGCTACCCTCTGTTGCACCTTTCTTTTCTTTTCTGCCGTAGAAAGTCCGGTCCTTTACAATCCTTGACAACACATGATCTAGCTTTTTCTTGCCTTCTAGGAGCTCAATATTGAATCTGGTGTATCTCTGTTATTTCAGATCATCAATATCTGATTTTCAGTCCTATAGTAGTCCTCTGAGTCTTATTTCCAATGCCATAGGTCTGACCCAATTTGGATTCTTCAAGAGAGCATTATACCCAATTTCTCACAATGCCCTAATTATGGACTGTTTCATCAGAGCGCACTTGCACGGCGTGCCACGTGTCATTGTTTCTTCATTTGGTTCTGAAATTGATAGAGCGCAAATTAAAGACTATGCACTATCTGTCACTTTTTACATAATTCCAATCCGATACACAGAGAGAGAATTATGATGCTTTTACCAAGGTCACTTCTTTGAGATGAATTTCAGGAGTTTGCAAAAACCTTGACTTCCACAGATCATATCTCCAAAAATATTGCGCACCTTGATCGGAAATTTTTACTGTAGCTTCCTCAAGATTTCAGCTTTGCCTCATAAAAATTTCTTCTTCTGAGCCTTCGTAGAAGAAAATTTAGAGCGAAAATTCCAGGATGACTTGTTTCATATGGCCGAATCACTTGCCTAAGGAGTAAATGAAGATCACAATTTATATGAATGCTTAAGTTGAGAGGGGCTTCAACAAGTGAACGTGGGAGGGATTTTAGGAGCTTAAAAAATATTAATTATGAATTTTCAATGACCCATGCCCCAACCCCATGGGGTTTTAGCCTACTAACTAGGGGTACAAACTTGAAACATGAATATCTCTCAAACCATGAAGAATTCCATGGTGTGCCATATATCAACAGAAACATCTCGACAAGTAGAAACCATCAAAAGCACTATTGACCCAGAATATATTAATTTGGTAGGTAAAAATTCCCATGCAATATTGGGTTAGCACCTGGTGCTGCTTGGGTTGACATCAATGACAACCGTTGATCAATAGTGCCAAGATGTGAAAGAAGCTCAATAAACTCCCTTGTTGATCTCCCAAACAGAAGAATGCCTCCTCCTCTAAAAAACTAGCTCCGGAAGTGGGTTTCTCAACCCTCCACTACTACACCCTACAACACAACACAATCCTCTGCAGAAAATGTGTTGTAGCTGAAGACTGAAGCTTGGCATTAAGCTTGAATGTGGAAAATGAAGTGCCATGCTCCCCTAAGAGGCATCTCAGGAAAGGAGATGGGACTCCCGCTCGAGAACACCCGGTGCTAAACAGCATAGCAATCTCAACTAAACAACTGAAGAGTGCAAATAGTCATGTAGACCACAAAATCAATAATCAATAACATACCTCACTATGGCTGCCTTGCCCTCCTTATAAACAAATGTGAGCCTTATTACCTTGGGTCCCACTCATTAGGGTTTCCACCATCATGGAATCTTCCTCCTACTAACAATGTGCTGTCTATTGATGATCTACTCCATCCATACCAACTTTGTTGACTTGGTCAAACTTGACCTTGTCCACATGCATTAGCCCCTATTCACACATGAGGGTGTTTTTTCCGGCTATAAAGATGATCCATTTTCATATTAAGAGGGATTATATGCCTACTAAAGTGATTTATGGGCTTCCCTACACATTTATTTATCTAACTAAATGATAAGAGAAAAATTAATATTCCAATTAGCTGCATGATAATTTAGGAATATTACACCGCCGCATGTTTATTAGCTACCACTTCTACCGTGAGTTCTCCTGCCCTAAGGATCATTACCTCTCGAGTGTGGGAGGTTAATGATTTGGCGGGCGCATGGCTGGGGCCTGGTCTGACCATAACTGTCTGCTGCCCACCTGTCTCGGTGATTGGACATCCCCAACAGGGATATAAAGAAGAGGACTTAACCTTATAACTAAGACTCTTTTTTCAAAACATTATAATATGTATTTTTAATTAATTGGTTTGCATTGTGTTAATGTTAAAATCATTTCACTTGATAATTTGCAATTATGTTGATCTCAAAAACAATGGTGCACTGTATCAAGTTCTTTTTTCTTATGTCATTTCCTAAAATAATAGTATTTGATTTCTTTAAATGTATGTGAATGATATCATCAAAATGTATATTGTTATTTTTTGGTATGTAAGATCATAATAAAATAATGATAATTCTAAGCATGAATTTATTTGATTTATTTTGTAAACTTTATTATGTTACAAAAATTCATATTATTCTAGATTTATTATATTACAATTATTTATATTCATACAAATTTACAATTTTACAATTTTACAATTACGGTAATTTAGCAATATTTACTATACACATTTTACTTACGGTAGTTATGGTTCAAAATTTACAACCAATTTACGATTTTATAAATTTACAAATTTACAAATTCACAAATTTTAATAAAATTGAATGATGACAATACATACAATTACAATTTTACAAATATTTTACATATAATTACAATTACAATTACAATTACAATTTTACAATTTTACATACAATTACAATAAAAATTGCAATTTTACGATTTTACTTACAATTACAACCATTTCAAAATATAATTACAGTTACAATTACAATTACAATTTTACAGCTATTTTACATACAATTAAAATTAAAATTAAAATTAAAATTACAATTACAATTATAATTAAAATTACAATTACAATTACAATTTTACATACAATTACAATTAAAATTTTACAATTTCACATACAATTACAATTACAATCACGATGCATACAATTACAATTACAATCACGATGCATACAATTACAATTACATTTTTAGAATTTTGCAAATTTACAAATTTTACAATTTTAATAAAATTGAATCATGACAATACATACAATTACAAATACAATTTTATATACAATTACAATTAACATTACAATTACAATCATGATGTATACACTTACAATTACATGTTTAGAATTTTACAATTTTACAAATTTACAAATTTTACAATTTTATTAAAATTGAATCATGACAATACATACAATTACAATTACAATTTTACATACAATTAAAATTAAAATTTTAATTACAATCACGACACAATATTTAATAAATATCATGATTTAATATTAAAAATAAACATCAAGATCATGATAACCATCGTACAAACTATTAGTACCCTATAAATTATAGGATGTCAAGGTGACTAGATACTTCATATTTCGTGCAAGGTTTTCATTATTGAAAGGGTTTTCAAAATTCAAATGATTTCAAATAAAAAGGAAAAATGAAAAAAGAAAAAGAAAAAAGAGAAGAGGGTATAAAAAATAAAGAAAAATAAAAGAGAAAAGAATGAAAAGAAAAAAAGGAAAAAAGAAAGAAGAACCGCAAAAAAGAAATAAAACTCAAAGTGATGCAAGTTCAAATGTGACTACTCTTTAGATAGGTCTATCGAGTCATACAATTTAATCATGTTTGGACAATTTTCAATTTCTGTTGATAGGATAGGAAGTAAAGATTTGCCAAACTGTTTAATCTTGGCTTATCAATAGATAGGTAAAAAATGATATTGGTTCAACAGCTTAATCTGAACCAATAGGAGAAATAAGGGATAGGTGTTAGGTTAGAATTTTAAAAGAAAATGTTCAGGGTCTGCGAGTCTAAGTTCACCCTACAAAGGAAGAAATTTTTTTAGATGAGTAGGTCAGGTAGGTAGATATACAAAGGAGAAAGAAGCGATAGGAAAAGGTGAAATAGAGACTTCAAAATCCTTTCAGGCTAAATCTATTTTATCCTAAGCCCGTGCAAGTCCCACCAAGAACCAAATCATGATTCACATTGGCCAAATTGCAAAAATCTCTTACCATTCATTCATTTACTAAAATCCTTTGATCACCACTAAATCACCCAATTTGTGTTTTGCGATGTTAGCGAGTCCCACCGCCTTACCACATGACTTCCTCCTTCCCGCACTTCGCACTTTGCAAGTGTAACATGATAGCACTAACAAAAATGGTAAAGTATGTGATCTGTAGGCTATGGGTGGTCCCACCTTCCCGCCCACGTCACCTCCCCCTCCTCGCACTTTTCACTTCGAAATTTTAAACATTTACCTCTACCACTCACAACTAAATCCACCGATGTACGATTTGTGATAGCCGTGGGGCCCTCCCCACAATGTCACCTCCCTCTCCATGCACTTTGCACTTTATAAGATTTAAGTTTTACCCCTACTGCTCATAACTAAATCCTCTAATGTGCGATAGCTGTCGGGTCCCACCTCCTCTCCACGTCACACATTCCCCCCGGCGCTTATCCCTGGACCCGAGCCCACAGTCTCGTCACCCTATCACATCAACGCTAAACACCTCTCACGTTACACTCCATCTTTGCCCCTCACCTCGCCATCAAGGGCCCTCAATTCATTTCAGCCCCCCTTCAGCCATCGGACGTTAACAAAGGGGGGGGGGGTCCGAAATGGGCAGTATCCATTACCACCTCATCCTCCACGTGTCATACTCCCACTGTTTCACACCCCCCCTCCCCTCACCTCTCTTTTACCACTTACCACCTGAGCCCCCCTCTGAAAATTCGTTTATATTGTCCTCCAAACCGCTGATGCCCTGTGACCATTGCCAAGGCCATTGCGCCACATCCTCCATCACTTGGCCACTTCGCCTCATCATATCCCCTCCCACCAATAGCACTATTGTGTCATGAATGGTTAGGCCACTATACAATGGACTTGCGCCACCTCAATAGTTAACCTCCAACCACATGTTAAAACCTGAATCCACCGTGGCATAAAATTTTTCATTGTTGTTACTATTGAATTTCTATAGGTTATGATATTACAGATAATTGTAGAGGAAATCACAACCAACCACCTTGGCCGAAGGGTAAATTGGACATCAAATAAGGAAAAATCAACACTTGGTAAGCCTGGTTACAGTTCTCATTTCAGATAATTCACTTCCAATCCCAATCCCCTTCAGTCTTAGCCCTTCCTCAATATCAATTCATACCATTTCTTCCTTCTCTATTCCCCTTCTCTTGTAGCCCATTCTACATTGTAGGTGAAACAAAGATTTAAAAATAAAAGCATGCCTCCCAAGGCATATCAACAACCTTTCAATCCCATGGTCTACCCCTAGGTAGACTTGGACCATATTCCCCTGGCTAACAATGATTATAATATCCATGAGACAGAGTGGGACCTCAACCTGTTCGATGTCTACTACTGGCTTGAGGATAAGCTCCTTGATGAAGCAGATGGTATCAACCCATGGAAGACCAAGCTTCCACATTACATATTCCCTAGAACCCATAGCTGCCCTGAGCTAATTAGGAAATGTCATTCTTGCTATGACATTAAGAAAAGAGCCAAAATGAACTCTGCAAGAGAGATTTTTTTTTATATAAATGCCCCATCCATTCAAGAGATGTTACAGGCCCCCATTGTTGAGAACACTGTCGCTTTTTCATATGAGGCCCTTATAGGACTATACCAAGGATTAGATTTTTCCAGTAGGGCCAAAACCTTGAAGCTTTTCATGACTCCCAATGCACCAATGCTTAACACAAATCCCCCATATCCATCATCCACTTTCCCGGAAAGGACCCAACACATTGGCACTACCATATCTTATTTGTCAGGTTATCATAATGATTAGTCTATAGATCAAGCCATAATTGGTTTCTTGTCTATCCTCTCTGCAGATGCCAAGCCCACTATTATCTTTAACTATGCTCAGTTCATTTCTGATGAAATCCATGATCATTTCTTGAAATTTCAAATAGAAGGGGTATTAAAATATAGCTCTGTGTTGGTGTACACATTTACCTATTTTCAATCCAGCAAGTTCTAATTCGACATGATAAAGCAAGGTGAAGACTCTCAATCCAAACCTGTCATTTTTTGGACAAATCTATTGAGAAAAGAGTAGGAAGACTATTCATACAAGAGATTTGTAGACCTATTTTTTCCCCCAGAAATCAGTGCTCTTATAAGCACCACAACACCTAGGGTTAGTGGGGAAATCAAGAAAGCGATGCAGTTGACAAAGCAGATCAGGACAACGCACTGGTATCTCTACCAAAACTACACAGAGATCAATGTTTATGGTAGTGAATTAGCCCCCTATAAACTACCGAAATACTTTTCCATGAGTATATTTTCCTTTTCTTTGAGTATATCAGAAAAATGATAGATTTTGATGAGGTGAATTTTGTTTCGACCAAAAAGAAGTCACAATTTAGGATCAAATCCCAAATCGGCCCATTCATCTGCAAAAACAGGGCAGTAGGGGGAGAGGCAGATAAAATACTGAAATAGATGAAATTCACACACGGTTTCACCTAGTCCTATGATCCAATGGGGATCATCTCCAAGAGGAGGGTGGAAAACAAGTCCACACCCTACACTCATACCCACATACTAGAGATAGAGAAGTACATGAACCAAGAAGAATGGGTGGAAGACACAGTCCAGGAGGCTGAAGAGTAGGTCATCTCTACTTCAAGAGTCCAAACACCAACTCCACAAGAGAGGAAAGCAATAGGAGTTAAAGGTGACAAAGGAAAGGTGCCTGAAAATGAAATAGGAAGTAAGAGGACTAGGGAGGATCAAACAGACATGGACATCGATTCCTCCACTCAAGATTTCAAAATGAAATATAGTAATATAGCCAGGATCACCATGGGCCTATTCACCAAGTTCTTCTTCAACGGGTGGCCACCCGATCTTCTCCATATCCTTTGGCATCATGCCATTCCAACATCAGAATGTGCAAACTCCCACATCTACTTCACTTTCAAAACAAAAGGAGGAAGACATCTATGACACATTTAGGGAAATCAAGAGAAGGAATGAGGTTCTCAATACTAGCACCTACAATCTATTTTGGAAACAAACAAGAAGCTTCCAGAGTAGACTCCTATTAGCCTTTGACTCTGAGAAGGGAAGAATGAGGATGACATTCTTGGAGGCACAAGTTCCTCAGCCCAAATGTGCAGCAGACTACAAGAATACTTCTTTTTAGTTTGATGCAAATAATATCCACCCAATAGAAAATATGGAGATGCACAAGAAGACTGGGGAAATGATCTCCTCCACCCTAACACATGCATGAGCCTCTCAAAACTACAAGTGAGTTTTTCCAATGCACTGTCATAATTAAAATTGGAAAAGGTCTCTACCATGGCCAAAGATTCAAAGATAAAATCTCTGGAGGATTTAGTGATACAGCTCGGGTATAATCCATCAAACATAGCAGTGGCACAAACCCTTGTGAGGAAGAAGAATTTAGACATAGCTTCTTTGAGGAGGCAACTTAAGATTCTTGTAACAGAAGAACCTATGGCAAAGGAGATAGAAAGAACTAAAACACAGAAGGCAGAAATGCTGCAATTAATTATTGAGCAAATAGAGCATATCAATAAAATGGAGGATGATATGGGAAAAATGATCGAAGAAAGAAAGAAAGAAATACAGGATGTAGTGAAGGGAGCAACAAAATAAGCAGCTAAGGCCACGACCCCCCACAAGTGATTCCTCTCACAGTGATCCTAGCAGCCACAACATCCACAAGAGCACTGGGGGAAAGTACTAAGTAGATAGCCTAGGAGATGGAGAACATGCATTTATAGTCAGCGGAGATAAAAAAAGGTTGCGGAATCAACTCAGTGACCTGCTGGAGCAACTCAAAGGGAAAGACTTTTCACATGCCACGGAGTTGTAGATTAGCAAAAAGCTAATTGAGAGCTTGTAGAAGTCTCTTCAAGAGTCGTCAATTGGCTGCATGATGGGAAGGATGAAAAAAATCATGTGGTTGGATATAATTGAGTCTTTAAATGATATATGGCCCTCAATTAAGATAATTTTTTAACAAAGGGATCTAATTGAGGTAGTGAAGGTTTCCATTGAGAAAACAAATGAGGAACTTGGATACAAGCCCCAAACTGCCAACAACATCATCGGATTCCTCAATTCCAAGAGCATCCATGAATTGGAGAAACCTGAAGTGGCTGACATAACAACCTCTTTTATTGAAGTTAAAAGGGTGTTGAGTAAGAGGAGTCTAGTGACATAGCTAGAAGAGAGATGCCATCAACTGGAGATTGGGCTAAGAAGGTTTTTCAATAGGATTGAGCCACTGAACAAAAGAGGTTTTTCTTCCATGTTTGTCATCAATGATAAACTAATGCCCAGAACTGATTATGTAAAGAGGTTGATAGAGATCTTCGAGGAAACATCCAAACTCACAAATCTGAAGAACACCATGACTGGGAAAGCATTCTATGAAGTCTTCAACGACGTCTTCATACAGCATGAGGTGAAACACATTTTTCACATGAAACCAACATTTGTGAAATACACTGAGACTAATGAAGTCTACAGGAAGCTGAACAGGACCAAGATCCCAACTCTAGAGAGTTGGGAAAATATATGTAGGATCCAGGAATGATGGCAACTCATTTTAGTGATGAAGCAAGCAACCTAGTGAATTGTTAGTGTCAGCACATCCAGTGTATCAGATCCACCAGCATAGTAGACTGCCACATCAATTAGATAACGGCTCCACAAGGACACCGGGCACCTGCCAAGAGGGCCATTACTATGAAGGGATACTTCCACTATAAATTCATACATATGTCTAAAACAATCACCATGCGTCCATGCATAAGGTGCACAGACCCATTTTCAGTTACTCTTGTGGTAAATGAAATGATTTCCCTTTTGGTAATGACAATCGGATGCAAATAGTTTAAATATAAGCTTTCATTCTGTAACAAGGGTTGGACCCTTGTTTTGTAAGCCCTTTTCATTGCAATTATTTTCACTTTCCAAGTTGGAGAATCAATAAAGATATCATTCTGCAATATTCATGTGTTGTGTTGTCCTGGTGATGTTTTTTCCTTAGTCACGTTTAATGTTTTCCCACTGTAATTTGTTCATGTGTTTCATTTATAATTATATTTGTAAAGAAGGAAGGTTAGATTAATAATTATTATTGTCTTTAAAATTTCAATGTTTTCTTCTGATGTATGGTTTAAGAATTCTTAGTTTCTCTTAGGTAATTACTGAAAGCACTTTTATCAATCCCATAATTCCACTCAGCTATAAACACTAGTATTCACAGCTAGCTTGCCTTGCATTTTATCTAGGATATGATGTGTACACCCAGCCTATTTTAACTCCATAGCCCAATGGAATCTATTTAGATAAGCCCCTTAAATCCAACCACAAACAATCAAATGAAAGCAATTCCCACACTCAATTTAACTAGCTTAATATCAATAAATTAAAACAAATCTAAATCTTATAGAGAGATCCCTTTCTGAGTCTAGGAGGAATAGATCCTAGGATTCAAGCAGTTTTGATGTTGTGCTTTATAGTTTAGCATTTCCAATCTTCTAAATTATAGAGTGATAACATAATGGCGACCATACTGGGGAAGCATAACTGAAAATTTTTAAATTTTCGTCCAAATTAAACGAACCCCAGCTAAAAAAGCACTGAATGATACTACATTCTTTAAAGATTGGTTTCTTCCAATATTCAATAATCAGTTGTCTATGATTTTGAGCTAAGTTCTGGCTCCCAAAATAATATCCACTAGATCCCATCCAGATCCAAATCCTTCTCCTATCATAGATAATCCTGAGAAAATATTGAGGAAGCTTCCTAGAACAGAAAGTCCAACTAGTAGCAGGGTTCTCCATAGATAATAATCAGTTGTCTATGATTTTGAGCTAAGTTCTGGCTCCCAAAATAATATCCACTAGATCCCATCCAGATCCAAATCCTTCTCCTATCATAGATAATCCTGAGAAAATATTGAGGAAGCTTCCTAGAAATCGTAAAGTGTCGACAGAAGGTGGTTCTCCATAGGTGAGGCACCGCTGTCTATGATTTTGAGCTAAGTTCTGGCTCCCAAAATAATATCCACTAGATCCCATCCAGATCCAAATCCTTCTCCTATCATAGATAATCCTGAGAAAATATTGAGGAAGCTTCCTAGAACAGAAAGTCCAACTAGTAGCAGGGTTCCCCATAGATATAGCTCCTTACCTTATAGCTTTGTAACTTTGAAAGACATTCAATTTGATTTTTACTTCGAACTAGGTCTATTCAGAACCAAATCTCAGAATTGGACTAACCTTACAGTTTTTTATCCATTGATTTTTCATACCTCTACCCATCCTACTTCGTCCACTGTTCGTCTTCCTCCACCATCTCCACTAATCATTGCAGCCAAATATGCCCCATTGGTGCTACCAGTTCCTTTGCCCCCTATGCCCCAAGACTACCAATCCAAGATTCCACAATTTGATAGCACTGTTCCTATGACAGCCCAACAACATATTAACAAAATGAATTATTGTTTCGACCTACAAGAAATCTATGATGATAGTGTCGCATTGAGAATGTTTGCCCAAATTTTAGGGGATGAAGTTAGGAAATGGTTTAAGGCTCTAACTCCTAATAGTATTCATGATCTCCCTACTTTCCACCAAGAATTTATAAACCGATGGGAATTCAAGAAAATCCCACAGCAGATTCTATCAGAGTATGAAATTATCAAAATATCCCCCGAAGAGAGTGTGCAAGACTACTCTGCTAGATTTAAAAACTTATATAACCCACTCACTCCTAATATGAGACTGCCACAAGGGATAGTGTTGCTTAAATTCCTCGATGGATTTGACCCATACATGGCCTATCAACTTAGGGAAAGAGACTCATCAACCTTGGAGGAAATGCAGAAAAATGTTGTGAGGGTAGAGGCTAACTTGTTAGCTAAAATGGATAGGATGAGGACCGAGAGGAGAATCACAATAAGAGAATAACCCGTAGCCTCTACATATAATTCCAAGATTGAAAATTTGGTAATTGTAATATTCCCAATTAGCTGATGCTAGTTGGAATATTATATGTTGCTCTATTTTGTAGCTTAGAAGAACAAATGGGGTAAGGAAAGCCTTAAATCTCTTTAGTAGGAATAAAACATTCCCAATGTGAAAGGGGATCAGTTTAGGAAGGCAAAATAAAGCCACCTTTGGTGTGAAATGATGCAATGCATGAAGGCTAGATCTATGTTGACCAAATCAATAACGATGCTAAAAGAGGAGAGAAACCATTGGGGACAACGCAGTTTTGATGGAGGACTCTTTGCAAGGAAGTAACCTCATAAATGTGTGGGGTCAAGGGTGAGGAGGCTCACAAATAATAAAAGGGAGGGGATGGCAACCATGGGAGGCATTCAAAATATTTTCAATGTTTGGGTCTTATGACTTCTTGCATGCTTCAGCTGTTTAGCTAGGTTTTCTGTAGTGTTTAGTGCAAGGGATTCTCATGTGGGAGTTCCATTCTCTTTCTTGGTTCAACTTGTTGAATGGATATAAGAGGAGAATTATGGGCTAAATTTCCACCATCAGACTTTGGTTCAAGTATTCACCAACGTCTATAGCAGTATCTTGCAGAAAATACATCATTTCTGAAGGTGATGTTGTGTTAGGGTTAAATCCCTTGATTTTGTGCTAGTTCCCTAGGAGAAAGGGGCTCTTCCTCTCCTAGAAGGCTAGTTAGGAGGATATTTCAGCCATTTTATGTATTATTCAGCCATATTATGTATTTTTCAGCCATATAAATATGGATTTGCTATAGAATGCATGATTTTTCTGCAGAGCTACCATTTTATACTTGTGCATTCATGAAACCCTTGCCAGGTTGTCTCCATTTTGTATAAAAGTGGATAGACCTCCATTTTCTTGGCTCTATGATTAATGAAATCTCAAGATCTGTTATGATTTATATTTTTCTATAGAAACCCTCATGGAATAATGCTATCACATGCTTCAAAATTTCTGTTTGGTAAACGTCATGGGGGTTTGGGGGTTTTTGAGCGATATTGGGCTGGGGAGATCTATTTAACATAGCTATAATGATTTGTTTTTTATCCCATTCTATATGTGAGGGATATAATATATAAAATAAAGGATACAAGTCCATTTTATCAATTCTATAGCATAATTTTCAGAAAACTGCGTTTTTACTGTCCATATTGCTGAAATTTGTAATATCTCGAAATGGGAATATTCAGCAAAGCCTGCTGGAATACCGCGCTTCTGGGAAATATGTGCACCGAAATGAGTTTTCAGCTCCTATATACCTTATATCAGTGGATATAGTGTCTAGATACAAAATGAGAGCAAAAACAAATCAAATTAGGTATGGTAAACAGATCTCCCACCACCTAGTCTAGCTAAAAAACACCCAAAGAGAGGGGCTGCAGCTATGTACAACAAACTGCTACAGAAATAATGCAGTTTTGGGAGCATGAGTAGGAGGCCAATAATAAGGATCAAATTTTGTATAAAGAGCAGAAAATCAGATCCATAATGAAGCCCTTACAATATACAACAGAATGTAGAAGACAAAATAGAAGAAACCCCTCAAGAAAGAGGGTTGCAACACATGTATTTATTGCAAAATAGCTTAAAAACGTTTTTATAAGAGATGCAACAACTGTATGTTACACTTCAGATCTAGATCATATATTTTTACAAAATATTAGATCCATTTTAGATCTGTACACTAGAAATTCTTTTTTACAAGATCCCCTTGGGGTTTTGATCAAATCATGCAATATAAAGAGTAGATCTGAGATTAAAGTAGCAGACCTGCAATATTATTCAGGAATTTCTGAATATTTTTTACAATAGAAATATATCATATCTATACAGAACATGGATCAGCAATCTAATCCATGGATCACCAAAGTGAAAGGCAAAGCCGAACACTAGAGATCTCTTCTCAAAAAGTGGATCAAAACACCCTGCAATTTCTTCTTTAAAAATAACGTAGTCCTGGAAGGGAAACTGCGCCGTAGCTTGAGACACTGAGTTGCCCTGATGCCAAGATATGAAATATCAGCTCCAAAGGTTTAGAACTCTCTTGCCCATGGGATAGAAGACTTTCCCAGTGAAAAGAGATCCTGAAATGGCCTAGATCTGAGCAGATCTAGCCTCCGCTTGCTGCAACTTGCAAGGACAACCTAATCCTCACTAGGATCAGCGATGTAGTTGGAAGATTATCTTGGCCAAATGCCTGATAGTGGATGAAATCAATAAAGACTCCTCCAAGAAATCCTCAATGGAAGAGGTGGGATCCCTACATAGGAACTGCCAAGTGCTAAGCAGCACTATTCTCAGCTAAATAACAGAGAATGGTATTTTTCTAAACAGACAATATACTCAGAAATATGCATAATCAACAACCCTCTCTTACTGCTCTCCTCTTCCTTTTATAAGATGAAAGCCTTGTCAAACCCTAAACCACTTCAATGAATTAGCTCCTTTCACATGAGGGGCCTCCACTTAGAACTACGTTGTCCATCCATGAGGCACATTGCATCTAGACATCGTTGTATATTTGGTCAAGGTTGACCCAGTCTCATAGCTCAAACCCATTCACACCTGCAAGTGTTTTTTTTACATGGCCTAGATTTGTCCCTGTTCATATGCCATTTATTTATTAATTCTTTTTAGGAGTTTTACATGTCCTCCTTTATTCATTTATTCATGCAACAGAAAATGAAACAAAATTTTATATTCGTCTTAGCTTAGGCTAAGTAGGAATATTATAGTCCTCCCCTCCAAAATGTTGCTTGTCCTCAAGCAACTGATAGGGTGAGTGCTGCAATACTTCTCCTCCTCCATTGGTGACACCATCAAGGATCAAGCTCTCCTCATAAATCAAGTGTTCACCAAGGCAACACATCATGAATTGTTCCTCCAAATTCATCATAATATGTACATAATCCATCCCATGAGGAGTGAAAAATTCAACAGAAATAAACATGGTTGGAGCAATGATTTCTCTAGAACATGTAGCAAGAGGTACGTAGAGAATTTCCATTCCATGTGGTACATAAAAACTACCCATCCTCTCTCCGTACAGTCCCATAAATGGCACAACTATGTCATCCAAGTATGGAAGCAAAATTACATATACACGAACATAAATTTGAGCATGAGGAGGTGGGTAAAAATCCCACATGTGATGCTAGCGTAGTGCATCTCCTACCTACATTAGATAAAGGTGTGTTAAGTGGCCTTCCCACCACACATTTGCTGCATAAGTCATCTTAACATAGATGAAGATGTCAGATATGTCTGGTGCCTTTGGGAAGCACCCATCATGAAAATGAATCTCCCTTTGCACAACAAGGGAGTGGCCAAGTTCAGAAATTTTGTTGGCCCACCAAATTCCATGAGATCTACATGATATATCACTACCTTTAGGAGTCATAGCCTGCAAAAACATGGTAAAATAATGCCATAAATCAGAAAATGAAACTTGGTTTACATGATTAGATTCTTTACCATCATAGTCCCTCATACACATGGACTAGTGCATGGGCATTTCTCCTCTCCCAAAAGTAGGAAGAGATGGCTGAAATGACCCTTGCATAGAATCCCTTGGCTGCCCCAACTCCACATAGCTCATGCACTCTTGAAAGTGCTAATGTAGTTCCTTTGTCAAGCCTTCCCAATCAAATCTCATCATGATCAGGGTGTAGATCTTCATTGACCGCATATGGCTGAAAAGAACTATTTGTGTGCCCCTTCTAGTATCTCATGCTTGAGCTTGGAGGCTCTAGAAAACAAGACCCTAGCATGATAATAGATGACGCCCCCTTGGACTAAGTATCCCTCTCCTTGATGCATATAATCTAGAATCATACATGTGTGGAGATCTTTGGAATACTCTACAAGCAGTTGAGATTTCCAGTATAGATCCACACTGCTCAAGAAAGACAGTGTCGATGATACATCCACAGGAGTGTCTGTCATGTTGCTGATCTCTTCTTTGACATTTCTCATGCCAAAGATGTGTGTTGGAAGGCTGATCCTCCCATTCTTCTCCTCCCACAGCGCAGATCTAAAAATGAGAGAGGTTGGTAGTGATAAAGGAAGAAGATCCCCCTTATTCTTGAACTCTCCCAAGCCTCCCAGCACTGTAGCTTGGTCTTAAATTTCTCCAATCCCTCCTGGATCGAAGTTTGGAGAAAAAATTTGTGAGGCCTTCCCCACAAGATCTAAATCTGGTGGCCTTCCAGGTGGTTTGCCACTAGATAAGAATGTCCCATGCAGAATTCTCATGAACATAAGAGAATGGATTGTGAGGTCCTTGCTTCCACTTCGCAAATCTATCTCTGTTGTTTGTGTGGAAGTGCTAGGTGAGGGGTAAGTATGCATGCCTTAGATCATTTGAGGTTCACCACCCTTAATTTCTATCCATTCCATTTGTAGAGCCTTCCAATTAGTGGTGACTTTCCCCAATTTAATCAACCATTGGACACCCAAAATGATATTGGTGTCTGGTATGTCAACTACAAAAAAGTGATCCACCAAGGTGTAGGACCCCATAGTGACTGAAAGTGATGGGACATAGTGCATGCATTGAATTGTCCTATCTCCTGGGAACAAAACATAGAATCCCTCAAAAGTATCAGTGGGTATTTCCCTTCTCTGCACAGTATGAGCATCAATAAAGTTGTGGGTTGCCCCATTGTCAATCAGTACAAAATCCCTCTGATTCATGATTGAACCTTTAACTCTTAAGGTCAAGTACTTAGGTACTCCTCTCAAATATGCAAGATTTCCTCCTGATGGAGCAAAGAATCCATTCCCATCTCCAGATGGTGTTGGATCTCCTTCAACATTGTCAGCGTTGTGACCTCTTCTTGGTTCATCATCTTCTTCTTCCTCCTCAAAATCTGAGAAGACTTCTATGTAGTGTGGTTTCCCAAAAACACATCTATGTCCAAGTGCCCATGACCCTTGGCAAGTGAGACATAGCCTCTTCTTCCTTAGCTCCCTCCAGACTTCAATATCAAGATGCTTCTTGAATGAACTCTCCTTGGGGGGAGCAGCTTTCTCTTCCTTCCCTTTAGAAAGGTAAGGGGCCTTGTTCTGAAAATTTGCCTTTGCTTTTGGCAAGGCATCTTTGAGGTCTCTAGCCCTCTCAATGGCATCGTGAAAAGTAATGGGCTTGGTAGATTTAACCAACCCATGCAAAGGTTCATCCAAGCCATCAATGAACATGTACACCCTCCTTATTGTAGACAAATTAGGAACCATAAGAGATAATCTCAGAAACTCAAAGATATAAGATTCTGCATTACCTGACTGCTTCAAATTTGAAAGGCTCATGAAAGGTTCTTCTGGATATTTTCTATCAAACCTCTCCACCAGTATTCTAGTGAATTCAGAATAGGTAGTCACTTTGGCATGACCCAAGGTAGACAACCCATGGAACCACCAAATGTGTGCTTCACCTTCAAAGTGCAGCGCTGCATTCTTGATGACTTCCATCTCAGGGACTTTGTTCAACTAAAAGTAGATATCAAAATTTTCTACCTATGCTTTGGAATAACTGGTGGATGACCCATCAAACTTGGGTAAAAATAATATGCCCATAGAGTGTTGTAGATCATGATTTTGAATGAATCCACCATCTCTATACATATGCCTTGGTCTTCTTTTTTCCTTGAGGTGACAAAACTCTTGAAAACTCAAGTGTTCCTTGAATCTCTAATTCTTAGACTCATATTCCTAAAATTAGTCTTCAAGGGATGCTTTCTCTTGAGGCCTTTCATTCTCCACAGCTAAGAAGGTAGGCATAGTAGAGCGTTGTGGAGCTTGTGGAGCTTGTGGTTGGTTCATTGGTTGATCATTCCAGTGGTGAGACATGCCAGAGATTTATCCAGGATGAAATATCCTAGGAGATTCATTCATCCTGTCCATTCTCATCTCTTTGATCTCTCTAGCAAGATCTTTCATGGATACCAAAAGATTTCTTGCAAACTCTTCTCCTTCTTTATCACTTCTAGATTCAGGGGCTTTACCCTTGTCCTGATCATCATTAGTGTAATCAAATTTATTATTTCCTCTATGAATATATCTCTTCTCTCTATTAGTAATAGGATCATATTCTCTTGAAGCCATCTTGGTTTCAGCTCTTTAATGAAAAGCACAGGTTGTGCCAAGAAAGAAGCTCTGATACCACTGTAATATCCCCAAATGGGAAAATTCAGTAAAGCCTGCTAGAATAACGTACTTATGGGAAATCTGTGCACTGAAATTAGTTTTCAGCTCCTGCATCCCTTAGATCAATGGATCTAGTGTCTATATCCAAAAGGAGAGAAAAAAAAATCAAACTAGGTGTGGTAAATAGATCTCCCACCACCTAGTCTAGTTGAAAAACACCCAAAGAGAGGGGTTGCAACTATGTACAAAAAACTGCTGCAGAAATAACGTAGTTTTGGGAGCATGAGAAGGAGACCAATAATAAGGATCAAATTTTTTATAAACAGCAGCAAATAAGATCCATAATGAAGCCCTTATAGTATACAATAGAATGTAGAATATAAAATAGAAGAAAACCCCTCAAGAAAGAGGGCCACAACACATGTATTGACTGCAAAATAGCTCAAAAAAAATTTTATAAGAGCTGCAGCAGCTATATGTTACACTTCAGATATAGAGAATATATGTGTACAAAATATTAGATCCATTTCAGATTTGTACACTAGAAATGCTCTTTTATAAGAACCCCTTGGGGTTTTGATCAAATCATGCAATACAAAAAGTATATCTCAGATTAAAGTAGCAGATCTGCAATATTATTTAGGAATTTTTGAAGATGTTTTACAATGGAAACAGACCATATCTATACAGAACATGGATCATCAAGCTAATTCATGGATCACCAAAGTGAAAGGCAAAGCCCAACACCGGAGATCTCTTCTCAAAAAGTGGATCAAAACGCCCCGCATTTTCTTCTTTGAAAATAATGCAGTCCTGGAAGGGAAAATGCGCTGTAGCTTGAGACACAGAGTTGACCTGATGCCAATATATGAAATATCAGCTCCAAAGGTTCAAAACTCTCTTTTCCATGGGATAGAAGACTTTCCTAGTGAAAATAGCTCCTGAAATGGCCTAGATCTGAGCAAATCTAGCCTCCACTTTCTATAGCTTGCAAGGAAAACCTAATCCTCAATAGGATCAGCGTTGTAGTTGGAAGATGAGCTTGGCCAAATGCTTGATAGTGGATTAAATCAGGAAGACTCCTCCAAGAAATCCTCAATGGAAGAGGTGGGATCCCTACGTAGGAACTCCCAACTGCTAAGCAACATTATTCTCAGCTAAACAACAGAGAATGGTATTTGTCTAAAAATACAATATACTCAAAAATATGCATAATCAACAACCCTCTCTTGCTTCTCTCCTCTTCCTTTTATAATATGAAAGCCTTGTCAAACCCTAAACCACTTCAATGAATTAGCTCCTTTCACATGAGGGGCCTCCATCTAGAACTGTGTTGTCCGTCCATGAGGTACATTGCATCTAGAAAACGTTGTAGATTTGGTCAAGGTTGACCCAGTCTCATAGCTCAAACCCATTCACACCTACAAGTGTTTTGTTTACATGGCCTATATTTGTCCCTGTTCATATGGCATTGATTTATTCATTATTTTCAGGAGTTTTTCATGTCCTGCTTTATTCATTTATTCATGCAACAGAAAATGAAACAAAATTGGATATCCCTCTTAGCTTAGGCTTAGTAGGAATATTACAAAATTCCTAAGAAGGAATATTACAGTGGTATTGGATCTCTGCTCTTGGCTAAGCTTGTGGGGAAAAATATATCTACAGTATGGAGAAGAAAGAGATTACAAAAATTCTTCTTCAAACCATGCAGAACATTGCCAAAGATATCAAGGAGATGAGGCATAAGGAAGTCCCTAGAGGGTTTTATCATGAAAGAAGCATTAGTACATCAGATTGTTTGGGACAATCAGCCACACATCCTTCATCACAATGCTCCACTATGCCCACATTCCTATCTAAGGAAGGTGAGGAAGAAACCCTTGCTGATTACTTTTTGGAATATGAAGCCCAATCCAAAAGATTCAAGGAACACTTGAACTTTCAGGAGTTCTACTGGATCAAGGATGGAAGGAGGACTTGTCTTCACCAAAGAAAAGGAGGTTTTATGCAAGGATTAGACCTATAGCACAGTATGGGAAGGTTTTTCTTGCCTTCATATGTTGGATCACCTAAATTTACAACCAAGGCTTGGGTGGAAAAGTTGGATACTTCTTTCCAGCTCAATAGAGTTTCTGAAATAGAAGCTATCAAAATAGCTGCATTACACTTGGAGGGGGAAGCTCATGAATGGTGGTTCCATGGGTTGACTACACTTGGGCATGCCCATATCTTTTCACACTCAGTTTTCACCAAAAAACTAGTAGAGATATTTGATCCAAGAGATCCGGAGGCCCACTTTGTTGAGCTAACCAAGCTCAAACAAAAGGGAGAGCTAGAAGATTATATTTATGAATATATGAAGCTTTCAGTGATTGTATCCAACCTCACTATGAGAAGGAGGATGTGCATGTTTATTGATGGGCTAGCTGAACCATTGCAGGGGTTGGTGAAATCTTCTCAATCTACTACACTCTAAGAAGCTGTGGAGAAGGCTAGAGATTTACAACATGTTTTGCCCAAGGCAAACGAATTATTTCAGCAAGGAACTTCTTCATGTCCAAGAGAGGATCAAGGGAGAACACCTCTTAATAATGATCAGAAGAAATTAAGGAAAGAAAAAAATTTTCTCACTTGTCAGAAACCATTGGTGCCAAACCATCAATGTGTTGCAGGGAAGACACATTGCATTGAGATATTTTCAGATGAAGAGGAGAGGGCCAACATTGTACCACCCCTAGAAGATGCAGTAAAATATTTTGCTCCAAAAGGAGGAGCTCTTCTATGTAAATTTGTGTTGGTCTTCTTTGATGATATTTTTATTTACATCCACACATGGGAAGAACATTTGCAACATATTGAGACAGTATTGCAGATTCTTAAGGAGTAGAAATTCTATGATAAACTCTCCAAATGTGAGTTTGGAATCACATCGATGCTTTACTTGGGTCACATCATTTGAGTGGATGGAGTAAGATTACATGAAGAAAATATCCAGGCTATCAAGGATTGGCCTAAACCAAGGAATGTTACAGAACTCTGGGGATTTATAGGCATTTGCACATACTACCAAAAGTTTGTCAAAGGGTTCTCTCAACTTGCAGCACCACTCACATATCTTACAAATAAGGGAGCTTTGATTTGGACACCTACAGTGCAGAGAAATTTTGATAAGCTCAAGGAGGTAATGAGTAGCTCCCTAGTGTTAGTCTTACCAGATTTTTCTCAACCTTTTGTGTTGGAGTGTGATGCATCAGGGGAAGGTATTCAAGTAGTCTTAATTCAATGAGGGCATCCTATAGCCTTTGAGAGAAGGAAGTTGCTGCCACATGAGAGGCTATGCCCCATCTATGATAACAAAATGTTGGCTATTATGCATGCTTTAGCCAAATTTCGGCAATACTTGGTGGGGAATAAATTCAGGGTAAAGAATGATCATAAAAGTCTCCAATTCTTTCTTGAGAAAAAGCAGCTCCAAGAGATACAACAGAAGTGGGTGATAAAAATACAAGTTTATGACTTTGACATAGAATATGTCAAGCGGAAGAGCAATGAGGTAGCTAATTCTCTATCCAAAAGGCCATCAGCACTATCCTTAAGGGGCATAGATGCAGATTGGAAGGCTCAGTTGTTGGTTGAGTATTCCAAATACAAATTTGCATGTGAAATACTTGATGGGGTGACATCAGATGAGAGGTATAGAGCAATGGATGAGATCATCTATTACCGGGACTAGGTCTTTTTTACTAAGGATTATAAACTCAAAGAAAAGATCCTACAAGCATCACATGATTCCCCACTTGCAGGGTATCAAGGATTCACAAAGCCTTATCGAGCCATAAGGGAGAGATTCTCATGGAAGGGTCTCAAGGAGGATGTACTCCAACATATTAAGGAGTGAATGGTTTTCCAGTAGAACAAAGGACAACACACCCACCCTGCAGGGTTATTGCAGGCACTTCCTATTCTAGATGGAAAATGGGAGAGCATCTCCATGGACTTCATCACCGGTCTACCTTCTGTTTAGGGTAAGGATTGTATTTTTGTAGTTGTTGATAGACTAACAAAATATTCACACTTATTTTCCATTTTTTCACGTTATACTACTTCACACGTAGCTGAGCTCTTCTTCAGAGATGTGTTTAGGCTCCATGGTCTCCCAAGGACCATAGTGAGTGATTGGGATAGCCGCTTCATGGGTGGATTTTGGCAAGAACTTTTCTAGTTAGTGGGGACTGAATTGACACCAAGTAACAGCTATCACCCACAAACCGATGGGCAAACTAAGATAGTAAACAAGTGGCTAGAAGGCTACTTGAGAAACTATGTTTCAGGACAAAAGAGGGCATGGCTTCCTTGTCTCCATTTGGGGGAGTATTGCTACCATATGTCCATTTGTATGACCCCATTCTAGGCTCTTTATGGGTATGGTGCACTCTCATTTTTTGATATCATTTTTGGAGCTAGCAAGGCTCCTAGAGCTAAAGAATGGATTCAGGAGAGTCAGGACATACTTCGGGCCCTCAAAGACAAAATTTCTACTGCACAAAATCAGCAAAAGATATATGCAGACCGCAGTCATATAGAGAGGCACTTTGAGGTAGATGATCTGGTCTATCTCCATCTTCAGCCTTATAGACAATCTACACTCAAAGAGAAGGGGGCTGAGAATCTCAAACCACATTTATATAGATCGTATATGGTGATCCGTTGTGTTGGGGAAGTATCATATGAGTTGGAGCTTCCTAAGGGGAGCAAGATCCATAACATCTTCCATATTTCATGCCTCAAGAAGGCCATTGGAAAAAATATAGTTGCCAATGTGGACCTCCCACCTATTGATGATGAAGGCCATCTCATTTTGCAACCAGAGGCAATATTGGATACACGAGAGAGGCAGCTGAGGAACCGGGTGATCAAGGAATATCTGATTCGATGGAGAAACCTTTCTAATGAGGATGTCGATTGGGAAGGAGAGAAGATCTTACATCATCCTTATTTGTTGTTGCTTGAGGACAAGCAACTTTTGAGAGAGGAGGACTATAATATTCCCAATTAGCTTATGCTAGTTGGAATATTATATGTTGCTCTATTTTTCATCTTAGAAGAATAAATGGGGTAAGGAGACATTTAAATCTCGTTAGTAGGAATAAAGCATTCCCAATGTGAAAGGGGATTAGTTTAGGAAGGAAAAATAAAGCCACCTTTGGTGTGAAAGGAGGCAATGCATGAAGGATAGATCTATGTTGACCAAATCAATAGAGCTGCTAAAAGAGGAGGGAGACCAATGGGGACAACACAGTTTTGATGGAGGACTCTTTGCAAGGAAGTAACCCCATAAATGTGTGGGGTTAAGGGTGAGGAGGCTCACAAAGAATAAAAGGGAGGGGATGGAAACAATGGGAGGCATTCATAATATTTTCTATGTTTGGGTCTTATGACTTCTTGGATGCTTCAGCTATTTAGCTGGGTTTGCTGCACTGTTTAGTGCAAGGGATTCTCTTGCGGGAGTTCCATTCTATTTCTTGGTTCAACTTGTTGAAGGGATCTAAGAGGAGAATTCTGGGCTACATTTCCACCATCAAACTTTGGGTCAAGCAGTAACCAACCTCTACAGCATAGTCTCTTGCAGAAACTATGTCATTTCTGGAGGTGATGTTGTGGTAGGGTTAAATCCCTTGATTTTGTGCTAGTTCCCTAGGAGAAAGGGGCTCTTCCTCTCCTGGAAGGCTAGTAAGGAGGATATTTCAGCCATTTTATGTATTATTCAGCCATGTTATGTATTTTTCAGCCATATTGATACAGAGTTGTAGTAGACTGCATGATTTTTCTATAAAGCTACCATTTTATACTTATGCATTCATGAAACCCTTGCCGGGTTGTCTCGATTTTATATAAAAGGGGCTAGACCTCCATTTTCTTGGCTCTATGATTAATTAAATCTCTAGATATGTTATGATTCATATTTTTCTATAGAAACCCTCATGGAATAACGCTATCACATGCTTCAAAATTTCTGTTCGGTAAAAGTCATGGGGTTTGGGTATTTTTGAGCTATATTGGGCTGGGGAGATCTATTTAACATAGCTAGAATGATTTTTTTCTGATCCCATTCTATATGTGAGTTTTATAATATATAAAATAAAGGATCCAAGTCAATTTTCTCAATTATATAGCATAATTTTCTGAAGACTACATTTTTACTGTCCATATTGCTGAAATTCCTAAGAAGGAATATTACAGTAAGGAATATGGAAAGGATGATGGAAGGGATGAGTTTTAATGGAACATAAATACCAAGAGACAATCAACCAGCACCCCAAAACAAGAATCAAAACCCAAGATTAAACCCTCCACAAGTGAAATTTGTGAGGAGGTAAATCCCCTCTGCGGACAGAGGCGATCCCTAGTAGCCCAGCAGGGGTCTAGCAACAAACAAACAATGCTATGACGCAAGCTCCTAATTACGAATGAAAGACTTGGGATAGAAGCCTACCTGGATTCCAACGCTATGATCTGAAGAAGAAGTGTCCCTGTCCTTCAGCCCTGGCAGATCACAATCCTTCCACGATCTCCGCGGATGAAAACCTGCACATAGAAGAAACGAACAGATACAAGCATAGGAACCAGCATACGTAACTAAACATCGGTCAGAAAAGATATTACTCGCATTAACATGATGGAAAAAGGAGTGGAACCATAATCATAGTCATCTATTAAAATGATAAACGAATAGAAGTTACGACCAAGTTCTGACGTCGCAGCTTCCTTCGAACGGGTCTCCGGTCGTCCACGTCTCGCAAAGCTCGCCAAGGAAAGGGAAACCTCTCCAGAGTCTCGTAACAATGGTCTCCTCGCTTGAATGGGCCTTAAGGAAAAGAAGGGATTCTTTACAGCACAAAGGCACTTGGGAATAGGGAGATGCAAAGCTTCAGCACTTCAAGACTCTCAGCCCTTCAGCCCCTTCATCAATGGATGAAGGCTATATTTATAGAGGAGAGGAGGAGGTTTGGATCCCTACAATAGTGGAAGGGAGGCCTTATCCTTTGGGAGGTTCCCCATAAGGTGGAAACAAGAGGCCAAAGGAGGAAGGCCGTGGTTATTCAGGCGAAACCACTCCTAATGACTCATCCACGAAGTTGTTGTAATCGAAACTTCGCCTCTTTTTTTTAAAAAACTTTCCATAAACAGAGTGGCGCGGGTACAACACTGGGACAGAGCGCCAATTGGCGCGGGCTCAGTGTTAATTTTCCCCCATTGGCGCGAGTACATAACGGGCTACAAGCGCCAATGCAAAAACATGTGTTTTTAGGGGTCTGCTCAGGAAATGATAAACAGGAGAAATGTTGTCCTCATGGAAAGGGATGCAATGAAGGTATTTTCAAGGCTTGACATTGCTCACATGTCACATAATGGGTCCTCCATTGTGCGGGACGGGGAATGGTAGGGACGGTGACAAATTACTGTGTAACAGATGCCCCCTAAAGCATAAGGCCCGAGAGAGAGAGGGGTGAAATGCTTTACGAGAACATGTCCAACTGAAGGCCCGCCGTCGGAAAACCTGCACAGAAAGATACAACTGATATCTCAAGTACATGATGTATATCTATGGTATGGACGCAGCCATCCGAACAGAGTATGCTATAATCCGGATCCAGGTATGGGCGCAGCCATCCAACTAAGATCAAACAAATAGACTCAGGTATGGTCGCAGCCATCCAATCAGTGAGTCATGTACATAATGATAATAATCCACAATCGCAGCCTGGATTACAACAGACACAATCCAGGGTCTTGCGCTCCATCTCGACCCAAACAAAGTACAAGTTCGAGCATGTGAATTTGTGAGCTGAAGTCGAACATGCAAGAACATCGTCTGATTACCAGCCAATGATGAAAGCTGTTAACAGACGCGAGAGAAACCACCAATGATGACAATGGTCCTCAAGGTACTAGAGGTACAATCTACGGCGTGCGAATAAATGAGCTGACGTCGAACACCCGCAGAATCACTCGATCGGAGGTCAATGATGTAAACCTCACGTCGAATGCGACGAACCTGCCATTGAGGCATGCAGGCTCCAAGGTACCATCGGGAGTCTCTAGACCAACTTCCTGGATAATGAGTTGAAGTCGACAGGAAGTGACCTTGATCGAAGGTGGGCCATAATGATTCCCACATCATCGACACGAGACAGAGGAACATAATGTTTTGTTGTGAATCGGGATCATATGAGAAACAGAGGAAGGTTGATATTCGCAGAGGTCAACTTCTCTTGAACATATAAACGGCACGACAATGGACTTGGCAGTATTTGACATCAACAGATCAAAGGTCATGGCGACGAGGCAGTGAACAGATGAGAGGTCAAAAGAGATTACCCAAACCCATGGAGGCAAAGTGAAAAAAAATGAGATGAGATTTCCCCAACCCGACACGAATGCAGACAAGTGCCATGTTCAAGAGCGACATACTGCCGACACGACAACGATGATGGTTCCATTTTCCCCCACCATTTCGGTGAGTACCTCTTTATTTTTACACAAGCTTGAAGAGGATACCATATGCTTGTCATATAAGTCCGCCCTTCGGGCGAATCCATCCTAGTACATTTAACGAGTCCTAGGAAGGAGAAACTCGGAGAACGTCATTTCGACGAAATCCAATGTCATCAGGGTTTAACGAGTCTGACAAAGGAAGAACTCGGCGTCTTTTCATGTTTAAAGAGTTTGAAAAGACAGCGGAAAAGAAAACTCCACAGGTCCCTTTTCGTAAATAGTTCCCCAGATCCGAAAAGGTAGAAAACAATATCCGGGAAAACCTCCTAGTCGCGATAGGCTAGGGTATTCCTTTTTAGTAATCAATCCATCCCAGCCCGAAAAAGGGTTAAACTTATACTGGGTGAATGTCGATTCGTGTCCATTTTAACGAGATCGAAACGACAAGGGCCTCGGTAATCTTTTCATATTTAGAGAATCAGAAAAGAGCTGAAAGATGACTCCTCCTGGAGGAACGAGTGGTATAAAGGGTAGCAACTGGTTCCGGTAATGGTGGAACTACTCTGAACAAATAAAGGCCGAGAGGCTGGCTAACAAGACCACTCATAGCAGCGGTTCCTCAGGAACGGGTAAAACAACCAAGTGAAGGCATATGATCGGCCAAGCAGATAGTGACAATGGAGTGAGAAAACCAAGGCTCATCTGGCAGAAATAGGCTGACAAAATGACAATCACAAGAGGTAAAATGGGCAAGGTTTCATTTTTACACAAGCTTGAAATCAGGAAACTTTGCTTGAAGTTGGTTTCATTTTTACACAAGCTTGAAACAAAGATAAACTATGCTTGAAACCGGTTTCATTTTTACACAAGCTTGAAACGGAAACAAACTATGCTTGAAAAAGTAAGCATGCCCCCGGCATGGTGACTCAATTCGAGGTACATGCCCCCAAGCTTCAATCCATATGAAAAGCAGATGGAGTGAAGGTTCAAATTACAAGATCAAAAGAAAAGACTCGACTGGGATTTTACGAGATCTTATCAAAGACTCGAATTGAATGGGAACGTGTTTCATTATTTTAACGAGGTTGACACATTAAAAGAACTATCCTCAAACACCTTGTTTCATGGTTTAGGGAGCTTGACACAAGACCAGGAACTGTGCTCCAACAAACCTTGTTTCATTTTTTAAGGAGCTTGACACAAGACAAGGAACTATGCTCCGACGACCTTGTTTCATTTTTTAAGGAGCTTGACACAAGACAAGGAACTCTGCTCCGACAAACCTTGTTTCATTTTTTAAGGAGCTTGACACAAGACAAGGAACTCTGCTCCGACGACCTTGTTTCATTTTTTAAGGAGCTTGACACAAGACAAGGAATTCTGCTCCGACGAACTTGTTTCATGTTTTAAGGAGCTTGACACAAGACAAATCTAACTCGTCTGACAACCTTGTTTCATTTTTTAAGGAGTTTGGACACAAGACAGGAACTGCCCGAGATCCTGTTTCATTTTAAAGAGCTTGATCCAGGGAGTGCAATCAGGTTTGTAATCGACTTACATCAAAATGAACAAGAAGGCGGTGTTTCCAAGAGTTCCACTCCTGATGGAAGGGAAACATCCTGGAAGTCAGGACCCAATGCCCCCAGCACATTATGCACAACGGCATCATCACTGAGCACAGGCACGGGGTAAGTAGCCACATAGTTGACCTGCGGTGGAGCAGATACAATGGGTGGATAAAAACCAGGAGGGGGTGATGGCGGAGCAGATGCTACATTGGGACCAAAGAACGACAGCTGATCAATGGTCACAATCCGTCCTTCATGTGGAAAACAGGCCACACGAAAAAGGGAGGAGACGAGCGCTCCCATGGCATAGGTGTAATCACGCCCCAAAAGCAGATTGAAATCCAAGGGGCCTGGAACGACCATCACGTCCATATGGACGGTTTTACCTCCCAAAGTAACAGGTAACCTTGGAAGGATCCCCAAAGGTTGACTCGTTCTTCTATTGAATGTCAACAGATTCTGCGTAACGGGCGCAAGCGGCGGCGAACCGAAAGCTTGCCAGGTAGTTGATGACAGAATACTAATAGAGGCGCCTTCATCTATAATGGTGCTGGGTACAACCAGACCAAGAGCCTGTACTGTGATCTCGAAAGGCACATAAGACGGAAGGCGAAATCCTGCAAATCGATTCCAGTCAAAGGAAGCGATCAAACTACTCGGAGGGGCTACCATCGAAATGCGAAGGTCTTCCCCTGATGTTACGGAAGCAGAAGCCTCCTCCATGACCTCCATCTCGAAGGCGGGAGGAATATCCTCCGTAGCCTCCATCATGGGAGGCGGAGGAGGAGCTTCTTGAAGCACAGGGACAGGAGAATCTTTCTCCAAGTCTGAAGAATCTGAAGAAACCAGAAGAACATGAGGGTTATGGGGTCCACTCTCGACAGAAAAGACCTGGTGCACCGCAGACGGGGCCAGTTCAACCGATCCCACGACCAATGGTTGGTCGGGAACGGATTCCTGAATCTGAATTTCTGGAGGAGTGGGATCGACCAAGGATGACCCTTGACCAATCACGGCATCAGCCGGTGGAAGACTCAAAGAAAGCTATTTATAACCAGCCGGGAGGCGTGGTGTAGAAACAGTCAGGTTGTCCAAGACTCGCTTGGCTTCATCCATATAAGGACAAAGGTGAATAGCATGGTGCCCTTCACACAACTTACATGGATTGGTGATCTTACCCTGCTTCTTAGGAGCCTTACCAGTGCCCCCAACCTGACTCTCGGAAGCCAAAGGCAACGGTGGGCGGCCGTTGGACCATACTTCGAGCACCTTGGGAATGCCAGGGCAGTCTCGAAGAAGATGGTCTCCCGTGCACAACATGCACGGGAACTTGACTTTCCGAGGAGGGTTGGAAGGACTATCGAGAGGAGATTCCTTAGGGACAGTAGCTGTACATTTAACCTCTCGCTTATCAGACTTCTTCTTCTTTGTCTTCTTCTTCTTCTTCTTACCCACCTGGTTACTTGAATCCAGACTTTCACCAGGCGAAGTAGAAGAGGAGGACGCAGAAACAGGCGAAGAAGGGGAGAGGTCCACCTTGGAATCAACATGATGTTGTTCCGGTGGAGGAACTGACTGAACAGTAACGGAGTTATTCGGGACAACAGAGGTTGAGAACAACCAAACAGGCAACCCAACAGTTAACCCAGGAAGGGACAACGTCGCCATGTAAGGAGCACCAACATTTCCAAAAGGAGGAAAATGACCAGGATTCCCTTCTAAGGGGATTCCTTGGTTGGTGAACTCTGGAAAAGTTGCCATCAAACTCAAAACCACACACGGGCCGAAAAAAGAGTTTAAGACACACGATCAAACGGCCAACAAGCAATATCTAAACGGGCGTGTAATCGTGGGCGATTAATTTTACCACATTGGAAAGTAAGAAATTCTACCGTTTCATATTTTAAGAGTCGAGAAACGATAAAAAGATGACTCTATCTCTTTCAGAGTTGACACAAGCGTGAAAGGAAAAGCGCTTGACGGTCTTTTCAAATTTAGGGAGTCAGAAAAGACCAAATGACTGCTAAGGAAAAACTAGGCACAAAGGGTGTACCAAATATCCGTGAACTGCAATATACACCTTGGTTTCAATAATGAAACAGAAATCGACCAAGGACTTTCCGTACGTGTAGGTAGTCTCCCCGAATGCCGTGTTCGGTGTATCACGGGTATAGGGCGGCAGACTCGGCTTCCTGTGGATAAAGGATTGAAAACCTAGAGGGGTCTCCCTTTATATACGCGACGGTACGGGGAGCACAAGTCCGTACTAGCGCTGTCTAAAGCCAAACGGCGAGCGACAACTGCTAGGTTTAAAGATGCCGGAACACGTCTCTAGCCTAGACCTCTAAATGTGTTTCGTTAATGTTTCAATGCTTCCTTAGGTAAATTGAGTAAATTTTATGGTTGATCTTCAATTATGTTTCGGTTTCAAGGTCCTAGCGTATGTCATATGACAATCTCCTACATGCAGCTATATGAGAAAATAAATCTTTCAATTCGATGAATGTTATCTAGTTAAGGGAAGAGCTTCAAACAACGATGCAACAAACAACAACACTGCGAACGAAATCTTTTCCAAACTAGATGACTTTCACTATCCAAAAGTATTCTAAAACATTCAATGAAGCGAATTATGCAATGTAATCTATGCAAAATTCTTTTTCCGAAAACTATGCAATTGTAATCTATGCACAATTTCCTTTTTCTTTTCAAATAATAAGAATGCACTCAATGCATTTTTCGATGAAATGAGAATCTACTTAATGCATACTTTCAATAAAAGAGAATGCACTCAAAGCGATTTCTAGTTTTCAATCATTAAACAATGTAATCTAAGTTCAATGATGGATCTCAAAAAATACTTTTCAATGCAATGTGATCCAATGCATTTTAACAAAAAGAACACTTTGAGATGAAAACTAAATAAACGCAAATCTCCTTAATGAAGGATGAAGGCAAAAGGGATGCAAACAAACACTAAGAATGCAACCGTTGTTTCAAAATACTTTGTGACAAAATCCCTCAAAAGTTGACAAGACATATGCGGTCAAACACAAAAAGGACTTCCAAAGCAAGAGATCAAAACAAGGCATTCATCCCTTTTACATCAAACAATCATAGAAACAAGACATTCCAAATAATGAGCAATGTAATCTATGCTCATACAGAGGAAATACCCGAAGGGAAAGACGCACTGTTGAAGGATTAAGGGAAAAAAACTCAATTTTCATACACCCTGAAAGTGGCCCGACTTGTACATTGACAACTAGCGCCACTGCCTGAAAATGAAAAAACAAAGAATTTCTCCCAACCAAGACCAGACTTCCCACTTCAAGATGAATCTAAAAAAAACCCAGAAGCAAAGTACTGACCAAAAGAAGCTTCCGAACAAGGGTAACCCTACCACCTACAGGAAATGGCGCGACTGTCTGGCTGTAATCCGCGCCAGACAGGGGATGGCGCGAGTGATAAACTAACAACCTGCGCCAACTGGCGCGACTGTCAGGGCTAAACTCGCGCCAATCAAGCCAACTATGAAAAGGTGAAAATTCGGAAAAGCAGAGGTCAGATCTGATCCTCTGGGGGCTGAACCAAAAGCCAAAACACAAAAAGAACCCAACCCAGAAGGTTCATCAAGCAAGGAAAAACGATCAAAGCGAAACAATCATGAACGAGACAAGGAAAACCGGACGATCTCCAGTGGAGTCGCCAATTTGTTGAGGAGGTAAATCCCCTCTGCGGACAGAGGCGATCCCTACTAGCCCAGCAGGGGTCTAGCAACAAACAAACAATGCTATGACGCAAGCTCCTAGTTACGAATGAAAGACTTGGGATAAGAGCCTACCTGGATTCCAACGCTAGATCTGAGGAAGAGATGTCCCCGTCCTTCAGCCCTGGCAGATCACAATCCTTCCACGATCCCCGCGGATGAACACCTGCACACAGAAGAAACGAACATATACAAGCATAGGAACCAGCATACGTAACTAAACATCGGTCAGAAAAGATATTACTCGCATTAACATGATGGAAAAAGGAGTGGAACCATAATCATAGTCATCTATTAAAATGATAAACGAATAGAAGTTACAACCAAGTTCTGACGTCGCAGCTTCCTTCGAACGGGTCTCCGGTCGTCCACGTCTCGCAAAGCTCGCCAAGGAAAAGGAAACCTCTCCAGAGTCTCGTAACAATGGTCTCCTCGCTTGAATGGGCCTTAAGGGAAAGAAGGGATTCTTTACAGCACAAAGGCACTTGGGAATAGGGAGATGCAAAGCTTCAGCACTTCAAGACTATCAACCTTTCAGCCCTTCATCAATGGATGAAGGTTATATTTATAGAGGAGAGGATGAGGTTGGGATCCCTACAATAGTGGAAGGGAGGCCTTATCCTTTGGGAGGTTCCCCATAAGGTGGAAACAAGAGGCCAAAGGAGGAAGGCCGTGGTTATTCAGGCGAAACCACTCCTAATGACTCATCCACGAAGTTGTTGTAATCGAAACTTCGCCTCTTTTTTAAAAAACTTTCCATAAACAGAGTGGCGCAGGTACAACACTGGGACAGAGCGCCAATTGGCGCGGGCTCAGTGTTAATTTTCCCCCATTGGCGCGAGTACATAACGGGCTACCAGCGCCAATGCAAAATCATGTGTTTTTAGGGGTCTGCTCAGGAAATGATAAACAAGAGAAATGTTGTCCTCATGGAAAGGGATGCAATGAAGGTATTTTCAAGGCTTGACATTGCTCACAGGTCACATAATGGGTCCTCCATTGTGCGGGACAGGGAATGGTAGACCCCTGGGTGCGGTTACTCGTGCAACATAGGCAGAGAGAGCAAATGGGTCCTGATCAGCAGACGTCTCCTTCCAAATTAGGCAGAGAGAGCAAAGGGGTCCTGACTAGCAGATCAGACCTCCCTTTCAGGAAAATTATGTTGATGATAATGAAGGGATAGTGGAGGAAGAGGAAAAAAATCATATAAATCTAATGGGAATCAATGAAGAGGATCTTTTCTTCCTCACTGAAGAAGAGCAGGACTTGTTTTCAATAGCCCAAGCTGACCTCGGGCCCGAAGAATCAGATGACTACAAACTGGGTTTTGAGGATGCCATCATGGAAGTCCATAAAATGTACAAATTAAAGAGAAAAAATAATTTGAAAAACTCAAATAAAGGTAATTCAAAAAACTCTACCAAGAAAGTATCTGAACCCGAAGCCAAGAAAACAATTGAAAACACTAAGAAAAATTTAAATAATTCAGAAAAGAAAAAAATAGATACCAATGTCAAGAAATCAGTAGACGTTCCTACTAGAAACCCTCAGAAGGAAAACTCTAGTACAAGCAAACTGACTGAAGTTACCCAAAGAATTAAGGCTGAAAGGATTGATATGTCAAACCCATTGAGAAATCAAACTCCCTTTAGTATTGAGAGTGAACTTGTGAAGGTAATGATTTCTATTCCTCTCACTGAATTGGTCAAGAAATTTTTTACAGATCTCAAGTCCTGAAAGTGTTAAATATAGGGGATATTACAGACATTTTCAATTTGAGTAATGACCAAGATCAACTCTTGTTTGAGCTATAGGTTGATGTCAGACCACAAGAAGGAGGGGTTCCCCATTTTTATGTCAGTTTAAATGTTCATGATAAAATACTTCATAGCGCCATGTTAGATTCTAGTGCCTCACAAAACCTTATGCCCCAAGTTTTCATGGAGAAGCTCAGCCTTGAAATCACTAGACCCAACAGAGCTTTATACTCTTTTTATTCTAGAAAAGTTAAGTTCCTAGGCATAATAAAGGACCTCTATGTCACTCTAGCTCAAATACCTGTAAAGAGTTTAGTGATGGATATTTTTGTGGTAGACATTCCCCCAAAAAATGGAATTATTTTATCTCACTCATGGTGGGGGGGGGGGGGGAGAATTACAAGTAACTCTGCAACTAGACATGACTTATGCTACCATTCTGGTGTTTGGTCAATCTAGGAAGCTTTATAGAAAAACATTAATGAAGTACATGGTAATTATCCAAGAAAAGCCTTACAACTACCCTTTGTACTCTGTTCACACTAACCTAGATTCTTTCATTTTGTATAATGATGGAATCACTGATTCATAGATTTCCCAAGTAGAAAATGATCACACAGAAAGCACTGACAGTCAAACCCAAATAGAGCAACTAGACCATGCCCATGAACCTCTATGGAACATGAGTTTTGATGGCTCATGTGGCCAAGCTGGCTCTAGAGAAGGAATATGGGTGTATAACACAGGAGACAATATTGCACAGGGTCATTCATACAAATTAAATTTCCAGTGCACAAACAACCTTGCCGAGTATGAATCCTTGATTTTGGGATCACTAATATTTTTAAAATTAGGAGCAAGGAGGATATCTGTGTAGGGTGATTCCGAGCTAATCATTAAACACGTTAAAATTATATATGCAGCGAAACATCCTATACTTAGAGCTTATAGAAATTTCGTCCTTGAGTTTTTGAGGACCTTCAAGGAATATAATTTGGAAGTTATTCCCAGAAACCAAAATGTCCTATCCAATGGCCTGGTTGTTTCAGCAAGCATCTCTAAACTACCCCACCCAAACAAGAAACATAAAATTGAGTTCAAACATCATCCTTCATTGCTAGACTACATGAGGTACTGGTAGGATTTTGGCAGTGGTAAAAAAATTGAGAGCTTCCTGCAATTTAGAGATGAATTTGAAGATAGTACTCTGGATATGGATTGTGAGGAAGACAATCTTATGAAGGTACAAACTAATAAGGAGACACAAGTCACTGTTCTAGAAAACATTTTTCTAGATGTAAATACTACTATAAATATTCTAGCTCATAACACTGTATATAATATAGATAAACAAAAATACCTAGAAAAATAGGAATTTGAAATACTCTAGCTTAAGGAAAATAATGTCCCTAGAGAGCTAGTCCCTTTAGAAGAATTATTTGACTTTAATGATGTGGCCAAAAAATAAAAAATAGAGACTACTAAAATAGACATTGAGGAATGTAATATAGGCATAGAATAGAACCACAAAATCATCAAACTATCTAAATTTGTGCCTACTATTACAAAGGAAAAATATATAGCCTTATTCAAGGAATTTAATGATGTGTTTGCATGGAGCTATGAAGATTTGAAATCCTATGACAGCAACATAATTCGACACAAGATTCTAATTAAATAAAATTGAAACCCATTCAGATAGAAATTGCGAAGAATAAATCATGTTTTAATCCCTTTAGTTGAGAAATAGATTAAGAAGATGTATGAAGCAAAAATCATAGTGCCACTCAGATACTCCCAATGGTTTTCCCATATTTTCCCAACTAGGAAGAAAACAGGCAAGATTAGACACTCCATTGAATTTGGAAACCTTAATAAGGCATCTCTTAAGGATAATACCCTTTACCTAATATGGATCACATATTACAAAGGGTAGTGGGTTCTAGCAGGATATCTTTGTTATATGGCTTCTCTAGTTACAATCAAGTTTTAGTGCACCCTAACGACCAAGATAAGACAACTTTTACAACTCCTTGGGGCACTTTCATGTATGTGAAAATGCCCTTTGGACTAATGAATGTTGGAGCTATCTTTCACAGGGCTGTGGAAATTTCATTTTCTAATGACATTGGCCACTTTATTATGATTTATTTGGATGACATCACTGTGTTATCTAAAACCGATGAAGAACATTTAATACACTTGAGACAATTTTTTGAAAAATGCAAAAAATTTGGACTCTCCCTGAATCCTAAGAAGAAATTGTTTGTATTAGAAGAAGGAAATATGTAAAGCCATATTATCTCTAAGGATGGAATCATAATTTACCCTAGCATAACTGAAGGAATATTGAAAACTAGCCATGCCAGAAATTTGAAAGAACTCTAATCCTTCATTGGTAAAATAAAATTCCTAAGGAGATTTATATCTAACTTGGTAGAACTTTTAACGAACATCACTAACATGCTAAATAAGGGATTAGAAATAAAGTGGACCTTAGAAGAAAAATAGTGTTTTGACTTGGTCAAGCTAGCATTTACAAAGGCTCCAGTACTAATCAGATTGGATTTCACTAAAGATTTCATGATTTTTTCTTTTGCCTCTAAACATACTATTGCTGCTGATTTTCTACAAAAAAATAGTGAAGGAAAAGAACTGCCAAAATCCTTTTTCAACAAGGCATTAAAAGATGCATCTTTGAAATATAATATCATGGAAAAATAGGCTTTTCCATTGGTAAAGCACTGAAATATTTTAGAGTCTACACTTTACATTCACATATCATTGCTTATGTTCCAAATGCAGTTGTCAAAGACATTCTAACACAAAACAGTCCTGATGGAAAAAGAGGGAAATGGATTGCAGTGATCCTAGAGTACGATGTGGAAATCAATTCTACCAAGTTGATCAAAGGTCAAGGACTAGCTGAATTGATGGTAGAATCTAATTTAAGTGCACTAGACATCAACATGGTACACACATTAGATGATGAAGAGGAACTGGCGACTCCACCGATTGATGAAGCATTCGTGAATTCTACATGGTATGCTGATATTTTGTATGTATTCTCTAATCTGAATGCTCCTCCTGGTTTATCTAAAACAAAGGATATATTTCTAAATCTCAAAGTTTTTAAGTTCTGCATTCTCAATAATGTTTTGTATTGGAAATATATCGAAGGCATTTTGCTTAAATTTTTATTAAAGGATGATGCAGATAGAGCGATGTAGGAGTTCCACGGAGGTGACTGTGGTGGCCATCTCTACTAGAAAACCAATGCTAACAAAATCATGAGAGCTAGTTTTAATTTGCACACCATTTTTCCTGATGTCCATAAGATGGTTACTTCCTGTCATAAATGCCAAATATTTGAAGGGAAGAGGAAGCTACTTCCCTTACCCCAGAAACCTATTTATGTAGAAATCCCTTTCCAGCAGTGGGGATTAGACTTTATAAGAGAAATTCACCCTCCATCCTCTGCTCAACACAAATGGATCTTTAATACTATAGATTATTTCACCAAATTGATAGAGGCCAACCTGTTTATGAATTCCATTGACTCTGTAATCATAAAATTCCTAGAAACCAACATCCTTTCTAGATTTGGCTATCTGAGGAAAATCCTTACAGAGAATGTTGCAGCCTTTAGATCCAAAAAGATGGTTGATTTCTATCACATATATCATATAACATTGGGTCATTCAATAGCCTACTACCCTCAAGGTAATGGACTGGCTAAATATTCAAATAAAATCCTGGTGAACATCATTAAAAATCTTTTGGAGGAGAATAAGAAATCATGGCACAATAAGGTGATCAATGCCCTGTGGGCTGATAGGCTCACTAGAAAGAAATAAATTGGCATGTCCGGTAATGAAGATAATCCAAGAGATCCAAGCTGAACCAAATGACATTCAAAGGAGGATTAATGACACCATTCATCTGTAGCAGTCCAAAGAAGAGGTTTACAACAGAACCCAAGTGATGCAAGATAATATTAAAAAAGATATTTGACAAGAGAACCAAGGCCAATGCTTTCAGTATAGGTGACAAGGTTCTGAAATGGGATTCTAGAAAGGAGGATAAAGGCAAGAACATAAATTTTTATAATCTTTAGCAAGGGCCATACATAATTCATGCTTTCAGGGGAAATAATGCTTACTTTCTCAAAGAGTTGGATGGTACCGAAGTATCTGGAGGTCATGTCAATGGTGGGATGCAAAAGCATTATTTATTCTAAACTTCAGTTAAATTTTCATCATTGTAAATACCACAGTCTTATAGTGTCAATAATTCATTGGACGAGGTTGAAGCCAAAAGTGAAGGCCCTAAGCCTATTTTGATGAGCAGATATAAAAACAAAAAGGAAATCAGTTGAAAAAGAAAGGAAAGCAGTTAAAAATGTTGTAGAAAAAGGAGCATCCAAGGCTACTGGTCTCAAGTTCTTGACACTTCTTTTGAATAAGCGTCATCCCCAGCTGGAGCCACTGTTAGTACCCTATAGATTATAGGATCTCAAGGTGACTGGATACTTCATATTTTTTCCAAGGTTTTAATTATTGAAAGGCTTTTCAAAATTAAAATGATTTCAAATAAAAAGGAAAAATGAAAAAATAAAAGAAAAAGAAAAGAGGGTATAAAAAATAAAGAAAAATAAAAGAGAAAAGAATGAAAAGAAAAAAAGGAAAAAATAAAGAAGAACAAAAAAAAACAAATAAAACTGAAAGTGCTGCAAGTTCAAATGCCACTACTCTTTAGATAGGTCTGTCCAGTCATACAATTTAATCATGATTGGACAATTTTCAATTTCTGTTGATAGGTTAGAAAATAAATATTTTCCAAACTGTTTAATCTTGGCTTATCAGTAGATAGGTAGAAAATGAGACTAGTTCAATAGCTTAATCTGAACCAATAGGAGAAATAAGGGATATGGGTTAGTTTATAATTTTAAAAGAAAATGTTTAGGGTCTCTGAGTCTAAGTTCAGCCTACAAAGTAAGAAAAAAATGTTAGATGAGTAGGTCGGTTAGGCAAATATGCAAAGGAGGAGGAAGAGAAAGGAAAAGGTGAAACGGTGACTTCAAAATCCTTTGAGGCTAAATCTATTTTATCCTAAGCCCATAAAAGTCCCTCCAATTCACATCAGCCAAATCTCAAAAATCCCTTACCATTCATTCATTTCCCAAAATCCTCCAATCACCACTAAATTGCCCAATTTTTGTTTTGCGATGTTAGCGGGTCCCACCTCCTTACCACGTCACTTCCCCCTCCCCAAATTTCGCACTTCGCAAGTGTAACGGGATAGTGCTAGCGAAAATGGTAAAGTGTGTAATATGCAAGGTGCGAGAGGTCCCACCTTCCCGATCATGTCACCTCCCCCTCCTCCCACTTCGCACTTCACAAGTTTAAAAATTTACCTCTGCCTCTCACAAATAAATTAACTGATGTGTGATTTGCGATAGGCATGGGGCCCTCCCTGCCACGTCACCTCCCTCTCCCCGCACTTCGCACTTCACAAGATTTAAATTTTACCCCTACTTATCACAACCAATTCCTTCGACTTGCAATTTTTGATAGCCGTCAGGGCCCACCTCCTCGCCATGTCACACATTCCCCCCAGTGCTTATCCCTAAACCCAGGCCCACAATCCTGTCACCCCATCACATTAGCGCTAAACACCTCTCACCTTACCATCCATCTCCGCCCCTCACCTTGCCATCGACGACCCTCAATTCATTTTGTCCCCCCTTCAGCTGTCAGATGTTAACAAAGGGGCGGGGGTCTAAAATGGGCAGTATCAATTACCACCTCCTCCTCCACATGTCATGCTCCCACTGTTTCACACCCCCCCCCCCCCACTCTATTACCACTTATCACCTGAGACCCCCTCTGAAAATTTGTTTCCTCTGTCCTCCAAACTATTGTCACCCGTTGACTGTTGCCAATGCCTTTGTGCCACATCCTCCATCACTTGCCCACTTCACCCCATCACATCCCCTCCCACCAATAGCACCGTTGCGCCATGAATGTTCGGGTCATTATTCAATGGACCCATGCCAACTCAACGGTTACCCTCCATCCACATGTTAAAACCCAAATCCACTATGACGTCAAAGTTTTCATTGCTGTTACTATTTAATTGCTACAAGTTGTGACATTATAGACAATTGTAGAGGAAATCATGACCAACCACCTTGGCCGAAGGGTAAATTTCACATCAAAGAAGGAACAATCATTGCTCGGTGAGCCTGGTTACAGTTCTCATTTTATATAATTCACTTCTGATCCCGATCCCCTTCGGTCTTACCCATTCCTTAGTATCAATTCATATTGTTTCTCCATTTTATATTCCCCTTCTCTTGCATCGCATTCTCCATTGCAGGTAAAATAGAGAGTGAAAAAGAAAATCATGCCTCCCAAGGCAGATCAGTAATATTTCAATCCCATGGTATACCCCCATGTAGACTTGGACCATATTCCCCTGGCTGACAGTGATTATAAGATCCACGAGACAGAGTGAGACCTCGACCTGTTTGATGTCTGCTGCTAGCTCGAGGATAAAATCCTTGACGAAGTAGATGGTATCAGCCCGTGGAAGACCAAGCTTCCACATTACATATTCACTAGAACCCATAGCTACCCTGAGCTAATTAGGAAATGTCATTCTTGCTATGACATTAAGCAAAGAGCCATAGTGAACTCTGCAAGAGATATTTAGTTTTATATAAATTCCCCGTCCATTCAAGAGATGTTATAGGCCCCCATTGTTGAGAACATTGTCGCTTTTTCATATGAGGCCCTTATAGGACTATACCAAGGATTAGATTTTTCCAGTAGGGACAAAACCTTGAAGCTTTTCATGACTCCCAATGCACCAATGCCTAACACAAATCCCCCACATCCATCATCCACCTTCCCAAAAAGGACCCAAAACATTGGCACTACCCTATCTTATTTGTTAGGTTATCATAATGATTAGTGGATAGATGAAGCCATAATTGGTTTTTTGTCTATCCTCTCTACAGATGCAAAGCCCACTATTATCTTCAACTATGCTCAGTTCCTTTTTGATGAAATCCATGATTAGTTCTTGAAATTTCAAACAAAAGGGGTATTCAAATACACCTCTGTGTTGGTGTACATGTTTACCTTTCTTCAATCTAGCAAGTTCGAATTGGACAGTATAAAGCAAGGTGAAGACTCTTAATCCCAATCTGCCATTTTTTGGACAACTCTATTGAGAAAGGAGTACGGATACTACTCATACAAGAGGCTTATAGACCTATTTTTTCACCCAGAAATCAGTGCACTCAATGGCACCACAGAACCTAGGGTTAGTGAGGAAATCAAGAAAGTGATGCAGTTGATAGAGCAGATCAGGAAAATAGACTCATATCTCTACGTAAACTACACAGAGATACTGGTTTATGGCAGTGAATTGCCCCCGTGTAAACTACCCAAATACCTCTCCATGAGGATATTATCCCTTGATCATATCAGACAAATGATAGATGTTGATGAGGTGCATTTTGTTTTGGCCAAGAAGAAGTCACAATTTAGGATCAAATTCCAAATCGGCCCATTCATATACAACAACACGACAATAGGTGTACATTAAAATAAAATACTGAAATAGATTAAATTCACACACAATTTCACCTAGTCCTAGGATCCAATGGGGATCATCTCCAAGAAGAGGGTGGAAAACAAGTCCACACCCTGCACCCATACCCACACACTAGAGATAGAGAAGTACATGAACTAAGAATAATGGGTGGTAGACACAATCCAAGACGTTGAAGAGCAGTTCATCTCTACTTCAGGGGTCCAAACACCAACTCCAGAAGAGAGGAAGGCAGTAGGAGTTCAATATGACAAAGGAAAGGAGCCTGAAAATGAAATAGGAAGTAAGAGGACCCGGGAGGATAAAACAGACACGGACATCGATTCCTCCACTAAGGAGTTCAAAATGAAATATAGGAAGAGAGCCAAGATCACCATGGGCCTTGACCAAGGAAATGAGAAAAACCAGCAAACTATCATCACAATTGGGGATTCACCATGTTCATGTTCAATAGGTGCCCACTCGATCTTCTCCACATCCTTTTCCATCATTCCATTCCAACAATAGAATGTGCAAACTCCCACATCTACTTCCACTGTAGAAAAAAAGGAGGAATACATCTATGACACATTTAGGGAAATCAAGAGAAGGAATGAGGTTCTGAAGACCAGCAACTACAATAAATTTTGGAAACAAACATGAAATTCTCAGATTAGACTCCTATCAGCCTTTGACTCTAAGAACGGAAGAGTGAGGATGGCATTCTTGGAGGCACAAGTTCCTCAGCCAAAGGTGCAACAGACTACAAGAAGACATATTTTGAGTTTGAGGCAAAGAAAATCCACCCAATAGACTAGATGGAGATGGAAAAGAAGACTGGGGAAATGATATCCTCCACCCTCACTAACACATCCATGAGCCTTTCAAAACTACAAGTGACTTTTTCCAATGCACAGTCACAATTAAAGTTGGAAAAGGTCTCCGCCATGGCCAAATATTCAAATATAAAATCTCTAGAGGATTTAGTGATAGATCTCGGGTACAATCCATCAAACATAGCAGTGGCACAAACCCTTGTGAGGAAGAAGAATGCAGACGTAGATGCTTTGAGGAGGCAGCTTAAGATGCCAGTAAAAGAAGACCCTATGACCAAGGAGATAGAAGCAACTGAAACACAAAAGGTAGAAATGTTGCAATTAATTATTGAACAAACAGAGCAGTTCAAGAAAATGAAGGATGGAATGAGAAAGATGATCAAAGAAAGATAAAAAGAAATAATGGACATAGTGAAGGGAGCAACAAAAGAAGTAGCTAAGGCCATGATCCCCCTACAAGAGATTCCTCTCACATTGATCCCAGCAGCCACAACATACTTAGGAGCACCGGGGGAAAGTACTGAGCAGCTATCCAAGGCAATGGAGAACATGTCTTTACAGTTATCGGAGATAAAAAGGCTGCGGAATCAACTCAATGAACTGTTGGAGAAAATCAAAGGGAAAGACTCTACACATGCCATAGAGTTGCAGATTAGAAAAAATATAAATGAGAGCTTGCAGAAGTCTCTTTGGGAGTCCTAAATTGGTTGCATGATGGGAAGGGTGAAAAAGATCATATGGTTGGATATAATTGAGTTTGTAAATGATATATGGCCCTCAATTCAGATAAATTTTTAACAAAGGGGTCTAATCGAGGTATTGAAGGTTGTCATTGAGAAAACGAATGAGGAACTTGGAGACAAGCCCCAAACTGCCAACAACATCATCAGATTCCGGAATTCCAAGAGAAACCATGAATTGGAGCAACTGGAAGTGGCTAACAGAACAACCTCTATTCTTGAAGTTAAAAGGGTGTTGAATAAGAAGAGGTTGGTCACACAGCTAGAAGAGAGATGTCATCAGTTGGAGATTGGGGTGAGAAGGTTTTTCAACAAGATTGAGCCACTGAAAAAAAAGAGGTTTTCCTTCCTTGTTTGTCATCAATGATAAACTGATGCCCATAACTAATTATGTAAAGAGGCTAACAGAGATATCCGAGGACACATCCAAACTCACAAATCTAAAGAACACCATGACTGGGAAATCATTCTATGAATTCATCAGCAACGATGTCTTCATACAGCATGAGGTGAAACACATTTTTCAGCTAAAACCAACATTCATGAAATACAACGAGACTAATGAAGTCTACAGGAAGCTGAAGAGGACCAAGATCCCAACTCCAAAGGGTTGGGAAAATCTATGCAGGATCCAGGAAGGATGAAAACTCAGTTCAGTGATGAAGCAGACAACCCAGTGAATTTTCAGTGTCCGTACATCTAGTGTATCAGATCCACCATCACAGAATACTGCCACAAAGTTAGATAACGGATCCACAAGGACATCGAGCACCTGCCAAGAGGACCATTACTATGAAGGGAAACTTCCACTATAACTTTGGACATCTATCTAAAACAGTCGCAATGCATCCATGCATAAGGTGCACAGACCCATTTTCAATTACTCTTGTGGTAAACAAACTAATTTCCCTTTCGGTAACGGAAATCTAGTGCAAATAGTTGAAATATAAGTTTTCATTCTGTAACAAGGGTTGGACCCTGGTTTTGTAAGCACTTTTCATTGCAAGTATTTTCACTTGCCAAGCTGGATCATCAATAAAGAGATCATTCTACAAGATTCATGTGTTGTGTTGTCCTGGTGATGTTTTTCCTTATTCATGTTTAATGTTTTCCCACTATAATCTCTTCATGTGTTTCATTTATAATTCCCTTTGTAAAGCAGGAAGGTTAGATTAAGATTTTTTGTTTCAGAGTACCTTAATTTTGACTATCTTTATAATTTCAATGTTTTCTTCTAATATATGGTTTAAGAATTCTTAGTTGCTCTTAATTCATTACTGAAAACACTTTTCTTTACCCCATAATTCCACTCAGTTATAAACACCAGTATTCGCACCTAGCTTGCCTTGCATTTTCTCTGGGATTTGATGTGTACAACCAGCCTATTTTGACTCCATAGCCCAATGGAAACTATTTAGAGAAACCCCTTAAATCCAATCATGAAAAATAAAACAAAATCAATTCTCACACTCAATTTAACTAGCCTAATATTAGTAAATTCAAACAAATCTAAATATTATAGAGAGATCCCTCTCTGAGTCTAGGAGGGCTAGATCCTGGGCTTCAAGAAGTTTTGATGTTGCGCTTTATAGTTTAGTCTAGCCAATATTCTAAGGTATATAGTGATAACACAAACATCATATTCTAAAATACACACTCAAATTTTCTAACATCATCTAATCATCATGATCATGATCATCTAACAAAACATAAGCTATAACATCATCACACCACAAACATAAAATATACATCTCATTGCAAATAACTACTATCACATACACATCTATCTGCAATCACATTAAATGAACATATCTAACATGACCTAACAATATACACATCATGATGAACACCAACATGTGAATTAAGTACATCAACATGAACACAAAATACATGGACCATATATATATATATATATATATATATATATATATATATATATATATATCTTTATAATGTCAAAAATATACAACTATAATATAACTATGTATAAATGTCAAATATCTGGCGGTACTACATCAATACTATTACTAGTCGAGTCTTGCTCAGTTGATTGTTCATCCTCATGCTCAGATAGATGACGTGCCTGCTCCAGAGGTGCGTGCTGAGTAGTCAATGGTGTAGTCTACTTAGGAATTGTCTGTTGATGACTCGTCGATGGTGCAACCTGCCCAGTGGATGGTATGGCCTACTTAGATGAACATGCGTGCTAAGGATCAGGTGCCTGCTCAGTCGACGATCATGCCTGCTCAGGTCTAGGTGCTTGTTGAGATGGTGCAGACTTCTTAGAAGATGCCTAGTGATTAGGATTGAATGTTGGTTTCTCATGATCTTCGGTGCAAGGTTAAGGAGGAGGAGGTGGAGTACTAGAATTATTATCACTCCCCTCATGATCATGATCATTAGATGAGTTTCTTTCTCATGCATCTCCACGATGTCTATCCCTCCTAGCCCTTTCCAGTACTTTGGAAGCTCCAACGATATGATGCATGAGGGTCAACATATCATGGGGCATGTCTCTCAAGAGTTCTGTGATCCTACAATCAGCCTGGATCTCTTTGATTGTCGCAGGGTAGACACAGACATCAACTAGGTGTCCACACAGTCGGTCACCCAACTCCATCCTGAATGAGGTGTCTGGCCTATGTCGTACCCCTTGTAATATCCAAAAAAGGGAAGAACAACAATATTAAACAATATTGCTTTGAAAATAATGCAGTTCAGAAAAATAAGTGTAGGAGGCCAATATGGAGGCTCAATAATCACTTATACATCATTAAATCAGATTTACAATGTGTCCCATACAATGTACAAGAGGAAAATAGAAGAATTATAGAATAAAGCCCTGAAAAATGAGGTGCTGCAATCATGTATTAAGACTGAAAAGGCTTGACAATGTTAATTTAATGAGCTGCAGCAGCTATATATTACACTTCATATCTAGAGCAAATCTATGTACAAAATGCTAGATCTATATCAAATATATACACTAGATGAGCTCCTCTACAAATTCCCCTTGGGGTTTTGAGAAAAAGATGAAGTACAAGGAGTAGATCAAAGATTTAATGATTCAGATCTGTGGAAATATTCAGAAAATATGTAGCTTTAGATCTAATATATACAATAAAATACAATGATCCCAAGCAATGGATCTCACAATGTGAAGGGTAGATCCCCAATCACATGAAAGCCAATACTCCAAAAGATGTGCCAAAACACCCTAAAATTGTACACTTGCAAATAACACAGTCCTGGAAGGAAAACTGTGCTATAGGCTCTAGAACATGTTTGGCCTGATGCCAAGATCTGAAAATGCATCTCCAAAGGTCCAATACACTCTTGCCAATGGGATAGAATACTTTCACACTAAAAAGAGGCACTAGAATGGCCTATATATGAGTAGATATAGCCTCCACTTTCTGCAACTTTCAAAGATAGCCAAACCCTCAACAGGATCTGTGTTTTATTTGGAAGATGAAGCTTGGAAAAATGCCTGATAGTGGACAAGATCAGCAAGACTCTTCCAAGATGCCTCTCAAGGAAAGAGGTGGGATTCCTGATCAGGAACACCCCAGTGCTAAACAACACTATTCTCTGCTAAATAGCCAAGAGAATGATATATCTCTAAGCAGACAATATATTTAGAAATAAAATATTATCAACAACCTTCTCTTGTTGTCCTCCTCTTCCTTTTATAAGATATAAATCTTGCAAAACCCTAAACCATCTCAATGATTTAACTTCTTTCACATGTGCCACCTCCAACTAAGACTTCATTGTGCATCAATGAAGTTCATCCCTTCTAGACAGCATTGTTGATCTGGTCATGGTTGACCCAGTCAAATGTCTCAATCCCTTTCACACATAAGGGTGTTTTATTAAGATAGCCCAGATTTATCTTTGTTCACATGGGGAATTGATTTATTCACTTTTTTAGGAGTTTTTATTTTCCTCCTTTACACATTTATTCATGCAACAGGAAAATGAAATAAAATTGTATATTCCCATTAGCTTGGGCTAATTGGGAATATTACAGTCCTCCCCTCCAAAATTTTTCTTGTCCTCAAGCAACTGATAGGGTGAGTGCTGCAACACTTCTTGTAATATTCCTACATTAGCATGCAGCTAATGGGAATATTAATTTTTGGTTTTTGCACTTAGTAGATGAATAAATGGGGGATGAGACCCATATTTAACTTAAATCAACATAAAAACCCTCTTGTGATGAAAGCAGAATCATTATAGTAGCTGGATTTCACACCCTCATGTGTGAAAAGGGACTTTTTGCTTGTGGACAAAGTCAAGTTTGACCAAGTCAACAGCATGCATGAAGAGAAGTGGATCATCATTGCGAATAACTGAATGTGAACAAGGATCAGCTTAAAAAAACATATGAGAGCTAGATTGAAGATACTTGAGTGTGGAAGGGGATGAAGTAGGTTGAAGAGGTCAACCTTGACCAAATCAAACAGTGTGATTTTGGAGGAGAGCCTTCATGGAGACACAACACAGTTTTGGAGGGAGATTTATCATGTGCATGTGGAAACCCTAATGGGTGGGACCCAAGGTGAGAAGCCTCACATTGCTTATAAGGAAGGGGATGGTAGCCATTTGAGGTTATCTTGTTGATTATTGATTTTGGTCTGCATGACTATCTGGCATCCTCTTGTTGTTTAGCAGAGTTGCAGTGCTGTTTAGCACAAGGCATTCATGTTTAGGAATTCCTTCTCCACTCAAGTGAGGCCTCTTGAGGGAACTTTCACTTCATTTTTCCACATTTAGGCTTGAGGCCAAGCATCCTACTTAAGCCACATTGCTATTTTTGTAGAGCTTAACGTTGTGTTGCAGGGTGTTGCAGTGGAAGGATCACAACACCACCTTCTGAGATTATCTTTTAGAGGAGGGAGCTTCCATTACTTTGCAAGATCTGTAAGGAAGATATTTGGGCATATTTTACATCTTGGAACTTGGCCAAATCATTCTCCATCTCCTACAGCACAGTCCTTGGTAGGAACTGCATCATTTTACTCAGTGTTGCAATAGCAGGGTCAAGACCCTTGTTTGTTAGCTTCTTCCCTGGAGGAAGGGCCAACCCTTCTACCGGATGTATTGTATAAAACATCTTCTCCTATTTATTGTATTTTTCAGCTACATATTTGCAGAGCTGTAGTATAACTGCGTTTTTTTAGTTCTATTTTTGTATATCTACTCTTGTATACTCATTCTCTCAATAAACCCTTCCCGAGTTATCTTCACATTATATAAAAGAGGCTAGATCTCTACTTTTATTTGAGTTTGGGATAAATAAACTCTAGATATGTTTTTTATAACATATTTCTATAGAAACCCTCTCATAATTACGCTACATTTTCTTCATTCATTTCTGCATTCCCTAAGTCATGGGATTTGGGCAATTTTAAGCCATATCTGAACCGAGAGATTTGTTTAACTTGGCTAGAAGCATTTGTTTTTGCTCCAATTATGGATGTGAGATGAATATTGTATAAAATAATGGATCCAGGTCCCATTTCTCACAATTATAGTGTAATTCTCTGTAAATAACGTTTTTATGCCCTATATTGCTTCATTTTCTGACTTTGGAAGGAGTGTATAGGTCATGTTCTTGTTGTTGATCATTCATTTGTTGGTTAGATGTTCCTTTCACATCTTATGAGCTAATTTTTATTTCAATTATGTCCAAGTATTACTGCATTCCCATTTTTGGATATTACACTTCTCCTCCTCCATTAGTGACACCATCATGAGTTAAGATTTTTGCATAAGTTAAGTGTTCACTAATCCAACCGTCCATGAATTGTTCCTCCAAGGTCATTATGAGATGTGCATATTAAATCCCACAAGGATTCAAGAACTCAAATGAAACAAACATGGTTGAACCAATACTCTCCCTGAAACATGTAGCATAAGGTACATAGAGAGTCTCCATCCCATTGTTGGCAATATGATGCAATGTGTTGTCCTTGATGGAAACCTACTTGATGAAGTTGGCATTGATGGAAACCTACTTGATGATTCGTCTATGATAAGCAACCTATGTGCTAAAGATGTAAGAATGATGTATCTACAGATCAGTTCAGATGTGACAGAGAAAACAATTCTAGTAAGTGCCAGAAAAATGATAAATATAATATGTCACAATGTATACGCTACTTTTGTGAAGGAAACCCGCGTATATACACTAATTTTGTAAGGGAACCCGCGTATACATTCAGGGTTAGCATATACACATTTTTTATGAGGCGAAGTTGTGTATACATGCGGATACGCACGCTCAAAGTCATGTATGCCTTTTGCGCTCTAAAAAATATGATACCTAGGGGATTTACCATGGTATTGGCCCACTGTATTGAGCACTGGATTATCTATTTGATTCCATCCAGGAATACCATCGGAAGTTGTGTGGTTTTGACTCATGGTATTGATAAAGGCTAAATCTATACAAGGAGAAGAAGATCATTGTGTAGGGGTGTGCATGAGGAAGGGTTGTTGATGAATAAATATCTCTAAGGATTATTTGCATGAATGAAATCTGTTCTTAATTGATAGATCTGAATCTTTGATGCACCCATGGATCTGAGGATGGTTCAAGATCTCTAGATCTTATGATGATGATAAATCTCTAGGATGATCTGCAGCAGAAGAAATGGTGAAGATCTGGTGCAAAGTCTACTGAAGATAATGAAGAAATATGGGTAAGTTTATAGATCTGATCTGTTTTATAAAGTTTTCCATTTACAGGACTATACGCTAGTTGGTCTCTGTAAAAGCGCGTGTATACGCAGTCTCTATTAATGAAAGGCACATATAGGGTTTTCTGAAGAGTAAAATACACATAAGTGTACGCGGGTTGGTGTGCAGGAAAGCGCGTATGTACGTGGCTTCAGTAAAGAAAAATAGCGTATGATATTTGATTCAATGAATGTTCGGGGTTGAGTTTACATCTGCATATCTATTCTGAAGTCTAGGTTATCTCTGATATTTTGGTTACAGTGGTCTCACTGTTCTGTTTGAAGTATTGGGCAAAGTATGTTTGTTGATAAGTGAAGGGTTGTGTTGAAGCTGTTTGATCCAGTATGAAAATTGATGAAATGTGGTCTGCAGTGGATCTGAGGGTTGAAGCCTTCAGTATGAAAGTAGAAGCTTTCTGCCAATAGAGGTTGGTGCTAATATCAGGGGGTAGTAGGCCCCTTCCAGGAGAGGCTGGTAAACGAGAGCAGGGGGTTGTAGCTCCCTTCCAGGAGAGGCTGGTAAACGAGAGAAGGTTGTAGCCTTCTCCAGGTGGGTTCTTGCATGCTGGTATGAGTCTGCGCCAGTACATGGTTGTAAGTTGTTTTCTTTATAATAAATATTGAAGACTGAGACGATGGCAGTGGTGGTTTTCTCCCGACTTGGGTTTCCACCTTAAATCCTGGTGTTCATGTATGTTTCTTATGTGTGATGGTTTATTATGTTTTTACTACACATGCTTACTGATTAACATCTAATGAATAAATGATGCAATTATTTAAGAATCAAATACACAATAAGAGCTCTGAGCATACGCGAGTTTCCTTAAGTATATCCATGTATATACGCTAGTTTTGTTCTGTAAAGTAGCGTATGGGTTTTGAGAAAAGAAAAGTAGAAAGTTTATCAGTTAGCTCTAAATACTGATTCACCCCCCCCCCCCCCCTCTCACAGTATTTTTCCCAACACCCATATGGTACATGCAAGCTTCCCATCCTCCCTCCATACATACCCATAAAATTTGTAACTATATCATGAAGGTATGGAAGCAAAACTACATATAAACAAACAGAAATTTGAGCATGAGGAGGTGGGTCATAGTCCCACATATGGTACTAGCGCAGTGCATCTCTTGCCTACATCAGATCAAGGTATGGTAATTGGTTTACCCACCACTTAATTTCTGCACATGTCATCTCACTATGGCTGAAAGTGTGAGATATGTTTGGTGCCTTTGGGAAGCACCCATCATGAAAGAAAATCTCCCTTTGCACAACAAGGGAGTGGCCAAATTTAGAAATTTTAGTGGCCCAATGTTTGCCATGAGATTTACATGATACATCACTCCTCCTTGGAGTCATGGCCTACATAAACATGGTGAAAGAATATGTAAAATCAGAAAATGAAACTTTCTTTACATGATCAGATCCTTCACCAACAATGTCTCTCATACACATGGAGTTGTGCATGGATCTTTCTCCTCTTTCCAAAGAAGGAAGAGATGGCTGAAATAACTCTTGCATAGAGTCACATGGTTGCCCCAAATCCACATAGTTCATGCATTCTTGAAAATGATGATGTAGTTCTTCTTCCAAGCCTTCCCAATCAAAGCTCCTCGTGATGATCTTGTAGATCCTCATGGAATACATATGGCTATAACATAACTCTTTGTATGATCCTTGTAGTAACTTCTGCTTGAGCTTAGAAGCTCTAGACAAGAAGATCCTACCATGATGATAGATGACTCCTCCTTGGACTAAGTGTCCCTCTTCATGCAGTTGGTCATCAAGTATCATACATGTGTGAAGATCTTTGGATTAATCCACCAACATTTTGGATTTCCAATATAGATCTACACTGCTCAACAATGAAAACATTGATGATGCATCAACAGAAATGTCTGTCATGTTCCTGCTCTTCTCCTTGACATCTCCTATGCCAAAGGTGTGTGTTTGAAGGCTGTTCCTTCCATTCTTCTCTTCCCATAGTGCAGATCTAGAAATTAGATTGGGTGATGATGATGAGGGGAGAATATCTCCCTCCTTCTTGAGCTTACCCAAGCCTCCCAGCATTGTAGCTTTGTCTTCAAGTGCTCCAATCCCTCCTGGATCTAAGTTTGGAGCAGCAAGTTGTGAGGTCTTCCCCAAAAAATCTGAATCAGGTGGCCTCCCAGGTGGTTTTCCACTAGATAAGAGTGTCCCATGTAGAAATCTCATGAGCATAATATATGGGACTGTGAGGTCCTTTCTTCCACTACACAAATCCATCTCTATTTTCTGTGTGGAAGTGTTATGTGAGGGGTAAGTATGCATGCCTTTGATCATTTGAGGTTCACTACTCTTCTTATCCACCCATTCCATCTACAAAGCCTCCCAATCAGTGGTGACTTTCCCTAATGTAATCAACCATTGGACACCAAGAATAACATTGGTGTTTGGTATGTCAACCACAAAGAAGTGATCCACCAAATTGTAGGATCCCCTGGTGACTGAAAGTGATGGGAGATAATGCATGCATTGAATTGTTCTATCTCCTGGGACCAAAATAGAAAATCCCTCGAAATTATCAGTGGGTATAGCCCTCATCTGCACAAGATGGGCATAAATGAAGTTGTGGGTAGCCCCACTATCAATCAATACAGAGACCCTCTGATTCATGATTGAACCTTGAACTCTTAAGATCAAATACTTAGGTGCTCCTCTCAAGGATGCAAGAGTTCCTGCAATAGGAGAAAATGCTCCATTTCCATCTCCTGATGGTGTTGGATCTCCTTCAACATTGTCAGCGTTGTGACCCCTTCTTGGTTCATCATCTTCATCTTCTTCAAGATCTGAGAAGACCTCTATGTAATGTGATTTACCCGCAACACATCTATGTCTAGGTACCCATGTTTCTTGGCAAGTGAAGCATAGATTATTCCTCCTTAGATCTCTCCAGACTTCAATATCAAGAGGCTCATTGAATGAGCTCTTCTTGGAAGGAGAAACTTTCTCTTCTCTTCCTTTGGAAGGAAAAGAGGGCTTGTTCTGAAAGTTTGCCTTTTCTTTTGGCAAGGAATCTTGAAGGTTTCTGGCCCTCTCAATGGCATCATGCAAGGTAGTGGGCTTGGTAGACTTTACAAACCCATGAAGAGGTTCATCTAGACCATCGATGAACATGTACACCCTTCTTGTTGCAGACAACTTAAGAACCATAACCGATAATCTTAAAAATTCAGAAATATAAGACTTTGTATTACCTGATTGCTTCAACTTTGAAAGGCTCATGAAAGGTGCTTATGGATGTCTTCTATCAAACCTTTCCACAACTCTTCTACTGAACTCTAAATAAGTAGTCACATTGGCATGACCCAATGTAGACAAGCCATGGAACCACCAGTCATGTGCTTCAGCTTCAAAGTGTAGCACTCTAATCTTGATGGCTTCCATCTTTGGTACCTTGTTCAACTGAAAGTAGATGTCAAGTTTTTTTACCCAAGCTTTAGCAAAACACTTGGATGACCCATTAAAATTGGATAGAGAAAATCTGCCCATAGAATGATGTCGATCATGATTCTGAGTGAATCCACCATCTCTATGCCGATTCCTTGGTCTTCTTTTGTCCTTGAGATGACAAAACTATTGGAAACTTAGATAATCCTTGAATCTATGATTTTGAGACTCATATTCATCAAAGTAGTCTTCAAGGGATGCTTGCTCTTGTAACCATTCATTTCCCACAGCCAAAAAGGTAGGCATGGTAGAGCGTTGGGAAACTTGTGGTTGATTCACTAGTTGATCATTCCAGTGGTGAGATATGCCAGAGATTTCTCCAAGATGGAATCTCTTAGGATATTATTTGATTCTATCAATTCTCATCTCTTTGATCTCTCTAGCAAGATCTTGCATGCCTTTAAAAAGGGTTTTTGCAAACTCCTTTCCATCTTCATCACATCTAGATTCAGGGGCTTTACCCTTGTCTTGATCATCATTTGTGTAATCAAATGTCTTGTCTTATTCTTAGATAACTCTTCTCTCTGTTAGTAAGAGGTTCATATTATTTTGAAGACATATTGGATTCTTAAAAATAAAATCATAGGTTGTGCCAAGATGATTGCTCTGATACTAGTGTAATATCCCCAAAAGGGAAGAACAACAATATTAAACAATACTGCTTCAGAAATAACACAGTTCAGAAAATTAAGTGCAGGAGGCCAATATCGATGCTCAATAATCACTTATACATTAGCAAATTAGATTTACAATGTGGCCCATACAATGTACAAGAGGAAAATAGAAGACTTATAGAATAAAGTCCTAAAAAATGAGGTGCTATAGTCATGTATTAAGACTGAAAAGGCTTGAAAACATTATTTTAATGAGTTGCAATAGTTGTATATTACACTTCAGCTCTAGAGCAGATCTGTGTACAAAAATATAGATCTATATCAGATCTGTACACTAGATGAGCCCCTCTACAAATTCCCCTTGGGGTTTTGAGCAAAATATGAAGTAAAAGAAGTAGATCTAAGATTTAATGATTGAGATCTACAAAAATATTCAGAAAATATACAGCTTCAAATCTGATATATAAAATACAATACAATGATCCCAGCCAATGGATCTCACAATGTGAAGGGCAGATCCCCAATCACATGAAAGCCAATACCCCAAAAGATGTGCCAAAACACCTTGCAACTGTACACTTGCAAATAACGCAGTCCTGGAAGGAAAGATGTGTTGTAGGCTCTAGAACATGTTTGGCCTAATGCCAAGATCTAAAAATGCAGCTCCAAAGGTCCAATACACTCTTGCCAATGGGATAGAAGACTCTCCCACTGAAAAGAGGCACTAGAATGGCCTAGATATGAGTAGATCTGGCCTCCACTTACTGCAGCTTTCAAAGACAACCAAACCCTTAACAGGATCTATGTTGTCGTTGGAAGATGGAGCTTGGCCAAATGCCTGATAGTGAAAAATATCAGCAAGACTCTTCCAAGAGGCCTCTCAGGAAAGAGGTGGGATTCCAGATCACAAACACCCAGTGCTAAACAACGCTATTCTTTGCTAAAAATCCAAGAGAATGATATATGTCTAAATAGAAAATATATTCAGAAATAAAATATCATCAACAACCTTCTCCTGTTGTCCTCCTCTTCCTTTATAAGATAGAAACCTTTCAAAACCCTAAACCATCTCAATGATTTAGCTTCTTTCACATGTGCCACCTCCAACTAAGACTGCACTGTGCATCAATGAGGTTCATCCCTTCTAGACAACATTGTTGATCTAGTCATTGTTGACCCAGTCAAATGTCTCAATCCCTTTCACACATAAGGGTTTTTTATTAAGATAGCCCAAATTTATCTTTGTTCACATGGGGCATTGGTTTATTCATTGTTTTAGAAGTTTTTGTTGTCCTCTTTTACACATTTATTCATGCAACAGGAAAATGAAAAAAAATTGTATATTCCCATTAGCTTGGGATAATTGGGAATATTACACCCCTGTGGCTATCTACACCCAAGGATCAAGTCTATTACCTTGATCCTCCGCCTCTTCCATCTCCTCGTCAACATATACACCTGGATTATTCGATGGGGGTGGAATCATGTCCCGAAAAAATATCCTGATATCTACAAAATATATAGTGTTGGAATGGGGTCTCCTAAAAAGCTGTGAAACTGGTCCATTTTGATTATTTTTTATTATATTTAGTATAGTGCAGGGGTTTTGGGGCAGGTCAAAGCCCCGAACACATTGTAATGGGTCAAAGGGTAAACTAGGGGTCCAAAAACCATGGGTTGCGAACCATAGGAAAGTTGGAGCTAGATTGTTATAAATAGAGATGTATTTTGTATTGAAAAGGATAGGAATTGATGAGATATTGATGCGATCTATTTATTAAGCAGTTTTTTTGGGTTTTGGGGATTGGACTCCTGCTTGGCTGTGTGCGCGGAGATCCTAGTCCAGTTGTGTGCGGACCCTGCTGCTGTGTGCACAGGTTGGGAAGGGAATTGTAAGTAATGTTTGATGAATGAATGAATGCAAAGGATTATTAGAGATCTAAATCAGTGAGTACTGTTGTATGAATTGCTGATAATTGTTGTGTTATGTATTTTCTATCTTTTCGCTACGAAGATCTGTGTACTGAATGCTGGATCTAGATTTGTTCCGCTCTGTTTATATAATACTGTGTTGATGTTATAGAAAGTATATAATTATAGATCTAGTGCACATGGATGCAAATAGATATGTACTTAACCCTGTGAAGGCCCAGTTAATCTGGGAAATATAGAAACAAAACGAAACTTTGCTTGCCTTACCCTTTCTTTCTTAGGGTGTGGAAACCTGGTTCCAGCACCCACCCATACTACTTCGGGTGAGACTGTGACCTTCAAAAGCAGGTCACTGCCGAAAGGGCCAGTAGTATAGGGGTTTGTTGGCAAACATTGCACACCAAACCTGGGTCAGGACCCCTCAAGCCAAAAAATAGTTCCATTGGCGGGACCGGAAGAAGTATGAGAAAGGAATCGGGTAATAGCATTGGAGAATCTAATGCAGGGTTGAATGAGTGATACTCTGGGTGGAAGCACCGCGTGGAGTGGTAAGAACTGTTGAAACAGTCGAGGATAGGATTGCTCTGCTCATAGTCCGTCGAGCCCTACACAAGGTCCGTCAGCTACCCAAACATTAGGGCCTCGGGAAGATAAACCAGAGGAACCCATGGTGACACACTTAAAGTTACCCACCTTTAAAGGCACAACTGATGAGGACATGGAACAGTTCTGGTTCGTGGCCGACTCGGTATGGACGATGCAAGGAGTGGTAATAGATACTATAAAGAGAGCACAAATATCCCTAGATTTTGAAGAGAGGGCACTAGACTATTATATGTGGTATATATCTCAAAACGGGAGCGCAATGCTTCAACATATTAAGGATGCCCTAAAAAAAAAATTTCGAAAGCCGAAATCTTATTCCCAACTAGTGGCGGAAGTAAAAGACTTCAAGCAAGGAATGTCTGAGTCGGTATGCGAGGCCGATCAATGGTTAAAAAAAGCAATCAAGGATGGTGAGTTCAAGTATGAGGAAAAACAACACATGGAATGGTTCATTGCTATGCTGTTACCTCACTTATGCATACCCATGGGCCACCAGACCTTCGAATCACAGGAAAAAGCCTTGGAAGCCGCCATGAAACTTGAAGCTATGCCTAAGGATAACATGAAGGAAGGAGTGCAACAAATTCAGGAGCAGCTCGAAGCCATGCACATGGAAATACAAAGCTTACGGACGGAACGTGGAAAAGGAGTCAGCATGGACCTCTGGTGCGAAGATTACCGGGTAGCGGGACTACATAATACAGCCCAGTGCCCTCGGATAAATAGGGGTGAATTGAAGCAAAAATGGTGTAGGTTCTGCCAATATGTAGGGCACGATGAATATAATTTTTGCACATATGACTTGTTGGTAGATCGGGGAAACCTCTATAGGGTAAAATCTGATCCTCCCTCTCCGAGATCTCCCGCGACCTTTGGTGGCTTTCCTGCAAGGGTCAAGGGGGGCCAGGGAGGGAGCATATGACGAGGATGGGGCCAACTGATCTGCTACAACTGTGGAGAGGTAGGGCACTTCGTTAGGCACTACCCAAATCCCACTAGGAAATTCTATAAATATTGTCAACAGTTGGACCATGAGATCGAAGTCTGCCCGATCTTGTTAACAAAAATGAAGGACAAACAGTCTACCCCCACAAAAAATGTATAGAGAGTCAAAACAGAGCTAAGGATTGAGGATCCAAGTATAAAAGTCAGCATGGTCACCCAGGAAGCAAGGGAGGAGCTTGTTGCTCAGAAAGAGCCAAATCCTAGGAAACAAGAGTCGCTGGAAGCTCCTGCGCAACCGCCAACACACCTCCAGATGGAAGAGGAGGTTGAAACCTTTTTAAGGGAATGATTGAAGCTAATATGAAACCCATAGGCTGGAGAAAATATTCAAGTATTGCAATACAGAACTGCGCAGCCTAGCCCAACACAGTAGCTGAAATTAAGGAAGTACACAAATTACACAGCTAGAAAAGGCACACCAGGAGGGAAATGTGATTGACTGCACAGATTGGTGACTATGAGATAGATCAAGTTATTCTTGATCTTGGATATGATGCGAACGTCTTACCAAAATAGACATGGAAATGAATGGGAGAACCTAAATTAGACTGGCCCACCATCTAGCTGCGAATGGTGAATCAATAGAAGATCATCCCTCTGGGAAGATGGCCAAAATTTGTGGTCGATATCGCAGGAGTAAAGGTCCTAGCTGACTTTGAGGTCATAGAAATTGTGGAAGATACGAATCCCTATCCTGCACTCCTAAGAATAGATTGGGCTATCGACATAGGGGGTGTCATTAATCTAAAAAAATGTGGCATGGTATTCGAGAAGAATGGTACATGTGTAATAGTACCACTGGATCCTGCTAAGGGTAGGAGGTATACAGAACCAGCATATGAAGAGGAGGAACTAGATCACATCTACAGAATTATGGCACAGGATGAAGACCAGGGTGACCCTACAACAGGAGGAATATTTTATTACTTTTGTGACCCAGATGAAGAACTTGAGAGTTGGAAGACCCAGCTACACAATGTCTCAGCACTACGATGCCCTCGGGTTGCAAGGACCCTCTACTGCATTACTTCAGAGGTAAGAAACCTTCCCCACTTTTATGAGTCTATTACTATCCAAGACTTCCTAAGAACATTCGAGGCTAGGGTGCCAAAATATAGGCAGCTCTGGGCACTCAATCTGGCACTTCAGAGCACACCTGCACGCTAGTGGGATACCCACAAGAACTCATTCTCGGACTGGGAAACATGTTGGGATAGGATGGTGCTGCGGTTCAAACCCCCCGTTGATATGCGCACCAAGATATTCCTGGGCTGACCAAACTCCAGAAAAATGGATCCATCTATTTATACATGCCTTGGGCCCTATCCCTGCTGCTTGGTACTTAGATGCAGAGTTACATCAGCGGACTTGCCACTGGGAAATATTAAAAGGAGACTTTATTGGAACGTTTGGACTTATTGGGGGAACAGATATTCTTGATGAAGCCCTGCAAGACATTGATGCGTTCATTTTTAAGAAGCGTCACCCATGCACCCCACCAGCTGTCCTAAGATGGGAGGCCCAGATGCATGACATAGTCAACTTCCGGAGCTTGGTGATTAACTAAGAAGAGGATAACCCGCGGAATATCTCTGTTCTGGAATCTGAAGGGGAACGTACCGTTATCGGACCATCACTCCAGGATGTTGATGTAACACAACCTCTCTGGCTATGCGAAGTTAATATTGGGATAGAAGAACACCCTAAGCTAGCTAAAATTGGGGACTATTGAGATGAGGGTACCGTGGGAAAAATTGTTGAGTTACTTACAGAGTACCAGGATTTATTCCCTAAAAATTTTTCCGAGCTCAAAGGAATCATTGGGGACCTCAGCATTATGCACATCACTCTAAAGCCTGAGGCACAGCTAGTCAAGCAGCGACCCTATCGACTGAACCATAAATATAAGAAAAAGGTCAGAGAAGAGTTGGACAAAATGCTGACCGCCGATATCATTGAACTAGTTGAATATTCAGACTGGGTAATTCCAATGGTCATCCAAAATAAAAATACAAAAGGGGAAATACGCATTTTTGTGGACCTACGAAAGTTGAATGACGGCTGCGTTCATGACCCCTTTCCCACGCCTTTCTCCAATGAAATCCTGGATAATGTGGGTGGCTAGGAAGATACTCCTTCATTGATGGATTTTCTGGATACCACCATATCAGAATTGCACCTGAGGATCATAGTAAGACTACCTTTGCAACTGAATGGGGTTCCTTCCAATATACGGTCATGCCCTTTGGTCTCAAGAATGCACCTGCTATCTTTTCAAGGGTTGTATTGGCTGTGTTGAAGGAGCTTATTCATAAGTTCCTGGAGGTTTACTTCGATGACTAGACGGTTTTTGGCTTGGTGAAAGAACATGTCTCAAACCTACGATTAATGTTGGATGCATGCCGGAAGCACCAGATCTCCTTGAATATCAAAAAGTGCATCTTCTATGTACCTTTTGGAATTTTTCTTGGACACACAGTCTGTCAGCAAGGATTGATGGTTGACCCTGCGAAGATAGCCGTAATTATCAACCTGGCAGCCCCCACAACAGAAAAATAGCTACACTCGATTCTCAGTCACACAGGCTATTACAAAAAATTCATTCAAGGGTTCGCTCTGATCATAGCACCCATGGAACATCTACTAAAAAATGATGTCTCTTTTTTCTGGAATGATGAATGTCAGAAGAGCTTCGAACTGCTAAAAGAAAAGATGATTTCTGCACCCATACTGATATTTCTAGACTGGTCAAGGGAATTTCATGTACATGTTGATGCACCAGGCATCGCCCTGGGCGTGGTCCTCACTCAGCCTGGCAAAGGAGATATTGATCACCTAGTTTCCTTTGCCAGTCGTAAACTCTCGAGCACCGAAAGGAATTACTCTACCACTGAGTGCGAAGGATTGGCTATGGTGTACGCACCACAAAAGTATCGACACTATTTTCTAGGTGGACACTTTAAGATTTTCACAAACCATTCGACTTTGAAATGCCTGGTCAACAAGCCTGTGTTAGGGGGGAATATTTGCCATTGGCTATTGCTATTTCAGGAATATGATTTTGAGATCATAGTTAAGCTTGGGTGATTGAATGTAGGCCCAGATCATTTGTATCGTATCGATACAGGGGAAGAACCCACTAACTTGGATGAAGGCTTATCTGATGTGCAACTATTTACCATTAAGATGGTCGATGGTCACTTTGCTGATATCATTGAGTTCCTTACTATAGGCATGGCCCCTGCTACGTATTCAGTACAACAGAAAAAGGAGTTGGTTACCTAGGCTGCAGACTTCACTATCATTGCAGGATAGTTATTCAAGCTAGGTGCCGATGAAATACTCCGCAGATATGTATTGGAACATGAACAACCCACTGTCCTCATAGAAGCACATGATGGAGTCGCAAGCGACCACTATGCAGGCAGGGCTAAAACAAAAAATATTTTGAGGGCTGGCTTATGGTGGCCTACCCTGCATCAGGATTATTACACCTATTGCCGATCATGTGATACATGCCAGCGAACTGGCCTACCCTCATGACGAGACGATATGCCATTACAGCCTCAAATGGAACTACAAGCTTTTAATAAATGGGCCATTGAATTTATAGGACCCATCAATCCACTAGGCAAGAAAATAGGTGCGCGCTACATTATCACTACTACTGAATACGTCACACGATGGGCTGAGGCATAAGAAGTAAGAGATTTTACTACTGATACTATTGCACACTTCATCTTCGAGAAAATTCTGACCAGTTTTGGCTACCTAAAGATCCTAATGAGAAACAGAGGTACGCAATTTTTTAACCAAATGATTCAGGCTCTGAATGAGGAATTCTAGATCCACCATGCCAAGAGTACACCATATCATCCCCAGGCCAATGGGGTGGTTGAAGCTTTTAACAAAATTTTGGAGCAGGCATTAACGAAGGTTTGTAATGCTGATCGTAGTGACTAGGACGTTCACAGCCCCTCAGTTCTATGGGCATACCGAATGACCTGCAAAAAGCTGACAGGTCGGACACCCTTCTGAATGGTCTATGGCAAGGAGGCCATTATGCCCATAGAGTATGTTGTTCCTAGCCTACGCATTGTAGCATTCACGAATATGGCAGACTCCAATATCATCAAAGATTGCCTAGCGCAACTGGTGGATTTGGAAGAAGATTGGTTTATTGCTCAGTTTCACCAGCAGGTTCAAAAGGCTCGAGATAAATCCTGGCATGATCGACAACTCCACCAGAAGACATTCGTCAAAGGTGATCTCGTCCTGTTATACGATAGCCAATTTTAAAAACATCCAGGAAAATTTCGGCAGCATTGGCTTGGTCCCTACATAATTAAGGAGGTTATGAATGGCGTAGAAGTCCAGTTAGCTACCCTGCGTGGTGACCTCATTCCTAGCTTTTTCAATGGTAGTTGACTCAAACCACACCAGGCTGCAGACTATGTGGTCGCACCGGTGCAGTGACTCGGGATGAGTCACAAGATTGTGCTGGGGGAATGTTGGAACAGGGTCTCCTAAAAAGCTACGAAACTGGTCCATTTTGATTATTTTTTATTATATTTAGTATAGTGTAGGGGTTTTGGGGCAAGTCAAAGCCCCGAACACATTGTAATGGGTCAAACGGTAAACTAGGGGTCCGAAAACCATGGGTTGCGGACCATAGGAAACTCAGAGCTAGATTGTTATAAAAAGAGATGTATTTTGTATCGAAAAGGATAGAAATTGATGAGATATTGATGCGATCTATTGCTTAAGCGGTCTGTTTGGGTTTTGGGGAATAGACTCCTGCTGGATGTGTGCGCGAAGATCCTAGTCTAGCTGTATGCGGACCCTGCTGCTGTGTGCACAGGTTGGGAAGGGAATTGTAAGGAAAGGTTGATGAATGAATGAATGTGAAGGATTATTAGAGATCTGAATCTGTGAGTACTATTGTATGAATTGCTAATAATTGATGTGTTATGTATTTTCTGTCTTTTATCTGCGAAGATCCGTGTACTGAATGTTGGATCTAGATTTGTTCCACTCTGTTTATATAATACTATGTTGATGTTATAGAAAGTATATAATTATAGATCTAGTGCACATGGATGCAAATAGATACGTACTTAACCCTGTGAAGACCCATGTAATCTGGGAACTATGGAAATAGAATACATCTCTCTTTGCCTTACCCTTCCTTTCTCAGGGTGCGGAAACCTGGTTCCAACACCCACCCATACTACTTCGGGTGAGACTATGACTTGCGAAAGCAGGTCACTCCCGAAACAGCCAGTAGTATAGGGGTTTTTTGGCAAACTTTGCACACCAAACCTAGGTTAGGACCCCTCAAGCCAACATATAGTATAAAACAATAATTAGAAAATTTCGTTAAAAAATTTAATAAAACAAGTTAAAGAACGTGTTAGAATAAATTTGATAATTGTAATCAATTAATTAAGACAATAAGATGAAACGATATTAATTTAAAGAAAACACTTGTATTACCTCTTGCATCCAGTGGCTCATCCCATGTGAAGAGGATGTTGGAACACCCTCGCCAATCCAAACCAGAGCACGAACATGGCACAAGAACGAACGAGTGATTATCAACACTGGCTAGCAACTCCAATGCATTAGTAGATATCATGGAGGGAAAGTTAGACTGGTCCCTCTTGGGCATCATTTGGCCCCACATCTGCATCTGTACATGCAGCATTGACCTACGAGGTTTCCGAACAAAAATAGGCCTCGTCTCTAGAAACCTCTCAAAAATAAACAAAATAACTCTGAAGAAAAATGGAAGGTAAACCTCCCATGTGCCTGAGAATGACATATATCTAATGTTGTACAAAATTTCCACAAATAAATCACAGACCATCTCATAAGTCATGGCACCTTGAATAAAGAATCGACATAAAATAAAATCAGGAAAATAATGTGTTACCTGTCACTGGTATACCATGCAATGGTTATCAGCAATAGTAAGAGGCACCTCACCTCCTCTACACCAAAAAAAGAAATATGGAACTGACCACTGAACACCTGGAAATCTATAGGAGAAACTATATCATCCCTAATGTATCTCTGGGAGTATGTCAACTGAATCCCTAATGCATAGCCAATGTGGACATCTAGTAACTAGGGAAAATCCTGCCCTCTCCTAGATACGCCAGTAATAAAGTATATGTCCTCCTTAGTGGGCTTGAGTCACTGGCTAGGACCGACCCAGAAAGCTTGTCGGTAGGCATCCCACCTGTCCATCAGTTGTCCCAATAACCCACTATGGCCCTTTAGGGATGTAGAATCCTCGTAGAACTTCAGGAGGCCTACATTCCTTAGGATAAGCTAGGTGGCTGCTGTAATAGGGTGATGTTACAAAAGTCTCTCCCTCTCTTGTGCCTCCCACGGCTGAATTACATTATAACGGTCATCTATATGTTATTGTTGTTCCCTTTGTTCTCTCCATTGACATCGTTGAATGATTCACATATTAAATAATTTTTTTTATTAAATGAGACGCACTGGGCAGGTTTTTACGAAGAGAATGGTGTCTTAGTGTGCCAATTTTTAGTACACAATGGTGTGTTTTGCGTAAAATGCACTAGTGCGGTTTATGATGAGAAAAACACTGCAAAAAAAACATCTATGAAAACCTACACCCGCAAACCTCCTCTAGATACCTCTGCTGCAAACAAATATCTGGGTTATTTTTATAAGGGGTTCCTCAAAAACATCTTCTAGAGGGTATTTTCCTTATAGGGCAAATGATCTAGTTTTAAAGACTGCAGATCTAGATAAAGAGTTGGCAGTGTGCATAGATGCTTGCAAGAGAGGACTTGGTGGAGTCCTTATGTAGGAAGGATAGGTTGTATGCAATGAGTCACATAAACTAAATGAGCATGAGCATCATTATTTGACACATGATATTGTGTTGGCAATAATCATCCATGCATCGAATATGTGGAGGCACTATCTTATTAGCAGGAGGGTTGTATTGATGAATGATCACAGTGGATTGAGGTATCTATTTTACCAACTCAATCTGAATGCTAGGTAAGTTAGATGGTTGGACACAATTTGGGAGTTTCACTTTGAGATCAGGTAGATCAACGGTAAAGAGAACAGTGTTGTAGATGCTCTTAGTAGGAGGATACAGGTGAATCATATAGTAGATATGAATTATTACGAGAAAAAATTACAGGATCATATATTACAGGAAGGAAAAAAGGATGACAGGTAGATGGAAAGTAGACAGAAATTACAGTAAGGTACAGGTGATCAAGAGGTGGAATATCACCTTACAACATATATTTTTTATCATATTTATGGATAAGATATATGTGTTTGTTGGCTTGAGGGGTCCCGACCCAGGTTTTGAGTTTATCATACAACCAACAAACCCTCCAACTATTGGCCGTTTCAGCAATGACCTCCTTGTGCAGATCAAAGTCTCACCCAAAGGAGTATGGGGGGGTGCTGGAACTAGGTTTCTGCACCCTAAGGAAGAAAGTAATGAAGTTTTTCTAATAATATTGATTGCAGACTTATATCGACCATAAACATATGTTCATAACACTTAACAAATTATAGACAAAATCACATAATGCTTTAGCGCAGATATAACATGTGTTGGGCACCAAATCGGGCTATCTTTCTATCTAATTTTGTTTCCCTTTTTGACCCTTTTTGTATTCATTTATCTATGATGTTATGATAAACTTATAAGGAAAATACCTCTGACTCATCCAATTGGAATATTTTAATTAATGAATTAAATTCATGGAGTCTTGTCTATTCGCGGTACTAAAACATATGTGTGACCACAGCTTGGAGAACAGGAACCTTCACTTCAGCATTTCGTAACAGATCTGGTAACAACCAGCCATAAGGAAGCCACGCAGCTGAAGCAATGATTCCCTGGAACTATTCTTGGACTCTTTTTGCTATATCAGATATATGGTGATGGTGCCATTCCAAATGATGTATATTTTGAATATGCAGCTACCATGATTCAGGGAGATCTATTAATCTCCCTCGCTATGTATAAAAGGCAGATTGTTCCTGCGAATAGGGTTTCTCCCATCGCTATTGTAATCACCTGTTACAGATTAAAAAAATATCACTTGTTTTGCTGTTCTAATCTTTTCCATGACTAATGCAGACCTGATCAGAGAGTTGGGCCCGCTCTTCTGATTAGGTGTTGCATCTTTGTGTGTGTGTTAATTAATATTTTTTGTTACAACTCTTTCCTGTTATGATTATTTTTGAGTTCTGTAGTTAGCTTATTTCCATAGCCCTGTTTTGAATCTTAACGATGAACCCTTGGTTGGAACGGATTATGCGTTTGCCCCTGCATATACCTTGCACGTTTCCTTGAAAGGATATGCACCCGGATTGATAAATTAATGTCGGAATAGGGTGAATAAACCGTTCATACCTAGACACCAAAATTTTGGCACTATTTCCGAGGAGGCTAACAAGGTGTAAAAAATGATTCGAACGAACCAGAGGGCCAATCTCTCGACCTGGGGAGAGAACGAGTTTTGTCACTCTGCTTCAGATCCTGAGGGTAAGTGTTCTTTTTTCTTATTTATTTTTTCTTTTCTGTTTGATTGTGGGCCATTCGCTTGTCCTAGGGAGGGAGGAGTATTTTGATGCCCTCCTTAAGATCTGGAAGTATTAGGGCTTCCCGTGGTGTGTATCTGTCTCTAGGTCTTGTCCTAGGGAGGGTGGAGTCCTTTGACGCCCTGCTCCGGGCATGAAACCCTAGATTTATATTTTGTTAGCTACCTTTTATTTTTGTGAGTTATTTCATCTTGGGGAAGGAATGGTTCTTTGAAATCTTACTCCAAGATTGAAGTATTATAGGTTCATTCCAAGACCCTCCATCATACCAACTTTTGTATGAACAAAGAATCAAATAAGAGGGGCAAAGGGAGAGCCCCAAAGAGGGGAGGACCAGATCTGGGAAGAAAAACCTATATCCAACAGATCATAGCAAAGGCTGAATCAGAAGCATCCTCTCATGTAGCTGTGAGACCAGGGGAAATGAGAGTGAATTCCGAGGGACAGTTAGTAGAGAAACCAATGCAGGCTACGGCATTCTCTGGTGATTCGACAAAACAGGTTCCTCTAGTAGTGGAAGAAATATCTATCAGTAGACTTGATCCAGAGGACCTTGTGCTAGTGATAGAAGAGGAATAAATTGCAAGTAGAACATCGCCAAGGTCAAACTGCTCCAGTAAAGGAAAGGAAGTTGCAGCCGAGGGGTCAATCCGCCAGGCCACAGGAGAAGGAAACGAGGAAACACTTGCATCGCCAAGAGACTGGGGAAGTGCTACTAAAGAAAATCGAGTTTCGGTAGTAAATAATCCTCAGCCACCCTCCAGAGAGCCTGTTAAAATCCCCAGCAAGTATTGGAAGATATTCATGGCTCCCACAACCTCCACCATCAATTTCCTAATCGGGGATCTAGGGGCTGGCGCACCTACAAATCCTATTCCATTGGCAGCCTTACCAAACTTTCATGGGCTCATTTTATAAGACCCCGATACATTTCTATTTTAGTTTGATATAGTGTTTCAGGGGTATGATTACACAACATATGCCCAGAAGTTAAAAATTTTCCCTTCTACATTAAAAGGAATGGCTCTACGATGGTTCATGGGCCTTGAAGGGAAATCCATTTCCACATGGGATGATATGCAATCAGCTTTTCTGGAGAAATACCAGGATTACTGTAAATCTCGAAACATCAAGGAGGAACTCTTCAAGCTCACACAAAAAGAATATGAAAGTTTGGAAGATTTTGTGGAAAGGTTTAAGTACATCTTGCAAAGGTCAGGTCATTCTACCCTGGATAAGGAAATTTTAAAGATTATTCTCCTTTGATCCTTTCGAGAGGACTCGATAGAACTCTTGAACATTGTGGGAAAGGGAGACATCTCCAAGGAGACATTCGAAGATATTTTCAATCTATGTATTCGGTGCTCGAGGGGGCTTGCAAGGAATAAGCTTGGGATCCAATCAGCAAGGGGATCTGGCGGGGGTGTTATAAAAGCAGAAATCGGAAACCTGCTAGATAACTTGAGGAAAGATATCCTCAGCACCCTGTCAGCACAAATGGATACTCTGCAGGTAAAATAAAAGTAGCTGGAACTAGATAGGACCATGGAAATGTTTTTTCCGAAGTGCAGGAAGAAGCACCAGGAAAGGGAATGCCTACTAAATTCCATTGAGAAATGTGCGATCTGTGAGCTCAATCATGCGACAATTTCATGCCCTTCCTTGCCAGGCCTGAAAGCAGTATTTCAAGGAGCGGGGGAGGACATGGAGCAACTGTACCTCATGGGATTCAGGAAGCCATGGCAGCCTCGACCACCGATGGGAAATCAAGGTATGTACCCAGATCCATCTCAGTATTTCAATAATTGTAATATTAATCCTCAGACCATGCCTTATCCCCCCATATGGCTGCAATACCAGTATCCACCTTGGTAGTAGTGGAACCCTCAAGTGAGTACGAGCTCTTCACGGGCTCCAACTTGGTGAGGGTCCCCTCCTGGTTAGTTTCCTCATCAGATGCCTCAGTAGATGCCTTAGCAGATACCTCAGCAGCAACTCCAATTACCTTCCAATGTGCCTCCTAGTAACCATCATGTTCGTCCTCAGCTTCTAATGCAACCTAACCCTAATCTTAACAATAAGGGAGCTTATTAAGCTGATGTTTTTAACTTGCCTTCATATAGTATCTCCACTACAGAGTTGTATGAAATGAATCTGCGATCAGGTCGGACATATAATGACCAACCTCCTCCAGTTATCATTGAACAACTTGATAGTGAAGGTAAGGAGGCAGAACTGATTAGTAAAGAGCCAAAACAAATTGATAAGACCCAGGCGCCTCCTGTTGAACAACAACAATCTGAACCACCTTACCCAGGGAGACTACTTATGAGTAAAACAAGCCCTCAACCTGAATTTGATTTATTGGGAGAATTGCAAAACTTATTTGTTAAAATTCCCTTGTTACAAGCTATGAAGGACGTGTCGATCTATGCAAAGACTCTTAGGGAATATTGTTCAAAGAAACCTTCCATGAAAAATAAAGATCCCCTCACTATACATGTTATGGGAAAATTATCGGACTTTATGATGGGAAAATCAATGCCGGTGAAATATGGAGATCTGGGGAACCCGATTTTGAAAGTACAGATTAATGGGGTATAGATTTCAAATGTGTTGGTAGACCTGAGTGCTACCATCAATGTCATCAGCACTGAAACCATGCATGCATTAGGTCTTCGTAATTTTAAGCATACACCTACAATATTGGAATTAGCATATCGATCTATAGTCAAACCTATAGGGAAGTTGGAAGATGTGACAATTTCAGTGGATTCATGGCATTACCCCATAGATTTCCTGGTATTACATACACAATCTTCAGTGGGTGTTCATCCCTTGATTTTGGGTAGACCATGGCTGGCCACTGTAGATGCTTACATTGGGTGTCACTCAAGAAATATGGTTATTTCTAATGGACATAACACTAATAATTTAGTGTTGTATCCACTGACAGAAAAAAATATACCCATAAAACCAGTAGGTGGCAAGAGAGTTGTATCTACGGTAGAGGCTGAAATGGAAGACGAAGAAGTGAGACCAGTCCTTACTATTGGACAGGCCCTTCAGTTAAAAATGGAATCAGAAGACGATGTAATCACTTCCTTCATGAATGATCCTTGTTCCATTTCAGAACCAAACCAGTAGATCCTGGAATCTATCCTAAGTTGTGAGACTTAGGAAACTATGGAAACAATAGAAGGATTAGAGGAGCCACCTGCTGATACACCCTATGAAAGTGTTCAAGTGGAATTGGAACCCGGGAAAACTTTGAATATTAATCCAAACCTGTTAGAATCCCAAAAGAATCAACTAGTAGACGCTCTGCAGAAACATAAAGAGGCCTTCACCTGGGATTATGAAGATATGAAGGGGATCCCTGCCAACTTATGCACCCATCACATATACATCAAGGAATATTGTCGTCCTATAATACAACCTCATAGGAGAATGAAACCTACATTGAAAAATGTCGTGAAAGAAGAGCTTCAGAAATTACTAGATGTAAGTTTTATCTATCCTATCTCAGATAGCCAATGGGTCTCACCGTTAGTAATGGTCCCCAAGAAGAATGGAAAATGGTGGATTTGCGTAGATTATCGAGAGTTAAATAAGGCGACGCAGAAATACCATTTTCCCTTGCCATTTATTGATCGAGTTTTAGACACATTGGCTAGTAAGAAATTTTCCTCTTTTTTGGATGGGTTCAGTGGATATAACCAGATCCAGATTTCCCCTGAGGACTAGGACAAGACCACTTTCACATGCCCCTAGGGAACATTTTCATACAGGGTCCTTCCTTTTGGCCTGTGTAATTCTCCTGCAACATTCCAGAGAGAAATTCTAGGAATCTTCTCTGACTTGACAGATGACAATATTGAAATCTATATGGATGATTTTACTCCATATGGGGACTCATTTTTTGATGGATTGAAAAATTTGGAAAAAGTTCTTGCAAGGTGTATACAAGCTCGTGTCTCTCTGAGTACGGTGAAATTCCACATGATGATGGAAGAGGGAATCGTTCTGTGACATTTTCTCTCAACTGAAGGGATCAGGATGGATCCAGCAAAGATACAGTTAATTCTACACTTTCCAACACCTAAGACACCCACAAAGGTACGCATTTTAATTGTTTGTGTTGGTTATTATAGACGTATTATAGAGAATTTTGCAAAAGTAGCACACCCACTATTTCAATTACTAACAAAAGATTCAGAATTTGTGTGGTCAAATGACTATGATGCAACCTTTACAAAAATTAAAAAAATAGTTTGTAGTGCTACGATCCTTAGAGGACCAGACTGGGCATTACCTTTCCACATTCATACAGATGCCTCTCAAATAACAATTGGTGCAGTATTGGGACAATAAGAGGATAAGGTACCTTACGCAGTCTACTATGTTAGTAAAAATTTGGCCCCTGTTGAATTAAACTACACAATGACTGAGAAAGATTTCCTCTCTATCATTTATGCCATCAATAAGTTCTGGCACTACATTATCGAGTATCCTACTGTCATGCATACTGATCATGCATCCATCAGGTATCTAATGAAAAAACCTATAACCCCTGGTCGTGTTACAAGATGGTTGTTGCTACTACAGGAATTTGATATTACCATAGTAGATAAACCAGAGAAGGACAATGTGGTTGCAGATTTTTTATCTAGGATATAACATGATGGTAAGAATACACAAATTGAAGATAAATTTCTAGATGAGCATCTTTTTGCAGTTTCTGCTAACACTCCATGGTATGCAGATATTGCTAATTATCTTGCTACAGGTAAAGTTCCTTGTCATCTATCCTATAAGGAGCAAAGGAAGATCATTCATCAGAGTACCCGATATTCATGGATGGCAAGATATCTCTTCCATACATGGGTTGACCAGTAGATTCGGCATTGTGTGGCAGAAGATGATATTTTTGAAATATTAAAAGCTGCACATGATGGACCTTGTGGAGGAAATTTTGCAGATAAAATAATGGGTCATAAGGTGCTGCAAATGTGATATTACTGGCCCTCCATTTTTCATGATGCTCGAGAGTATGTTCTAAGGTGTGATAGATGTCAACGGATGGGACAACCTGGGAAAGTAGATGAAATGCCTCTTCAGCCCCAGATAGTCTTAGAACCATTTGAGAAATGGGCCATTGACTTTGTTGGGCCCTTCAACCCACCTTCTCATCAGAAAGCTTACATCGTGGTCTGTACTGATTATGTAACTAAATGGGTGGAAGCTAGAGAAGTCATGAGAGCAACAGAGAAAGTAGTGGCAGATTTTTCTTTTTGAAGAAATATTTGCCTGGTACGAGACTCCACGGGAAATTGTATCAGACGGTGGATCAAAGTTCACATCTCATATGATAGGAAAGTTGATGCAGAAATATGGGGTTAAACATAGAGTAACAACCCCCTATCATCCGCAGGCGAATGGACAAGTAGAAATCATAAATGAGGTATTAGAAAATATCTTGACAAAGACAGTAGCAAGCCATCGTCAGGACTGGGCACAAAAACTTCCAGAAGCTTTATGGGCATACAGAACAACATGGAAGAATATAATAGGTTTTTCTCCATTTGAATTAGTCTATGGGAAATTCCCCTTGTTTCCAGTGGAATTTGAGATTAGTACACTCAAAAGAGCTCTAGAAGTAGGCCTAGATATATCAGAAGCATAGAAACATCGACTGGAATAGTTGAATGAGTTAGATGATAATCGAGCAGTAGCTGTCCAGAAAACTACTGCTGTTCAGCAGTAGAGAATGAAATGGCACGATAAATTTATCAAAACTAAGGTGTTTCATGTGGGGGAGTGGGCATTACTGTATGACTCTTGATTTAAGGATTTTAAAGGCAAGCTCTGCACTCGATGGATGGGTCCATATCAAGTGGACGCAGTGTTCGACAACAGAACAGTTAAACTGAGTAGAATAGATGAGAACCATACCTCGTTCTTAGTAAACAAACACTGTCTAAAATTATACCACTGTCCAGCCTCCAAAGAAGCCTTTGTTAAAAATATTTCTGCTGTATCTGATTTAATGGTCATTGGAAAAGAGACACCACCGTTCAATATATATATATATATATATATATATATATATATATATATATATATATATATATATATATATAACAAGTCTAATATACATCGTTGCTACTTACTCGTTTGTCTTTTGCAAGAATAACAAAGAAATATGGCGAGGAGAAAAGTAACACTCAGTGCTGTTATTTCACCAGTGCTGTCACGAAGATATTGCTATAGTTCACTGGTGTGTGTCACTAAGTGTTGTTACTCCACTAGTGCCATTACTCCATAACTGCTGTTACTCCACAACTGTTGTTACTTTGTCAGTGCCGTTACTCTGCAACTACTATTACTCCGCCAATGCCGCTACTCTGAAATTGTTGTTACTCCACCAGTGTCACTACTCTACTCTTCAGCTGCTGATTACTTTGCCAGTGTTGTTACTCCGTAACTGATGTTACTCTGCTAACTGTTGTTACTCTGCCAGTGATGTTACTCTGTAGCTGTTGTTACTCCACAATTTTTTTTACTCTATCAATGCCGTTACTCTGCAACTGCTGTTACTCCGCTAGTGCCGCTACTCTGCAACTACTGTTACTCCACCGATGTCACTACTCTACTCTGCAACTGCTGATTACTTTGCCAGTGGTGTTACTCCATAATTTCTATTACTCTATAACTTTTGTTACTCTAAAACTGCTATTACTTTGCCATTGTCGTTACTCCATAACTGCCATTACTTACTGTTGTCGTTACTCCGTAACTGTCGTTACTCATTGTTGTTGTTACTCCTTGTGCTGTTACTCACTGTGCTGCTACACCGTTAGAAATTTTGTTGTTACTCAACCATAAGGTAGGACCGTAGGTACGTCTCCATCAATTTTATGGATTTAATTAAATATTCCAAAAAGGACATTAAAACATGTCGTGGACGACCGTCATTAAGTTGGGGGGGGGGGGGGGGGGACCGTCATAATGAATGACGGCGTACATCGAAAAAGAATTTATGACACATGATATTTACCTAACTTAATCTAATGATTTTGGTACTCCGTAATCATACTTTTGATGTGTTGGGATGCATATTCATACATGCTGAGTCGTATCAGTCACCCTCCCAACACACTACATTAAATTCCTCAAATAGCCCACAGTACCACCTTAATTTGTCATCATTTCCAAATGTACCAATACTATTTATCTATTGTTTCCAAATTGACCATGACGTTATTTCAGTTTCCAATGGTTTGGAGACCTGTCACTCTCCCTTGCAAGCCAACTGCAGTCATCATGCTGATTTCTCCTTTGCCACAATGGGTGGCCGATATGTTCGATATGAACTTGAGAATACAAAGGGAATTCAGAACAATCGGAAGGTGTGGCAGGTTTTTGAGAACGTAGGCTGGGATGTTTATTTCGATAGGTTGAGGGGGTCGAACGAAGAAATGACGGTGGAATTTGCATTGAACTTGGGAGAAGAAGGCTCTCGGGTCTGCGGAATTGAGATCCCTGTAATAGAGGAAACCATCGCAAAGGTCAGTGGGCGTCCTCAATTTGGGCAGCGATGGTTTTCGAGAAGGATTCCTCTCCCAAAATTCCCCAAGGCATGTCTACAAGAGGGCGAGAGTATTGCACATAAGGTTTAGTGGTATGATAGAAACCCTCTACCACGACCATGGGGAGGAGTAGCAGAATTTGTCATAAAATATATGACGTGCGAAGGAAGATACTCCACCATCTTCAAATACCATCTTCGTATATTAGCTCACCTATGATTTCCACAGGCAAAAGCTTTTTCAATGAATGTGCCTTATTTTATACTAAGGAGTTTTCATCTAATGGCATAGTCGGCTCAGGGGTCATGACATACATTAGCGATCACCACTCATCATGGGTTGGTTTAGCTGTTAATAATCAATGCCATTAGACAAATCCTGATTCCATGGGAGCTATTTTGAGATTCCACAGAGGAACAAATAGTAGCTGTTGTGGCTGCCAAGGCAGAAGAACCTGAAGCTATGGAGGAGGATGCAGGAGATGATGATTATGTCAACCAGGAGGAGCTGGAAGAGATGGAAATGGAAGAATTTGGAGATGAGGTAGGTCCCCAAGAGCAAGCCGAAATTGTAGAGTCAATGGCAGATGTGGGGATTGATATAGAAAGGACCACTAGTACCACGGCCGAGGCTATCCCACAAGAACTAGCCTCACCCATGGAACTAGTAGAGCAAGTTGATAATATGGAAAATATGGAAGTAGACCCACGATAGGCCAGCATGGACAAAGTAGTCGATATGGTGACTGAGGATACTCCACAGGGATCTCCTACCACCATGGAGCTGATGGAGGAGGTCATGACCACTCCGACCATAGAACCCTTGGAAGAGGGGGGGCAGAGACAAGAAGGGCCTAGAGTTGAGGAAGCCATGGGATTCATGGAGGAAATGCCGGGAGAACCAGGGTGTGGGGATGATGCTGACCCATAAGAACCAGTGTCGACTTCAAGACCAAATGTTGAGGATTCGCCCCACTTTTCCTTATTTTTCCCAAAAGGAGAAAGGGTAGCTCTTTCCCCACGACAGAAAGAAGAAGAAGAGTTCACTATTCTTGTGGCTTTTAATTTGTCACAAAGGCCACAACCATATGGGGTGAGGGCTACACAGGTGGCAGGTACCTTGGAATCGGAAAGGAGAGATGAGACAGTATTTCTGAGGCTGAAGAACCGAAAAGGATCCCAACAAGCATAGTAGTAGGAGAGCATCCTACCAGGCATCACCGGTCATGGTGAGTGCGCACAAAGAATAAATCACCGTTGGCGAAGAGGATGGACCAAGCAAAGCGGTCCCGACGAATGAGCCAACGACATAGCCTGGTGAGAAGGCCATGAAGCAGGAAATAATTGAAGAAAGGAAAGCAAGGGAGGAAAACCTGACAGTGGGCATAGCAGAAGAAGTTTCATGGGATTTACTTCCATCTGCCTAAATAGAGGAAGTAATGATTAAGCAGGAATATATAGAGATGTGTGTGCAGCGAAGAACTCCAGTTAAGTGAAAGTATCATCTGCAGTTTAGGGAGACAATGCGGCTCAAAATGGAGGTAATGGACTTGAGAAAGGAGGTGCAAAGAATGTAGAAACAGATAAAGAAGTACAAGCGGTGAGCCAAAAATCCCAAGACCATCGGGGTTGAAGCAGAAACCCAAGTGGACCTGATGGCCACAACCTCAGCTGCCACTCAAACAGACCCGATCGAATGACTATTTGAAGCACGGGAATATGCCTTAACAGTTGAAATACAGTCTTGTAAATCTATTGTGGCTCAATACAAAAATGAGACCAGGAGGACCGAGGAAAGAGACTCCACAATCATATTTAGATATGTGGAGTGCATAGATGTTATGAGATTAAGGCATGCGAAGCAGCAGCTTAAGATGGAGCAGCTGGAAAAGCAAGTGGCAGAATTGAAGGCTGATAAGGAGTAGATTTTCGGTCTAATGCAATAGGTTATGGCATGTCGACCTCCTACTTCTTGTTATAATTTATTTTTGCATGAACGTTTCCTTTTATTTTGCATGGAAAGCATCAAAAACGAGGTCAGCTATGAGATAGAAGATGGTGTACAATTCCTCCGAATCTTGAGGAATCATGATGTGCCAACTCAACATCTGATGTGTGAATTTGACTTGCACGGGTATCTACTGAGTCTGGACAGAGAATTTAACCTGGTTCCATATGTAGGGGACATTCATTTAAGGGCTCTTACCTCTTATGCTTTCAATCAGATTCACTGGCAGAAGGCTTGTAACACCTTTGAATCCAATCAAGTTACAAAGCTATTTATAGTAAGAGGAGAACATGAGAGGTCAGACACAGTGTTCAATAAGTATAAGACCTTTTTGGGAATTGGGGAGAACAAAAATAGAATGGTAAGGACACAAAGGTGGTGTCTTGATCTTTGTATCAAGTGACTCACTTCATTTCAAGAAGAGGCCCTTGATTGCTGTCAGAGAAGGTGGATGATGTCACCTACAACTTTCCAAAACCGAGAACCTTTTTGGGCACCAAATTTTGCACGAGTACTCACTAGAGTACCCAAATATGTAGCATGTGTCCAAACATGTGGGGCCTAGTGGATGGGGCTCCGGTTTTAGTTTCCTATCTTTTGGTTGCCTGCCAAAATTTACACTCAAGCTTATGATGTTCCAATGGATTGGTGGAAGGAAGTTCTCCTTTCGGATGGATTTAAAGTTCCAGGAACAGAGATGGGCTTAGAATATGATCTCGTCCAGCTTCAAGAAACCTATAGTCTGCAAAATCCAGACTTACAGAGGTGGCAAACTGCATGAGGACATGCAGAAGGCTAGTTGGGGGGAGATGTTGGGCACCAAATCGAGCTATCTTTCTATCTGATTCTATTTCCTTTTTGACCCTTTTTGTATTGATTTACCTATGCTGTTATGATAAACTTACAAGGTAAATACCTCTGACTTTTCCAATTGGAATATTTTAATTAATGAAGTAAATTCATGGAGTCTTATCTATTCGCGATACTAAAACGTATGTTTGATCGCAGCTTGGAGAACAAGAACCTTCACTTTAGTATTTTGCAACAGATATGGTAACGGCCAGCCATAAGGGGGCCGCGCAGCTGAAGCCATGATTCCGTGGAACTATTCTTGGACTTTTTTTGCTATCTCAGATATCTGGTGATGGTGTCGTTCCATATGATGTACATTTTGAATATGCGGTTACCATGATTCAGGGAGATCTGTTAATCTCCCTCGTTATGTATAAAAGACAGATTGTTCCTGTGAATAGGGGTTCTCCCATCTCTATTGTAATAACCTATTACAGATTAATAAAATATCACTTTTTTTGTTGTTCCAATATTTTCTGTGACTAATGCAGCCTTGATTAGAGAGCTGGGCCCACTCTTCTTATCAGGTGTTGCATCTTTGTGTGTGTGTTAATTAATAGTTTTTGTTACATCTCTTTCCTGTTATGATTATTGTTGAGTTATGTAGTTAGCTTAATTCCATAGCCCTATTTTGAATCTTAATGACGAACCCTTGGTCGGAATGGATTATGCATTTTACCCTGCATATACCTTGCGCGTTGCCTTGAAAGGATACGCACCCATATTGATAAATTAATGTTGGAATAGGGTGAATAAACCATTCATACCTAGACACCAACAACATGATAGAACTAGATCCAGAAATAAACAATGCGTAATCACATAAGTAGATTCATCAACCATCAATATAAATTCATACATAACTAACATATGTATTTGCACAGACATAAATAAGAAACATAGAGGAAATTCGATTTTAAATAGAACAGATAACTTAGATCAATACATAATATTTTCTCAAAAACCAGTCCTTGTATTAATTTAGATCCTTTCAGAACATCAGACTTTACCCTTACACATTACCCTTCCATGCACACATCCAGTGGAGTCGACACACAACCAAGACTAGGTCTTCATGCACATAGCTAGTAGGAGCCTTTCTACCCAACCCAGACAAACCCTTACAAAAGTATTACAGATTCAAAAAAATTCAGATCAGAACAATAGTTTATATTTTTCTACCTTTCACTTAGACTCAATATATTTATTTATATCATTCAAGTGCACAAAAACTATGGTCTCAAACCATGGTTTGAGGCCCATAGTTTACCCTTAAAGCCTTTTACATCAAAATAGGGACCTTGACCCACCACAAAGCCGCTTTACTCATTCACACAGTGCGCATATACAAAACTTGTACAAAAGGATACCAAAAAGTGTACCCCAGGGGATGCCACTCCAACATGCCCCCAACACAAACATGTGACTCCTTTGGATTCATTGAGGCATATGCTCCTTTATCTTGGATTGGAGCGTGCTAATAGAAGATTTAAGAGGGACCACCATTTCCAAACTTTTCATAGTATATCCCTATCCTTGCAAGACTATATTCTCCTTGGTAGGCCCTTTAGTGGCTAGCTCTATACTTCGCCGCGTCTGCTGAATCTCCTTCAATGTAGTGTCCAACATCTGTGAAATTGGAAGAACCTCCTTAGCCCATGGTTGTATGTGCTCCTCTAGCAGCTGCTCTTTACAATGTAGGTATTCGATCTCTGTTTGAATGAGTCGGCCCTCCTGTAGGTAGGGGAGGCACTGTGGAAGAACTGGAGTTGGCACTACTGTCTAGATTTAGGAGAACTATTGTTATTTCTTGTGCAGCTCGTTACACAACTTATGTACTACATGATAATTTTGAACAGACATCCATATGCCCATAGCCTCATCCAAAATATTCTCACACTGTGTGACTGCAGTAGCAGTACTGTTAGTATCTTGTTTTACTTCAGTTTCCCTTTATGCACATACTTCAGGGGGATTTTTTGGTTGCAAATTCATTTTCAGATCAACGATTTTATGCTCAAATTATTCACGGATGATCTGCACTTCAGCACATGGTGCTTTCAATGAGATAGCTAGTCCTTTCATTTTTTCTTCTAGGGAAGTTTTGGCCAGGACTGCTGGAACATCACTAAGACTAGGTGAATTTTGGCTTTGAGGGCATCGCGTTGGGCTTTGGCTGCACAACATGCTCTTATGCGGCTTCTTGTTTATGTTGTGCATCAACATCATGCTGCTTTAACTTGACTCTAGATTTGTGAGCAATAGCCTCACAAAACTAAAGTTCACCAATGATTATGGTGTGCATAAGGTGAAAATTTCTTGTAGGTCAAACAAACAAATTAATATTAGTATCACCTACACCGCAGAATTGAGCGTGTCAGTTGGAATCCACATGGATGGATGGTGCAGGGATTTTCACAAGATGGGAATCCCTAGTGGCTGATAATTTTATATCCAATGGCTGTGCTCTGGTGACTTTCACGCTCATCTGGGTCTGGCTCGCCTGAGTAACACTTGCTTTAATAAGGCTCACTTGAATTTTAAGTTCCTCGATCCCAACCTACACCAATTTAGGTGAAGACCTATATTTCAATTCCATATCTAACGAATGATCCTCAATCGAAGACTGACTATGTTAGAAATATCATTCAAATCATCCTAAATTAGCATCAAGACCACTTCTCTAGCCTCTTTAGATCCCTTCCTCTTCTTCCTTGATCCACCAACGTCCTGAGAGCCAAGCTTCGAGCCTTTATAAGTTTATGCTTTGCGTAGGGGTAAAATTCACATGTGGTAAGTGAAGTAATATCCCTATTGGGCCTTCCCAAGACCCAAGGTAGACAATCAGATTAGCTACAACATTCAAAAATAAACTACATGCATGTTCATACTAATTCTTAATTGACAAAGTGAAGTATTGAAGGATTACCTTGATATATAAGGAACATTTTTTGGAGAGTGCAATGCAATGTGGTGGAAGTCCTCCTCACTAGCTCCAAGTCATAATCCTGTAAAAAAACAACGAACTAGCGTAATATTTACAGTGTTATCACTACAAACAATCAAACAAGTATATAATCAAACAATAAACCATGTAGATCTACGCCACTTATAACAAGTACCTTAAACAAATAAACAATATATGCCTCCATAAGACACCAAGTGGAAAAAATAGAGGCAATTCTATTATTCAAAGAAGGATGATTACAACCATCAGCTTTGTTGGCTTGAGGGGTCTTGACCCAGGTTCAGAGGTTAAGCTTTGCCAAAAAACCCCTATACTACTGGCCCTTTTGGAAATGACCTACTTGCGCAGGCCAAGGTCTCACCCAAAGTAGTATGGGAGGGTGTTGGAACCAGGTTTTTACACCCTGAGAGAGAGCAGGTAATTCGAGGTAGATCTGTGTTATAACTTACTAGGTTCGTACAGAATGAATCAATTCACAACTCTTTTAATAGTGTAATCAACATATAACCATATTAGATCTAATCAGTACAGTCACATCCATGTGCGCATTACCAAATACCATCACAGATCACTATAATTGCATTCAATATCGCATCATAGATATACTTATGCTAGTTTCAGAACACAGATACATTCACAGCTTAAATAGGCATCTCAGATGCGCTTCAATAGTAAACATAACCAATTTAGATAGCACACAAATACTTTAACGATACTTCACATTCATTAACATTCAGATCCACTTACAACCAAAACACGGCCCACGTACAGAGCCTAGTAGGGTCCGCACATAGCAGGACTGAGGATCTCTGCGCACACAGCTAGTAGGAGTCCTTACCCGAAAAAACCCAAACAAATCTACCAATTTGCACGTAGCATCAATCTATCAACTTACTTACTTACTAGACCTAAATATATATCTATTTATAAATCATAGCCTTCGCTATCCTATGGTCCACAAACCATGGTTTGCGGTTCCTAGAGCTACCCTTTAACCCATTACAAAACATTAGGGGCTTTGACCCACCCCAAAACCCCTACGTAGGACCAAATTTAACAAAATTGCACCAGAAACACAGGTTAGGGAACCCCATTCCTACAGGCCCCCAACACAATCTTGTGACTCATCTCGAGTCACTGTGGCTGTGGGTTTTCCATCTTTGCCTACAGTTGCTTGATCCAATCAACCAGTGGGGGTAGCACTCCTTCGCTCTACGCAGCAGCATTCTGAGCAATCTCCACCAACTTCTGTGATGTTGGACCTTCTATAGCAGAAGTGACGCTTTTAAAAATCTGGTTCAGCTGCTTAACTGCGATATCGACGTCCTGAGAGAGCTTCAGGGCTTCATCGGTCCAAGGCTTAAGGTGGTCACTGAGGAACTTATTTTTCTGGTAGAGCTCTTCAATGTCATCTCTTAGTGTGTGGCTGGTACTCAGTCATGCTAGGCATTGAGCGGGGATCAGGGTAGGCATATTGGCTTCCAGCTGCTCAAACTCTTCTTCCTTCTGGTGCAACTCTTGAGTAAGTTCGTGCAGGAGAGGACCATGTTGCACCTTAGTCCACAACTGTATAGCTGTCTCCAACAATCCTGCGCCCTGAGAAATCTGATCTGTGATGACATTACTGGCCTCTGTGACCATCATGACTCATTGGGCCCTTACCTAAAGTGGTTTTTCTGGCTGTAATTTGGCCTGCAATACCACAATCTGATGTTCCATATCTAACTTGACTGCCTCAACAAGCCCCTCAATCTTTGCTTGGGGGGTGGCATAAGTCAGGATATCTTTAGTGACATCTACATGGAGCCTATTGATTATGCATTCCAATTTTTTCTGCTACACAGCGGTGAGGGTACATGTAGCCTATGCCTGGGACACTTCAGCAGTTTTCTCCATTATCATCTGCTCAACTATACTAAGCTTCTAGTGCACTCAGTGGTCCCTGTGTTGAATCTCTTCAAACAAGGTTATGTGTAGGATCTGTAATGGTTCATGTGGCAAGTGGTCTAGGTCCAATTTTACCTTTGCGCAGGCATGGACTTGTGCTCCTAATTCGGGTGGACTCAGCATGAGAGGTGTGCCTAGTAGAGGGCAGAGGCGGATTTTTGTCGTAATGATTAATGTCTTGATTTTCATTGGGGCCAGTTTTTCCTGAATCATACTTGTTTGCAAGGTGTAAGTCTTGAGCTGCAGAGCCTAGAGCTCAGCTTCGAGCGTATCGACCATGGCCTTCTGCTGCTATTCCAGAGCCAGCGATTTATCCTCTACGGCAAGGGTGACGACATCCACGATCTACTCGAGGTCCTCTTCTATCGGAGTAACTTTGGTGTGACATCTGGCCATTGAGCTCATTTCTTCTTCTGTGGTCCCTTAACAGGGTCACCAATCCACTTTTTATCTCGAGGGGAGTCAACACCTCCCGCATCTAGCCCCTCTGCACCTAGATCATTCTGCGAACCCTTCTGTGATTTCGAGTCCACTCCCTTCCCAACAATATTACCCTGTCCTTCCTTCTGTGGTTCCGGGTCCACCCATTTTCCAGTGCTCTTGCCCTACCCTCCAGTGTCTTTAGTGGTGGTGGGTGGGGTGACCTTTGTGGTGCTCTTATATATAGTTTCCTTTGTACTTGAATTGAAGTCAAGTTTCGAGTGCAGAGGATCTAGGTGCTGGATCCTTGCGGCTCATGATCTGTACATTGTGCATTGTTACCTAAAATTCTACGATGCTCTTGTACTTATCATAAATTTCTGGTGACAAGCACGACCGTGAATGGATGGAAGCTATGAGCCCACTCTAAAATAGGACCTATAAGACTTGATTATCCTCAATATGCTACGCATCCTTTGAATCCCACAAGTTCACGTATCGCACTCCCTCGCACATACCTGGCTCGAGCTCAGGGAGAACTAAGTCTTCAGGGGATTCCCATGTGACCAACATGATGAGGAGCAGTAGCTAGGAGTAGAAAAATGTTTTACCCTGATCCTGAGCCTCGCGCACATTCTCCAAAAATTTTGTGCACAAGAACTGGGACCAGTTGTAGCAGAGCCCCTTTTCGCAGCGCCCAACCAACTGAATTACATATGCAGGGATGGTTGCAACCTGGAATGTGCGCATCATTTTGTAGGCTAAAAACAAAGTTCCCATGCGTGCACCATGGTTGCTGATGGTACTGATCATGAACCCCCTAGTGTTTTGCTCGACATGGTAGTCCTCGCGCACTTTATCGGCGATCTATTTCTCGTACTTTTTTCCAACACACTCTATAGGGTTTGGCCCTTCCATGGGGAGACCAATGATACAGTGAATAAGTGTGGCATCAATGGGAATGCGATCTTGGATCCATAAGCTGCCATCATGGACCAGGGAAAGTAGCTGGTGAACAAGTCAGTCGGTAATGTTGTAGTGGCCAAAATGAGGCATCTACGGTAGGTTTAATATCCCAAAACCAACCAACCCTCTTTCCCATGGCATGGGGATTACCTTCAGCACGTCATCCTCCAATACCCTCTTAAGATATAACTCAGCTGCCAGTTCTAGGAAGGCATCCAAGTTGGCCAGGTCATGGTCATTGAATTTTACCAAGTGGAGTTTTCCAAAGGAGTCTCCAATTATGGGAACCTCTCCCAGAATCAGCGACATTTGCAGATAGGTGCACAGGCCATCGAGATTCTTAGGTGTGCACATCGAGGGCCTGTGTGGCTGAACATATAGCGACAACCAGTTTATTGGTTCAGTGATCTAGGCCTCTTCTTAAGCAGAAAGAGGCCACTTCAAAGGGTTAGGCGAACGTGCCTGGCACACTGTTAGGGGGGATTTCACATTCTGAGGGCAGGTGTGGGGCTTCCCACCAGCCCATTTCACAGGCTTCCTTGACCCTTGCTCCTTTCCCTTTCCTTTCCCCTTATGCTTTCCCTTGCTCGGCGTGGAAATAACCTCCTCAACTTCAGGGGTGACTTCTAGTACTTCATCATATTCCTTCTTCATTGAGGCCACAGTCTGTGATGATTCAGTGTGATTTGGCACTGTCATTATTGCACGGAAGATAAATTTTGGATTGCTATTACCAGAAGGAGAAGCTCACCCAGACATTAACAAAGTGCAATAATCACAAAGTTTCACAAAGCACCAAATGCTAAAGAGGCATGGAACCCCCTTCTGATCTATCCTTCCACTTTTATAGCCTTGGAGATTAACCAACAGTTGAATGAGGCTTATAAGAAACATACCATCAAGTAAATGGTAAAAAATATTCTCAAATCACCCCATTAATTGCGGGCCGCCCACTCCTTTCAACGGTAAAATTTTATTTTTACCCAATTTTACTATTCCAATGGATAGTTTTCACAGTTGCATATTACCCTTGTGCTTCCAGCGCACCTCCTACACTCTGAACACACCCCTACGCTCCCAGCACACCTCCTACACTCTAAGCACACCACTGCGCTCCAACATAACTTTTCGTGCCTCTAGACCTGTGATCGACCGTTACACATACCATGGTTCTACCTGTGTTTGTCCCTCTATCTGTGTGTATCCCACCCCATATAGCTACTCCGACCATATAGCCATTTGATCTGGTATGGTTTGAGTTGGTTGTCATTCACATATATTGGTACCATATCATCGCACTCTGTCAGTAATTTCCTTGACCATATAAGGACCTAGCCAGTGCTGACAAAACTTCCCTGCATGTTTCACAAACTAGATATTGTATAGTAGGACCAATTATCCCTCCGTAAATGTATTTTTCCGAATATGTCAATCGTACCATGCCTTATCTCGGGCCTTCTGAACTTGCTGATGGAATTTTAGCAATGAAACGATCTTCCTCCAAGGCCACAAGCTACACTAACCATTCCTCCTTGATATTAGGTTCCATCATGTTGGCAAAGGCATCGATGCGTAGGCTAGGAACAATATACTCCATGGGCATAATGGCCTCCTTGCCATAAACCATCCTAAACAATGTCTTCCCAGTCATCTTCTTGTAGGTGGTTCGATAGGCCCAAAGAACTGATGGGATGCACACACCCCAGTCACTGCAAGTGACATTACAAACCTTGGTTAGTTCCTATTCCAAGATCTTATTAAAAGCTTCTATAGCTCCATTTTATTGTGGATGATACGGGGTGATTTTCATGTGGTGGATCCGAAATTTTTTAGTCAAGGCTTGTATTGTTTCATTAACAAAATGTGTACCTCTATCGCTCATTAAGATCTTCAGAAAACCAAACCTGGTCAGAATCTACTCAAAAATTAAGTGCGCAGTGGTATCTATAGTGCAATCCTTCACAGCTTGTTCTTCGTCCCATCTGGTTATGCAATCAGTCGCAGTGATGATGTAGCGTGCACCTGTCTTCTTTCCTCATGGGTTGATGGGCCTAACGAAGTCGATGGACCATTTTTCAAATGCTTGTAGGGCCATTTTCGGTTGCAGGAGCACTTCATATCTGCGCGATGGTCTTCCCAGCCTTTAGAAAAAGTCACATTTTTTGCAATAATCATGACAGTCACTATATAGTGTCGGCCACCATAGCCCGGTTCTCAAGATCTTCTGCGTCATCGCCTTCCCTGCGTAGTGACCTCCTGCTACGCCCCTGTGGGCTTCTGCTAATATGGTGTGAATTTCATGCTCCAAAACGTATCTTCATAGCACCTCATCAACTCCCAGCTTGTACAGATGGCCCGTGATGATGGTAAAATCTATTGCACGGGTTACCAACTCTTTCTTCTATTGTACCGAATAATATGCAGGTGCCATATCTGTAGTCAAGAAGTGAATGATGTCAATGAAGTGCGCATAAACTACCTTAATAGCGAATACTTACGCGTCAAGAAATCCTTCTTCTAGGTTGGTTCACTCTTCACCACTTTCGATTCAGGATAAGTGGTCTGGCCCAGCATTCAATTCCCTGGCTTTATGATGATCTCAAACTCATATTCATGAAACAACAGTAGCCATCGACAGATTCCCCCCCCCCCCCCAACACAGGCTTATTCACTAGGTACTTCAAAGCCGAGTGATTTATAAACACCTTGAAGTGCCCTCCTAATAGATAATGCCTAAATTTTTGCATGGAGTATACCATGGCCAACCCCTCTCGCTCAGTAGTGAAGTAGTTGCGTTCCATACCAGAAAGTAATGCAACTGGATGGTCAATATCTCTGTCTCTAGGCTGTGTAAGGAAAACTCCCAGGGTGAACCCTGACGCATCTACGTGAACATGGAAAACCTTCACCCAGACAGGAAATATGAGAATAGGCACAGAGACCATCTTCTCCTTGAGCAGCTCAAAGCTCTTCTAACACTCTGCATCCCAAAAAAATGAAACATCCTTCTTTAGCAATTTTTCCATAGATTTTGTGATCAATGTGTACCGTGAAATGAACTTCTTGTAGTAGCTTGTGTGTCCGAGGATAGAGCGCAGCTATTTCTCAGTTGTAGGTACTGCCAGGTTTATGATAACTGCTATTTTTGTAGGGTCAACCATCAATCCTTGTCGACAGACTATGTGACCTAGAAAGATCCCGAATGATACACAAAATATACCCTTCTTGATATTCAGGGAAATATGGTGCTTTCGAGAGGCATCCAACATCATGTGCAACTTTGAGACATGCTTCTTTACCAACCCGATGATGGTCTAGTCATCAAAATATACCTCCAAAAAATTGTGGATGAACTCCTTGAATACTGCAACCACTACCTGCGAAAATATGGTAGGGGCATTCTTGAGTCCAAACGACATGACAGTGTACTGGAAAGATCCCCATTCAATGACGAACGTAGTTTTGATGTGATCTTCAGGTGCGATCCAGATCTAATGGTAATCCAAGAACCCATCTGTGAATGAATATGTTTCCTGCCCTCCCACACTATCAAGGATTTCATCTGATAACGATGTCAGAAAGAGATCATGCACGCAGGCATCATTCAATTTTCGCAGGTCAACATAGATCTGTATCTCTCCCTTAGTATTTTTCTCCTGAACCACCATAAGGCTTACCCAATTTGAATTTTCAATTGGTTCGATGATACATGCGGCTATCATTTTTTCAAGTTATTCCCTGACTTTCTGCTTATACTTGGGGTTCAACCGATAAGGGCGCTACTTTATAGGGCACACATCTAGTTTTAAAGTGATGCACATGACCCCTAAGTCCCCTGTAATCCCTTTGAGTTCCGAGAATTTCGTCGGAAATAAGTCCTGGTATTTGGTGAGGAGTTCCAAGACTCTTCCAACAATATCCTCATCCCAGTAGTCCCCTATTTTAGCTAGCTTATGTTTCTCGTTCGTCCTAATGTTGACTCTCACAGCTTGAGAGGCTCAGTGACATCGACGGTCTGTAGTGGGGGTCCAGAAACTGCGCGTTCTCCCTCCGATGCTAGGATTGAGATATTTCGCTGGTATTCATCACATTCCTCCATTGCAAGATTGTGACAGTTGACAATATCCTGCATCTGTGCCTCCCACGTTGCTGCCCCCTGCGCTGCACAAGGGTGTGATTCATCAAATACTAAGGCATCTATATCCTGCAGAGCTTTGTCGAGTGCCTTCATTCCACCTATCAAACTGAATGTTTCTACAAACTTGTCCTTCAGGTTTTCCTATCGGTGGGTGCACTGATGTAATTCTACATCTAAATACCATGCGGTGGGGATTGGCCCCAAGGCATGAATGAATAGGTGGACCCATTCCTCCGTAGTTCTTTTGCACCATTCCTCCATACATGTGGACAAGTGTTTGCACGGGTCCCCTGGCCCCAGGAAAGTCTTTACGCGTAGGTGAACCATAGGTTCAAATCATAAGACCATCATTTCATGACACTCTTCCCAATCCTGGAACATCCCCTTATGCGTGTCCCACCACCTCGCAGGGGTTGCTCGCATGGATATATTAAGGGCCCATAGCCTTTGCTCTCATGGGACTTCAACTTCAAATGTTCGCAAAAACTCCCTAATACTACCAGAACCATCAAAGTAGGGATGTTCTCTCACGTCTGAGGAGATACACCGAAATTTATTTGTGATTTGAAGACATCGCAGTGCAAATACATCATGTAGCTGATTCTGCCAATTTTCTATCTCCCCGTTAGAGTTAGAGAGTCATTCGTTGTCCTTCTCCCACCAAAGCACACCATTATCCATAGGATTGATCCAATATTTTTCACGAGAGGTTAATTTCTATATGTGATCCACGCTATCCTCTTCTTCACGCACTAGTTTTGTATACTGCTCTCCTTCCGCAGGGTCCAGTGGGACTATCACCCTCATGCCCTCATTCTCAAACACCATGCTCCTTTTCTTTAGGTTGATAATGCCTCCCATTTATATTGCCCAATCCAGTCCTAGGAGTGCAGGATATGGGTCCGCATCTTCCACAATCTAAATTACCTCAAAATCGATGTGGACCTTAACTCCTGCGATATCTACCATAATATTTGATAGCCTTCCCAATGGTATGATCTTCTGCTAGTTGGCCATACATAGATGAATATTATACCATTCCAACTTAGGCTCTCCCATCTACTTCCAAGTTTTTTTGGGTAGTACATTTTCATCTGACCCTGGGTCCAAAATAACTTGATCCATTTCAAAGTTGCCAATCTGTGTTGTTAGCCTCATTTCTCGACCAATGCATTTCTTATTCTTGTAAAGTTTGTGCACATCCTTAGCTTCTGGGGGAAGGTCAAATCTCTTTGTGAAACTATCTATTAGTGATTTCAGATTTTCTACTGCCTTCTGGTTGCATAGCAACTTCATACATGCCTGTATAAATGGTTTAACTTCATCGTCTGTTCTTAGCTTTTCTAGAGCTTTTGAAATAGGCACCTCATCCTTAGTAAAGACTTTGTGAGTTGCGTCAAAGGTTTCCTTTTCCTTCTATATGTCATAGCTTTCCTATTTGACAACTTCTTTCTAGATAAGATGGTTCAGCTTCAGTTTTCTCCTCAGATCCTCTAGTGGCCATGCCACTGCTCGTTATGACATTAATACTTGTTCCTTCATCACGTAGTTCTGCCTTAACCCTTTGAAAATTATAAGTAGGTGTCTGTTGTTTTTCCTATATTTTTTCTATTAGCACTAGACAGTCTTCAATCACATGGTCCAATTGTCGACAGTAATGGCAAGATTGTCATGAAGGGTTCGAAAAGTCCCTTGCAAAGTGGCCTATCTCCCCGCAGTTGTAACAGATCAATTGTCCTCTTCCTCGACCTATGCCTCCACCCCTTCCCCCTCCCCTACCCCTATCTGGGGAGCCTCCTTTGCTTGAGGGAGATAGTAGTGATGAAGGGTTAGCCTGTACCCTATATAGGTTTCCTTGATCTATCATCAAGTCATAGGTCTGAAAATTATGCTTGTCATGCCCCATAGAGGACAAGAATTGACACCATTGTTGCTTCAACTCTAGGACATAAGCACCAATATGGGGACAATGGTTAGTGTCATGTAGCCCAACAACATGACAATCAACTCACCATAGCGTCATGCTACTTGGCCCCACAACATCCTTAGGGCACAATGGGCTGGGTCCCCCAGCCTGCATGTAATCTATTAGCAGAGGACATTGATCCTTGGTATGAATGGACACCCTGCATCTTATGCACCATATGTCTGGACTAGCCACTTTCCCTCGTTTTTTTTTGCAGATTCTATATTTCAAGGTGCATCACCTCCAACTGTCCCTAGATCTACTACACTCCAAACCGGGCATCGTCTTGGCACAAACTTTAGTTTCATAGCAATTTCCAAGGCTTTCTCTTACATTTCAATCGTCTGCTGACCCATAGGTCCACACAGGTGAGGTAATAGCATAGCGATAAACAATTCCTTGTGCTATCTATCATCATGCAAGAATTTTCCATCTCTGATAACCTTCTTTAACCGTTGTTCAGCTTCCCATACAAACTCAGTGGGTCCTTACCTAAAGTATTTTAGGTCAGTTACCAGCTGCGAGTAGGAGTTAGGCTTTCGGAAGTGTTGTTTTAAAGTTGTCTTAATCTTCTGAATAGATGGGTCTACATGCTGCCCTACATATCCCATATACTAGTCCAAGGTCCGCCCTTCAAAGGTGAGGGATAGTTTCTCTCTTTTTACAGCATCAATAGCCACATTCTGCACATTCCATACAGATTCTTCTACAAACGAAAATCGGTCCATATATTCATCTCCTACACCCTTGAAGGTAGGTAGCTTCCTGTGCATGGACATATTGTCTTTTGGTGGCAGCAGATGTATGCATGATTTCTTACCCTTATGCTAACTTGAAGGTGGTGTAGCTGGAGGACTATGTGCAACCAATTCTCTTAATGAACTATAGATAGTTCTATCTCCTTCTTGATTAGTTGGGTAGTACTTACCACTTCGTGTTGTACTCTCACTTAGATTAGAGGTCATTCACTCAATGTGGCTGCATAGAACGCCCTTTTCGCACAGTAATATTTTGATTGACAAAGGAAATGTTTTCAAGAACTTACCCCAGAAACCCTTGAAGAACCTCTGCTCTGCCTCAGAGTATGACATGAACTGATCGACTGCGAATTCTGTCATGAATCCTCCAAGCACACTATCTACCCAGTGATCATATTGCTAGTCCTCTCCAATTTTTGAATCAATTATGGCATCCACCGCATAACCTGATCTCCCTTCCAACACATCTGGATCTATACGAGCCTTGCCAACCAATCCTGAAGTTCATGCACAAAGGTTACAAAGAAAATTTCATATAATTCCATGAAGATATACTTATTCTTCCATTTCTTTTCTGTCAGCTTTGTCCTGCGATTCTCCTTCAGAAAAAACTCCTAAATCTATCTTTCAAACCAGTCTTCAATTCCCACCCATTCAAGTCTCCAATGACCTCATGGAATTACCTTATCTCTCTCTCAAAATGCTCTCGGTCTCAGAAATGGAACCATTTGTTGGCTTGATAGGTCCTGACCAAGGTTCGGAGGTTAAGTTTTTCCAACAAACCCCTATAATACTGACCCTTTCAGCAATGACCTACTTGCGCAGGCCAAGGTCTCACTCGAAGTAGTATGGGAGGGTGCTGGAACCATATTTCACACCTTGAGAGAGAGTAGTTATTTCGAGGAAGATATGTGTTACAACTTACTAGGTTCACACATAATTAGTCTATTCACATCTCTTTTAATAGTGTAATCAAGATATAACCATATCATATCTAATCAGTACAGTCGCATCCACGTGCGCATTACCAAATACCATCACAAATCACTATAATCACAATTGTTAGTATGAATCCTTTGTCGAAGTGTACGAAAAAGGACCACTTTAGCTACGCATAACTAATAGCCCTAACAACAAAAGTGGTTGCCAACATCTTCAGATCTACGATTAGTTAGACAAGAAAATAGCTGCAAAATACCAGATCTATGTATGGAAAGACATTAAGCAGTAAAAACAAGGGTTTGCTCCATATACCAATAGACAAGACAAGAACAATTTTTTGAAAGAATTTTTGTATTAATGGGGCACCTGTGAGGAAAACTAGAAGGAGTATCCAATTCCCCTCAGTGGGATGGGTTCTTGGAAGTCCTCAGCACTTCAGATCTAAGATTCTTCTCTCTAGTTGATGTAGAAAACCCAATGCAAAAAGTAGAGCTCAAAGGGAGCAAAATGGCAGAAAATGGTGACCAAGTGTATAGATCGAGAGTGATCTAGTAGGCAACAAAAGGTGAAGAATGATGGGGAGAACCCTCCTATTTATAACAAAATATTGGGTCATTCTAGATCTTGGTGCATGATTAAAATAATGTTAACCAAATCTAGATCCACCTTTTATGGAATATTTTATTATATTTGTTGGAGGGAAAGGGTATTTGACTTGGGTCAACTCCCTTGATTAGTGAAAAATAAATAAATAAATGATTTATTTATATTTTTAAGGAAGCGGTTAGAAGATAATCAAATAAATAATGATTTATTTAATTATTTAAGGAAGTGGTTGAAAGATAATTAAATAAATAATGATTTATTTAATTATTTGTGGGTGATTTGGTCATATTTAACGAGGAATATTATCTAAATAAGATTTAAATAATTATTCCTAGAAAATAATAAGATAAATAAAGGTTTATCTAATTAATTTCTTTGTTTTGGGTTAAACATGACTAGGAATAATAATTAAATTATGGTTTAATTAATTATTACATGAGGAAAATCAAACAAATATAGGTTTGTTTAATATTTCCTTTTGGGGTTTCCTATTTTAACATAGTGAAAGCAGTTTTACTTAGGGTAAAACTGGTCTTACATGGTGTACTTGGGTCTATCTAATGATAAAAGGTTAGATGACCAAAAATGGTGTAACAATCCAATAATGGATCACGAGATATACTTATGCTAATATCGGATCACAGATACATTTTCTGCTTAAATAGGCGTCACAGAGGTGCTTCAACTGTAAGCATAACCAATTCAGATAACACATAGATACTTTAATGATACTTCGCATTCATTAACATTCAGACTCACTTACAACCAAAACACAACCCGCGCACACAGCCTAACGGGGTCTGCACACAGCAAGAGTGAGGATCTTCGCACACATAGCCAACAGGAGTCCTTACCCAGAACAACCCAAAAAGATCTAGCAATTTTTATGTAGCATCAATCTATCGACTTACTTACTTACTAGACCCAACTATTTATCTCTTTATAATATCGTAGCCTTCGCTCTCCTATGGTCCGCAAACCGTGGTTTTCAGACCCTAGAGCTACCCTTTAACCCATTACAACACATTAGGGGCTTTTACCCACCCCAAAACCCCTACGTAACACTAACTTTAACAAAATTGTACCAAAAATGCAAGTTAGGGAACCCCATTCCAACAAGCTTGGTCAAGCTTCCCTCAATCCTCCAACTCCTAGATCTCTCTCCTCAATATCCAAGTGTGAAAATGCTTAGGCCAAAATTTCTCAATGAACCTAGTCAACCATGAAACCGCACACTCAACAACAAAATTTCACTCCTCACACAATAAACCTTTCGACCTTTGACAATGAGCCCTAGCCTCCAATTTAAAAGAGTTATGGAGGATCAACCTTGCCATTATTCTCCATTATTTCGAATAGGGAAAAATAAATGGTGTTTCCATGGTTTTCCTAGATTTTTCCATCTTTGGATGCTCAGTTGGGTTTATTAATGTCCAATCAGAGGCCTGCATCGTAGGTTTCTCGCTTTTTGGACTGACTCCTTGAGAAATATCCAGAAATTTCAGTCAATTATTGCTGAATTTGTCCCTTTTTCCTTATGAAACACAGGTAAGGTTTCCCCTTAGGAAAGATAGTGAATTAACCTATGCACTAATTCTCCCTTAAAGAGGCATGGATGCATTATAACTTGACCTAGATGTCTCTAGGTTGCATTACCTTGGAAAAATAGGTCTCTGTCTAGGTAAATTTCTTCATTCCATCTGTCCTTATCTGAACTAATGAGGAGGTCATTTGTACTGTAAGATATTCCCCCTAAAGTGTGAGGTCTGAGGTGAAGATGATGGCCGAAATACTTTATAAATGTGTAGTAGAGTGAGAGGAGTTGGAGGAATAAGGAACACCTGAAACCGACAACATATGTCAAGAATGTAAATATTTGTCCTGAGTCAGGCATTCCCATGCTTAATAGTTATATCAAAATGATCTCTCCAGGAAGAGATATGACCAGTATGTCCACCGATAAGCACAATGTGGAAGCTTGTTTCATGACAGGATCAATCTGATAAGCTGTCTCTTAAAACAATATAGTAGCCTAGGAGAGGAAACAAATATGAATGATGTAAGCCTCAACCCAAGGTCTTGGTTGTTTCTTCTCTAAAACTACATATTTATGCACATGTGAATAAAGGTTTTCTAGTCAAACATGTGAGAAATCGTCTGATTACCAGTCAATGATAAAATATATTAATAGACACGAGGACAGCCATCGATAAGGATGATGGTCTCCAAGATGCACATCAAAATCTATCGACTGTGAATAAATGGTTTTGATGTCGAACACTCGTAGAATAATTCAAGTAGGAGTGAGTGATGAAAATCCCTAGTCAAACAAAAGGTAACCGAACACTTGGGTTTGTAAGTTCTAGGGTACAGATATGTTTCTGGATCAACTTTCTAGATAATATTTTGAAGTCAATAGGAAGAGATTTGTCAAAATGCAGGCAATGAGGCATCCTACATCAGCTAACATGAAACAGGAAAAATTTGATTTTGTTTTGAATATAGTGAAGAGAAAATGGTACTAACTGATGACGGTAAATTATTTTAGGCATATGATGGCTTCGTTAATATAGGAAGCAGTAGATATCAAGATCTCTTGAACAAAAGAAGGCACAACAAATAGGGTATCAGGCAACTTAGTCTCATGAAAACCAAGAGTGTTAGGATTCACCAATGCAGGGACATCGACATACGAAGGCTAAAATCATAGAATGATAGGGTTTGGCTGATTGCGAGAGAATTTTATAAGGAGTGGCATGTTCAAGGTATTATTGCCAAATTTTATTTAAAAGTATAAAGGAATGAGTCTCTAATTTGTCCAAAATTTTCCCCATCTGATTAGGTTTAACGAGTTCATAAGGGTAAACTTGGTGATCCTTTAATATTTAGGGAGTCTGAAAAACATCGTAAAATACAAATCCAAAGGGGTACCTTTGTCATGGTTGATGACCGAGTGCGAAAAAGGGATAATAGTATGCATAACACAGTTCATTTTCCATAAGTTAGTTCATTGAATCCAGATAAAGTGATGAAACTATGTTCAATGGACGTCTACCTCATTTTTTTATGATTATAAGGAGACGACGTAAACTCAATATCATTCGTGAGTTTTTAACGAGTCAGACAAAGAAAAAAATAATCCTCTTCGTGAAATTTTAATGAGTCCAACGAAGAAAAACTCGGTGTCTTTTTCAGTTTTTAACAAGCAAGAAAATATGGAAAATAATGGCTCATAGTTCTTCATCGTGGTAGTTTAACAAGCCTGAAGAAGGAAAGTTAGGGTTTTTTCAGTTTTACGAGCTAAAAAAATTCCCTAAAAATAAGGCTCTTTCCAGGTTAAGCATGGTCAAATCTGCATAGAAACAATGACAATTCATCAGAGCATTAGTAACATCGATAAAAAAATAGTTTCATAAAAAAATAATGGAAATGTACCAATTTCAAATGAATAACTAAGTGAGTTGTACCTCTAGAATCTCTATAAGAAGGAGAGAGACCTTCATTTTCATTGTTTATGTTTAGTGAAAGAGATCTGGAGTGTGAAAAAAGGTGAAACTTCTGTTGCTGATTGTGGACTATTCGGGCAACAATTTTCAATTTCGTTTGTTCCAAGTAAGAGCTTGAGCCTTCATCTAGGATTTAATTAGTGTTTTCAATGTTTTACCAGTTAAAAACTAAGTTTTGGGCAAGCCCTAGAAATTTTGGGCGGGTAACACGGGTGCTCAGTGGTAGGGTCACATTAAACGCACTACCCATTAAGAGACACTACATTAACACACTCTTCTTTGCATAGAGTCCCACGTTAGCTAGGGAAAATTGTTTTTAAACATGATTTTCCCTATTTTACAGTGATTTGGCCAATAACTGATCCATGAAAAACTTGATTTGTTTAGGTGAAAAGCTATTACCCTGAGTATCTGGTGTGAAAGAGAGCAAGAGAGAGAGGGACGGGAATTGGTTATCGATCCAGCATGTTTATTAGTTCTCTAGAGGTGCAAATTGCTAAAATATTCCAGGCTAGAGATGACGAAAGGGCGAGAGGACCTTATGACCTATATTATCCAACGCTGGGATGAAAAAAATCATCTATTTCACATTGGGGATTATTATATCGCGATAGAAAAGGAAGATATATACTTTTTGACTGGCCTATCATACAGAGTGCCAAGGCCCAATCTGACAGGATCGAGAGCTGATCCTCGAACCACCATGGGATTGATCTGAGCTCACTGCATTAAGAACACTGTGCCAGTGAGTAACCAAATACCTATAGCATAGATAGCTTGTGGAATGATGAGGCCATAATTGTGGATGATCATATGCTTGGGAGGAGACAAGATTCAACATGTGGCTACCAAGGCCTAGGTAATACTAGCACCTAATTATTTACAACCACAGATATTCTATTGGTGTGAACATGTTTTCCACCATGTTCGAGAAGAGTTGACAACCTGCAAGATAAAGTCCTAAAGAGAGTTTGGGTATGGCACAATGATTGTATTGTTCATACTAGAGAGGGTGCCCTGTATGAGGCCTCAAATGATCATGGATGTTGCTGGACCACGAGAGCCTAGAAAGGGTCGACGGTTTTCCTTGATGCCTCAGACTAGAGAGGGTCCACTCCGAAATTTCTTTGATGATGCATTATTTGAGTGGCTTAATGACCGAGATCCATTTGATGGGGATTATCACGTACTTGGAGTCAAAATACCTCCCTCATTAACTAGAGGGGAAGTCAAGCTGGAATAATGCAAGGCTTTAAAATTAAACCTATTTCTTCCCGGGTAACGCCATATATAGGAGACGAACAGAGCGTTATAACGCGTTAAAGCAATACATTGGCCGCGTTAGTGGCTGAGGCAACGCTCTGTTTACACGGAGGGATGCGTTGCCATGTTTTAAGTTTGGGTGGGAAAGAGCGAATTTAAAGATTCCAGATCTCCGACTCCCTCTACAAGGTAAGTGCACAGAAGCGCGAGAAGCACCGGTTCATTATTGGTCATTGCCATGAGAGACTGAACTCCAAAAGAGGCAAAAGCATAGAGATCAAAGAAACATCTAAGTTCTTTCCATTCCAAACTAGTGGAAAGAGAAGGGCAACAATGGCTTTCTCCCTCTCCTATAAGAAGGAGCTGAAGGCTCTTAATTGAAGGTCGAAGGATTGCTCAAGCGTTATAACGCAGTCAAGCAATACATTGGCCGCGTTAGTGGCTAGGGAAACACTGCTTACACCGGAGGGATGCGTTACTCATGTTTTAAGTTTGAATTGGGAAAAGAGCGCGGAGAAAGATTTGAATCTCCGACTTTCCCTCACAAAGGAGCTGCACAGCTGGAAATCAAGTGTAAGCACCCGCTCATTATTGGTCATTGCCATAGAAGACTGAACTCCAAGGGAGGAAAAGCATGGAGATCAAGGAAACATCTAAGCCTTTTCCATTCCAAACTAGTGGAAAGAGAAGGGCAACAATGGCCTTCTCCCTCCACAGTGAAGGCTCAAGGTCGAAGGATTGCTCAAAGTTCTTACATACTTGTGGAATAGAGAATAGTGTGACATTGTGAAGGCCAAGAGTCAAAGAGGCTCCTTGAGAGTTTGTTGGCTTGGACTTCTTCACTTGATAGAGAAGAGAGATTGGGAGACTGAGGAGGGCTTGGTACAACTGATGGTTGTAATCCTCCTTCTTTCAAAATCAATAGAACTATGTTCGTTTTGTCCATTCGATGCTTAATGTTATATTTTTGTTTCAATATTTGTTTAGTATGATATGAATGGCTCATATGTGTATAATCTAGATGTTTATTGTTGATTTAATTGATAGAATACTTGTTATATTAGAAGTTACGCGGGTGCTTTGACTGATTGCAGGTCTCAGATTTGGAGCCGGCGAAGAAGGACTCTTACTTTGCTGCTCAACGTTCTCCAAGAGATTCCAAGACCGTCAAAGAGGTAATTCTCTATTGTATTCCTTCAAGTTATTTCAAGCTAATATGAACATGATCATGCCATCTTTGTGAACATCATAGCTAATCTTACTGTCTGCCTCGGGCACCGGAAAGCCCTGAGAGGGATATACGAAAACCAACCACCCAAGCAGTTTACCCTATAGCAGAATTGGCGACTCCACTGGGGAGTTTCCCCATAGTTTCCGGACTATTTTTCCCTTTCGTTTCTTCCCTCCTCTGTTCAGTATCCTTCCGACCATTTTTTGATGCCCAGTAGACATACCAAACGCTTGCAGAGTTCAATCTTGTTCCTGTCTGGCCAACTGAAGAGCTTTTCCCTGGTTAACGCGACCTATGCATTTCATCCAGTGCGTTATAACGCGGTCTAGGCTTAAATACAGTGCGTTATAACGCTGTATTTTCTCACAGACAGAGCGTTACTCAGCCAAAAACCCTGCTGTTCACTACTGTGACTGTGTTTTAGCTGTAGAGTTTTTTGGCCACCAGTACCTTTCACAGACTGAATCCCTGTGCTTGTCTGCTAAAGCTGGCATTGAGTATTTGTTTCTCTTATTTAGTTAGTGTGCAAAGCATTTACTTTTTTAAAGAGATTTTTTTTTTTTTTTTTTTTTGCATTTAGCTGAGTTTATTCTGAAAGTTTGGTTCACAGACTGTTAAAAGAGATAGATAGAAGTCTGAATCTTGAAAGTTGAGCTGTGTTATTTACATGTTGGTGCATGGATGATTGAAAAAGAAACCTCTCCTTGTAGAAACACTATTCATTGAAGTTAATATTTAGAGCATGTTTTGCGTGGTTTATTGAGTCAGAGTCTCACTATACTTCATACATCCATTCCCCCTCCGCAAGACTAATAACAAAGTACACTAAAAACAAAGCGATAATAAAATCAATCTAATAACTCTTTTTGAGCTCACACAAACAGTAGTTCAGGCTAGGATCTTGGGGTAGGAAAGTGAGAAAACTACTCAAGATCTCAAAACTTGAAAACTAGAGTCATTAACGAGTGAAATCCTGCTGCACTCACATTATTGGGACCGTTCCTTTACCGGAGCTCAACGCGAGACAACACTTGGGTGCACTAGAAGGTAGCCCGCCTTCGACTGCATCCTGTGGGTGTGTTATATATTGGGGTTCCCTTCGGGGATGTCGAAACTAGATCGGGGATCTAGGTATTCTGCCCATATAGCACACTGTCCTTGACCGTGGACCCCCTTGATAGTGTCTGTGATTTGAGGTATCCTTAGTGGCCATACTTTTAGGGACTTACACAAGGTGACTGGGACGGGCTGTCCTGGTACCTGAAACAGACGGACCTACTCTGTCTTCAGTCTTTAGGAGGGTACTCGTCTTCATGAGAGTGCTTACACCTATCGTCTGGGGTTCGAGCGAAGCTCTAGAGTAACCGTAACTGTACTTTCGACCAACCCTCTCTGTATGCTATTGTGAGACTGGATTTCATCACCAGTGAACGGTAGTACTCAGACAGGGCACCCTATTCTGGCTGCTTGCTGATTGATTTTAGAGAGTCTTTTCTTTTTAGTAAGTGTGTGGTTACTGTCACTTGAGACTTCATAATATATCACATTTTAAATAAAATTTGTTAAAATTAAACCGGTCACCGTGGCGTCCCCTGACCCACGCCGTCTGTCTCGACGACAGCAAGGTCTACCTCCTCTTACCTTAGAGGAAAGATTGAACCTTGGTGAACCCGGGCCTTCTACGGAAGAGCAGTCTCCTCTGACTAATCTGGACTATCACATAGACCCCTATCAGCCGGAACTCCCGGAGGACCCTTTCACTGAAGGCGTTGTACCTAATTACAATCCTCCGCTCACTGATCCGTTAGGACCTGTGATAATCCAGATTCCACCGCACCAAGATATGTCTGCGGCAACACCAACATCTATTTCTCCACCGGTATCCACAGGGTCGATACCAATGGCAACCAGTCCTGGTTCGCCATCATCCTCCCTGCCGGTGGTCAGTTCTATGCCATTACTGGGTAACCCCAGTAGTCAACATATGCCTACCCCCAACCCTATGGTCAACACAACTGTCAGTAGTTTACCGAACCCTTCGGCATCTACTCCTACCATGACCACGTTGGGGACCACGGTAGCTCCTCCCACGAGCACGACTACCTCGGTGCCCTTTAACAACCCTTTCGGATGGAACCCTCTGTTGAGTTCAAACCCCTTGGCCACTATACCAGGGGGCAGTGTTATCAGTACACAGGTAGCAGGGAATATTTCTCTTCCTATGCAATCCTTAGGACAAATGGGACAACCCATTGTAAATACTATCCCCTTAAGTGGTTCAAACATAGGTGTAGGATCTATACCGTTGCCAAATTATGCAAGTACTAGTATGCCTCCCGGAAACTCTATTGCATCCATTTGGACTAACCAACCCCAACCTCCATCTGGAGTGGGAGGGCACTTTTACGCTGGGCGAAACCAACCATTTGCCCCTCAATACACTATGCCCTATGGACAACAACCGTATGTTCCTACTCCTCCACCTATGGGAGGTTTTTATCAAAGTCCCACTTACCCTTCTGGTAACACTTGGATGGGGGGACCCTATGGTCCAAGTAGTCAGCCCATACTGCCTTGGTTAGACTCGGGGGAAAATCCACAATTGCCTTTCTTGGCAGCTTTGGACATACCCGACATCCATAAGCTGACAAACGACCCCATCAACCACAACTCACTTTGGCCTCCTATACCGCATAAGATTCCTTCAGATATCCCGAAGTTCGACGGGAAGCATGGAGATGACCCGGCCGCACACATCACTACCTTCCATTTGTGGTCCATATCCAATTCCATGGTAGATGATAGTGTCCGCCTTCGACTGTTTTCCCGCACCCTTACAAGCAATGCCGCCAAGTGGTACATTGAATTACCACGCGCCACCATCAATACGTTTGGCGCTTTAGCGACAGAGTTCTTAAAGAACTTTCAACTACCAATTAGAGTGGAAACCGGCACAGAATTGTTAACATCACTGCGCCAAGACACCGCCACCCACATCTCCGACCATATTCATGAATGGAGACGTAGGAGGAGGCTTGTCAAAGCGCCAATACCGGACCATCTCTTAGCTAATTGGTTTTGCAAGTCTCTTTTACCCCATATCTCTAAAGACATTGGCCTTTCTGGTGCGGTGACAGAAGATCAATGTATTCGTCGTGCCCAGCACCTGGATTTAATCTATTCACAATCCGGCACGCTTTACGATCTGCTCCCCCATGCCCCTGGTAACCCGAACCCTCCGGCTACTAAGAAAACCGGAGCTCATGCCGATGGTCTCGTTGGTGCGATCTCTGGTGTAGCCACCAATCAGTCTCGGGGGAAAACCTCCCAGCCATCCTCGGCTGCCACCGCCCCCCATCAAACGACTCCTCTCCCTTCCGCTGAGGTAAATTCGGTGCAAACCTCACAAAAACCCAACGGGAAAAATAGGAAGAATAAGAAGAAAAAATCTTCTTCGGAAGAGCAGTCGAATAATCAGAATAACTCTAATCAGAAAAATGTTGCTAATGAAAAAGGAAAGGATAAACCCATGATATTTCCTTGTAAAATCTGTGCGGAGGACCACTTGACATACAAATGTCCTCGGTTGCAGGAATGCACCGATTTTATTGCTAACAAGGATTCTGGGAGAACACCTGCCGTTCTTCACAATCCTTTCCCCAATCAACAGCAGCAACATCAACATATGGTTGACAACTCGCCACAACCCCATCAACGGGGCAATGGTGGTTCGTATCCTTCCGGCGAAGGACCATCTGCCATTTATGGCATCGAGAGTATTGACCTTCAAACTCGCGCCAAGCTTTATGGAACTCCTACCATAGATGCTCAGGAACCTGGAACTAGTTCCAATCCGCCGCCGCCCAACGATTTGCTTATCGAAAGGCCTACTGTTGAACCTGTAATTCGTCCCCCTAAAGGGACACTTCGACGCACGACTCATAATACCTCTGCACGTGCAACCCAAAACTACAATATTGTAGAAGATTTGGCGCAGGCACCGTCAGCTATGTCTGCACTTGAAGTATTACAAACCTGTCCAACACAAAGGAAAGCCTTGCTTTCGGCCATTGGTGGAATAGATCCCCAGGATTCCATGCTAGCAGTCTTTGATATGGAAAAGGCTAAACCTCGCCTCTCGCATCAACTCGCATTCCAGGTGCAGGTTGTGTCGAAAGGGAGACCCATCCATCACACTATCATAGACGAAGGTGCTTCGACCTGCGTTATGTCACAAGCTTGCTGGCTGAATTTAGGTTCTCCTACTCTAACCCCGCCATCGAATTCCCTGAAAGCTTTCGATGGCCACACGTTCCTACCCAAAGGATACCTTGCTAGCTTTCCTGTCACTCTTGGTGGGAAAACGGTAAACGTGGACGTTGAAGTCATAGAGCGTCATCTCGACTATAATCTATTGCTCGGTCGCAGTTGGTCTTATGCTATGACCGCCATCGTGTCTTCGGTCTTCCGACTCATCCTATTTCCATTGGATGGGAAAATAGTCACGGTCGATCAGCTATCCTTCTGCATCCCTGATTTTTCCACTTTACCAAGTAGCTTTGTACCCTTAATAGGAGGTGTCCCTGACTCTTACGTCAGTATCGGTACCGGTCTTCTAAAGGCATCTTCCCTACTGGGTTGTTTTCCTCTACCGCCGCCTCAGATCCCAAACACGGTTGCAATGATATCCACCTTGTCAGATGGCTCTATCGACCCATGGATCATTCCGGCGCCTTCAGATATTGATTCCTATGGAGATCAGATGCCGCTTTCGCCGGTTGAGTTGGCTTACCAAGCCATCCAAGTCGCATCTGAACCCTCCACTGATATGGTTTCGACCATAGGTACGACCCTCTCTCCCATCACGGTTCTCTCTAAGGATCTCCTCAATGAAGTCTGGCCTACAGACGAAGCTATTCGAGAGATCATGTCATTAGAAGAACGACCTTGGGGAGAGTTCCACCATCGCACTTCGACGATTGATTCGGAGGCGATAAAAACTGAAATCCCGTCTTTTGACCAACCTGAGATAGTTCCCTCCTCTTATACGACTGTTCACACTATCGATTCAGAAGGGAACATGGGTAATCTTTCCAAGACACTGCTCATTGATATCTCGGTCAAGACAGGTATCATGGAAAATATTCCGTATTGTTTTTCAAATACCATACCTTTCCAACTTGCTTTCGGCCTGGAGGCAGTACTTCCGATTGAGTGCGAAATCCCATCGCTTAAACTGGCCGTTGAACTCCTGCCTGGCACCACCACCACAGAAGAGCGCTTGCTCTCGCTCGATCATTTGGACGAAACTCGTCGAGACGCTACACTAGCACTCGAAGCTCACCACCGCCGAGTTAAAGCTCAATACAACAAATCTGTCAAGCCTCGTTCTTTCCAAGAGGGCGATCTTGTTCTACTTTATGATCAAAAACACGACCTCTTGGGGGCAGGAACACTCCAACCATTGTGGCTCGGTCCTTACATCGTTACTAAAGCCCTCTCAAAAGGAGCTTATGAACTACAGGACTGTAATGGAATTCCACTCGAGGAGCCCCGCAACGGGCTCTATCTGAAGAAGTATTTCGCCTAGTTTTGCACTAGGCATATGCTTTGTAATTTTATGTATAAAAGTTTTGCCTATTTTTATTTTGATGCTTCTAGATTATTTGTTTGGTTTAAAGTGTTTTTCTCATGTAATCCTTTTCTTTCGCACAGATGTCATCACACTCGTTATCATACGTTGGGTATGCGGACGGTGCTAGTCGTCACACTAGACACATTTCTTCAGCTGCTTGGGTTCTCTATACTCCTGAGTCGGACCTCCTTGGTTCCGGGGGGATCTTCCTGGGTAACGCCACCAACAATGTCGCCGAGTACATGTCAGTGATCCAACTCCTCACGGAAGCGGCATCTCGTGACATCTCCGATCTAGTGGTCAGGTTAGATTCCCAACTCATCATTATGCAGTTAAACAATCATTACCGTGTCCGCCACCCTGTGTTGTTACGTTATTTTTTACGAGTGCGACTTTTAGAACATCAATTTCAAACAATCACATTTGAGCACATTCCTAGGGAATTTAATGCATTAGCCGATTCTTTGGCAAATTATGTGTTAGATTGGCATTTGTCACATTTATTGTAAAAGATTTACTCATGAGTACATATATTTTTATCACATCAAAAAATGCATAAAAATTTAAAAACACAAAATCACCAAAAATATATATATATAGATATATGTGTCATGACCAGTACACAGTAAACATCAAAAAGAAAAAATCTCCCAAAACTTGGGGTGTTTTACAAAATTTGGCTCACTAAGCCATGCTCTGACACTAATACATCTACTCCAAATAGCTAAGCCTGATGCTCATAATAGCATACAACTGCTCTAGCTATCCTCCTCAGAGGAACCAGGTATCTCTCTGGCACACCCACAGTATGCCGCTGCAGACGAACTGGAACCTCCCGCATAGGAAGTGGTGGTATACCCATACTCAGACCCTCCAGGTTCCTGGAGAGTTCATGTAAAATCTGGGTATCATCATCGTCGCCGGCTTCCGCCTCCTCTACAGGTGCGCCAGCCCCGGGTAGCTGCAGTCCTCGCCGTGCATGGCGAGGGGCCCCAGCTGGACGGACAGGTGCCACATCTGTGTCAAGCAAGAAAAATTTTCATGTCAAAACTTAATTTTCACCCCTTTTCAACAAAAAAAATTTACATAAACATTCAAAAGCTAAAAACAAAAACTTTTTTGAAAAAACCACTGATCATTTTTTCTTACCATCGGGCCCCCACTGGGTGCCAGGGGGCAAGACTAGCTCGGGATCGCCTGTGAAGTTCATCCCTGCATAGGGATAATCCTCAATCATGATGATCTGAGAGTCCAGCCAATCAAAAAATCCCTCATCAAAACAGTGACGGACGGGACCCTCTCCAGTCCGTGAAAGCAAAGTGGCCCACCGAGCCTGCCTCGGCTCACGTGGACCCAATGGCGATGTAGGGATCCTAGGCCTCATCAGTGGTATCCGCTCCAGTATGAAAGAAAAAATCAGTGTTCCGTACCCAAACTCTCTTTGAGTACGGGTCTTGCATGCAGTAAGCTCTGCTCGGACCCGACGGACTACACCGTCACACCAGTCGAAAACCTGAGGCTGCATACAATCCAAGGCTAGGAGCATCTAGGCCTTGGTAGCCACATGCTGACTCTTGGCACCCGCCAAGCGAACAATCATCCATAGAATAGACCTCAAGGGTCTCAAAGTCACCTGTGCAATAGGTATCTGGTTACTCACAGCCTGGGTGCCACGTATGCAGTGCGCATGGATCAAATCAGTAGTGGAACGAGGGTCAGCTCTGGACCCCGTCAAATTGGGCCTCGCCCCATGACATGACAAGCCGGTCAAAAAGTAAACATCATATTTTTCGATGGCGAGCTCGTTGCCACCAATCCGAAAGACATGATGCCGTTCGTCCCACTGCTGGATCAGCCACCTCAGGAGGTCCTCTTGACCCCTCATCAGTTCTAAACGGGCATACTTAAGCAATCCGCACCTCCGGAGAGCCATTAAACTTGCCGCATCCATCACCATCTCTCGTTCTTCCCGCTCATGCTCTCTCTCTCACCAGATACTCATGATTAACAGCTGAACACCTGCAAATGAAACATTTCCAACCGATTAAAATTTGCTTGGACCACTTCAAAAATGAAAAAATTGAATTGTTAGAAAGCATGTTGCGCCTAACGCGGGAGATAATACAAAACAGAGCGTTCTAACACGTACTTCCCTCACGGGTTATGCGTTTAACGCGGCTGTTGTACTCCTGACCCGCGTTAGGCGCAAATATTTTTCTAGGGCCTCAAAATTTCCTAATTTTGAACCAGCAAAAACTAAAAAATTGGCAATTAAATGATAACAGGAGGTTCTAGCTCTTACCTGGATCTCGCGGAATAGAAAACTGTTGCCCGGATCGACCGTAATCACCAGCTGAAGTTTTCACCCCTTTTCCACTCCAGAGCTTCTTCACAGCACTCGAAATAGTGAAAATGAATGTCTTCTGACCTTCTTATAGCAAATTCTGGGGCATGACTCTTTTAAGTCAGTCGGCAAAGTCGTGATTCCTCGCTGTACACATGTCGCAACTCTTGAGATTTGGTACTGATGATTCTAATAAGGGATCAAGATTTATGTGCAGACATACTCATGTTTTATCAAGCATTCTTTTTATGGTATTTTTCTTGCTCGTTAATCCGAAAAACCTCGAGTTCTCTTCTTCGGGCTCGTTAAACTTATACGAAGTTGGCATCGAGCGTTCTTTTTTGGTCTTTTCTTGCTCGTTAATCCGAAAAACCTAGAGTTTTCTTCTTCAGACTCATTAAAACTATGGAGAAGTACTGAGCATTCTTTTTAGGAATCTTTTCTCGCTCATAAAACCGAAAAAATCCCGAGTCACCTTTGTCAGACTCGTTAAACTATTGAGACAAAGAACAAGGAGCCATTCTTTTCCTCTTTTTCAAAGCTCTTTAAACAGAAAAAGTAAATCGAGTTTTCTCCGCGTGACTCGTTAAAATTTCACGGAGGTATCGAGTTTTCTCCGCGTGACTCGTTAAAATTTCACGGAGGTATCGAGTTTTCTCCGTGTGACTCGTTAAAATTTCACGGAGGTACCGAGTTTTCTTTGTTGGACTCGTTAAAATTCCACAAAGAATATTGAGTTTACTTCGTCTCCTCGTACTCATAACAAAATGAGGTAGACGTCCATTGAACATAGATTTCTCACTTTTCCGGATTCGATGGACTAACTAACGGAAAATGAACTGTTTCAGGCTTACTATTACCCCTTTGCCGTGCCCGGTTATCAAGACATGACAAAGGTACCCCAATGGAGCCGTCTTTTACGACATTTTTCAGACTCTCTAAACATGAAAAATTCACCGAGTTTACTCGTCTGGACTCGTTAAACCTAATCAGACAGGACATGGAGTTGTCTTTTATGACATTTTTCAGACTCTCTAAAACATGAAAAATTCACCGAGTTTTCTCATCTAGACTCGTTAAACTTAATCAGATGGGGCACAGAGTTGTCTTTCCTGACATTTTTCAGACTCTCTAAACATGAAAAATTCACCGAGTTTACTCGTCTGGACTCGTTAAACTTAATCAGACGGGGAAAATTTGGACAAAATGGATACTACCTCTGTTACATTTTCAAAAAGGTCGATTTGGCAGCAAAATTCTTGAACATGGCACTTCCCAGAAAACTCTTTCGTAGTTAGCCGAACCCTACCATCTATGAGTATTAGCCTTCATTTCCCAGTGTCCCTGCACCGGTAAAATCCTAACACACTCTTTGGTGTTCAAACACGCTTTAGCTGCCTAGTACCCTGCTAGAGTGCCTTCTATTGTTCAAGCAGATCTCGTTATCTACTGCTCCTGTTATCAACCAAACCGTTCATTATGCCAGAAATTATTTGTCGTCTGACGTTCCCATTTACTCTTCCTTATCTCAAATCATAAAAAAAATCAGTTGGTTTCCGTTTCGTGTTGACTGATGTAGGACGCCTCAGTGCCTACCTTTCAACAGATCACTTCCTATCGACTTCAACACCTTATCTAGGAAGTTGATCCAAAAACACATCAGTACCCAGATACTTGCAGACATCAGTGGCAGGTAGTCTTGTGTTTGATCAAGGGTCTTCATCATTGGCTCTTGGTCGAATGATTCTACGAGTGTTCGACTTCAACTCCCTTTATTCACACTCGCTAGATTGTACTGGGCATCTTAGGGACCATCATCATTATCGGTGGCCACCTTCGCGTCTGTTAACAGTTTTCATTATTGACTGGTAATCAGATGATTTCTCACATGTTCGATGACAACTCCCTCATTCACATGTTGAGAACTATGCAGTTTAAGTGAATCGGCGGTCAAGACCTTGGGGCAAAAGGCTACACCATTAAAGTTGTGTTCCCTTCCCCAAGCTGCGATATTGTTTATGGAGACAGCTTCTTCAGCCTGATCCTGTTATGATAGACACTTTCACATTGTGCCTATTGGTGGACAGATTCTTCATATCTCTATTCTAGAGAAATCATGTTGTTTAAAGCTACTGAGCATGGGACATGCCCGACTCTAGGAAAATACTATATTTTCTAACATATGTTGTTGTTTCAGGTTTTCCTCAATCTTTCAATCTCTCTCTCTCTACAAATTATAAAGTATTTTGGCCATCGTCTTCGTCTCTGAGCTCACACTTTAGGGGGCATCTGTTACAGGTCAAAATACCTCCTCATCAGCTCAGAGGGGAAGACAAATATGGAAGAAGTACAAAGACCTAAATTAAACCTATTTCTGCTAGGGTAACGCATATATAGAACAGAACAAGAGCGTTATAACGCAAGCAAGCAATACATTGGCCGCGTTAGTGGCTAGGGCAATGCTCTGTTTACACTGGAGGGACGCGTTACCCGTGTTTTAAGTTTGAATTGGGAAAAGAGCGCGAAGAAAGATTTGAATCTCCGACTTTCCCTCACAAAGGAGTCAGTGCACAAAGGAAACTGCAGAAGCACCAGTTCATTATTGGTCATTTCCATAGAAGACTGAACTCCAAGAGAGGCAAAAGCATGGAGATCAAGGAAACATCTAAACCTTTTCCATTCCAAACTAGTGGAAAGAGAAGGGCAACAATGGCTTTCTCCCTCTCCTATAAGAAGGAGTTGAAGGCTCTTAATTGAAGGTCGAAGGATTGCTCAAAGGTTCTTGCATACTTGTGGAATAGAGAATAGTGTGACATTGTGAAGGCCAAGAGTCAAAGAGGCTCCTAGAGAGCTTGTTGGCTTGGACTTCTTCACTGGGTAGAGAAGAGAGATTGGGAGACTGAGGAGGGCTTGGTACAACCGATGGTTGTAATCCTCCTTCTTTCAAAATCAATAGAACTATGTTCGTTTTGTCCATTCGATGCTTAATGTTATATTGTTATTTCAATATTTGTTTAGTATGATATGAATGGCTCACATGTGTATAATCTAGATGTTTATCGTTGATTTAATTGATAGAATACTTGTTATATCAGAAGTTACACGGGTGCTTTGACTCATCAGTGGTGTCCTGACTGAGCCAAGAAGGACTCTTACTTGTCGTTTACTGCTTCTCCAAGAAATTCCAAGACCGTCAAAGAGGTAATTCTCTGTTGTCTTCCTTCAAGTTATTTCAAGCTAATATGAACATGCTCATACCATCTTTGTGAAC